>JACGWO010000014.1:273346-491089 GCA_034509735.1 Sesamum alatum
ACTTTTAATGTTTCTGATCTTTCTCCTTTTTATGATACAGATAATGAAGAGTCGAGGACGACTCCTTTTCAAGCAGGGGGAGGATGATGAGAACACCGAGGGCATCCAACGAGCTAAAGAAGTTCAAGATCAATCGCACCAAAGACTTAACAATTGAAAGTGGGCCAATGACAAGAGGAAGGTGAAGAGAATGCAAGAAGCAATTCAAGCCCAATCCAACTGAATATTTGCTAATGGGATTAAGTCACAATTGGAGGCCCCAACATGAGTGCTTAATTTCAATAATTCAAGCCCAAGGAAGCCCATATTAAGAGCCAAATTTCGTCCATTGTGCAGCCAAGTGGTCAAAGAAGACTTCTTAATCACATTCAAAGTGCATTTATCACATACAATGCACCAATTTTCGGATTCACATGGAAGACCATAAACTTTTACTCGTTTTTGACCAAGAATGCATAGTTTTTAGTCATATTTTGACTAAATTATTGAATGTACATCCACCAAGGCAGTCACTTGGGAATGTGTGGTCAATTTGGAAGTGTTTTAGGCCTATAAAAGGCATGTATCAGCATGCAAACGGGAACAACCAAGAAGATATCCAAGTTTAAGAAATATTGAGAGAGTTCTCATATTTTGGAGAGTTTATATCCTATTTTCAGCTTTAGTGAAACCTTGCTTTGTCAATCTAGCATATTAGGTTTGTGATTTCAAATTCATAAAGCCCCCAATTCGTGCTCAATCCAAGTGTGTCGTTGTGTGGATTGGTTTACTCGTGCTCGTGGTTGGTTGAATGTTCTAAGTAGTAGGTCACATTCATATAACGTTGGTTGGCTATTTGCATTCCTCAGGTCACGGACCTTTTTATCCATTGCAAGCCTACGTCGTGAAGATCGGGCCACCCATGGTCAATACCTTGGAGGGCGTCGTTGTTGAGCCATCCTCTACCTTGGAGGAGGATCTTGAAAGCTTTCGAAGAGAATTTAACATGTCAGAGTTCTCCCTCTCTTGCAGCCCGCATCATTGACAAAGGCGACTCCCATAGCCTTGCGGTTTTGAAGGATGCCATGGATTCATGGCACTCCATGTATGGTGCTCCTCAAACGGAGTTGGCAAGTTTTTGAAGTGGCGCAACCAGCCCGTAGACCTGCGTCCGAGCATGAACTCACCCTTTCCGTCCACCACTTGAACCCCGGCGTGCTCGACGTAATATCTCTCGGCCGCTGCCGGCTGGATCTCCCGCGACCCTTGGCCTTCCTTTGACTTCTCCAAGGGTTCCATGGTGCAAAAGGCTGCTATTGCTGAAGGTGTCTCTTCACCTTCCATTGGACCTTTCACATCCCCTCCTACATCCATCCGATGCTCGGCCTCCTCTCCAAAATCCGCCTCCTTATTGCCGACGATTTCCCCTTCTCTTGCTCCAGCTGGAAAGGACTTCTCATACGCTGATGTGCTTCAAGGCTTCACTCCCCTTAAAACCGAATATTTCTTATGCTTCTCCTCCGGTGACGATTCGAGAGTTTTCCGGAGCATGGACATCCATTGGCTGATTGCATTCCCCGAGCCCTTCGGAACATCTCATCGGTTTAGCCCACAGCCCGCCCACATCCTCCACTCTTACTTGTGCTGAAGGTAAAATCGCTCCTTCTCCTTCTTATGTGCATGATCCGCCTATCAACATGGCTGAAAAGATCGCCCTAGTTTCTTCAGTTATGCCTCAAGAATTAATCAATGTTAGCTCACCGATTCCCCCGATTAATGTTGTTGGTTCTTCTGCTCCATCTCCTAAGCTTAATTTTCCGGGTGCTCCGGATTTGTCTTTTGGGTTTGAATCCTCGCGATGATGCCTTTGCTGCCACTTGCGAGCAATCGAAGAAGAAATCCTTGCGGTTTGTTCCCCCAAAAATTCCAAAAATGGGGAAGTTATTGTTTGACCCTCTCTTGACATGATCAAAACTGGTTCTAAGCGGTGGGAAACTACGGCGGTTGGTTATCTCCTTGGTCGCAAACCACCTTTCTTCCCCTTTCGGGACTTCATCCATGTGACCTGGTATCAAAGAAGTTACAGCCACTGCCAACGGGTTCTTCTTCTTCACTTTTGAAAATGAATCTGCTATGGATGAGATTATTGAAAGCGGCCCTTGGCTCTTCCATGGACAGCCCATTGTTCTTCAAAGATGGGAACCTGGACTTGCCTTGCGTAAACAAAACCACACTCAAGTCCCTGTTTGGATCCGCCTTTGGCACCTTCCTGTTGAACTGTGGACGGACGAGGGTTTGAGTACCATTGCTGGCGGTATTGGCAAGCCATTATATAGCGATGCTATCACAAAAGCATGCACGAGACTGGACTTTGCTCGTGTATGCGTTTTGCTTGACTACTCCTCCACTCTCCCCAAGCACATTATCATTATGATTCCTTCAGAAGATGGGTCGGAGTCACCATGCCACATTGATATTGAATACGAATGGATCCCACCTAAGTGTCGCACTTGTTGCTCCCTCGGCCATTCGGCCAAGGCTTGCCCTTCCTTGCCGAAGCCGCCAAAACAGCCGGCCGCCATCTACATTCCAAAATCAGCCCCTCCTCGGGCCTCATCCTCCGAGCATGCTCCGGCCGGCCCTGCTCCGAAGTAGGCGCATCGGAATCTCCCGATTGCTTCCTCCGTCCCCCAATCTACCCAATCAACGGGCCTCACCTTCTGGGATTGCTTCGGCCCCTGCCATTTTGGGTTCCCAAACTCCTTTGGTCCCCCCCTCTTGTGTTACTGATAACGATCATCCTCCTTCCACTTTGGATAATATCGATAGCATCCCCACTCCACAATCCTTTTGATGCTCTTAATGAAGTGTCCCTTGAAGCTGATTTGACATACATGAGCCGTGATTGATCTGTTGGTTTTAACGACATGAGCCGTGTGTGATTGCCTTCTGGTTTTCGGGGTTGGCTTGTTAGCAAGACTGCACTTGGCCTGTTGCTGCTTTTGCTGTCATTTGTCTTGTTTGTTTGTTTTGAACTCTTAGTTAGGGCTGGCTTGTCGCCGTTTGTTGTTGTTATCTTGGCCTAGGGTTGGTTGATTGTTTTTACCTTCCTGGACCGTCGTTTCTTTTGAGGACTAGGCGCACAGCCTACGTCACTGACGTAACCTTTCTTTTTTTTAATGCAATTTACCTTTACCTAAAAAAAAAAAAATAAGTATCTACATTTGTTTAAAGGAGTTTGTTGTTGTGCAAAGGTACAAAGCTAAGTACATGGCTCAAACGAGTGTTTAGATGTAGTACTAGTGCATTTTATGTTTAAATAAGATGGAGTTCTCTAGTCATATAATCGAAGCGTGTCTTTCATATTTATTATTAGAGACAATACGGATATATTTATAGCAAAAATTGAGTCATCTATCAGTCAATGATAAGGACGAAAAGCACAAGGTGTTTCCTACGATTGGGTTGAATATTAGGCATGTATCCGTACGTACAATTGATTATGAAGGTTCTCCAAGCACTCGATATGTCAAAGATAAAAGTGCATTAGTGTCTAAACTTGTTTAAAGGAGTTTGTTGCGCAAAGGTATAAAGCTTAGTCCATGGCTCGAAAGAGTGTTGTAGATGTAGTCCTAGTGCATTTTTATGTTGAAAAAGATGGAGTCCTATAATAGAAGAGTGGCTTTAATATGGATTATTAGAGTCAATACAAATATATTTATAGCCAGAATGAGTCATCCATCAGTCAATGATAAGGACTGAAAACATAAAGTGTTTTCTACGATTATGTGAGTATTAAGCATGTATCCGGACGTATGATTGATTATGAAGGTTCTGCAAGCCCTCGATATGGCAAAGATAAAAGTGCATTAGTGTCTAAACTTGTTTAAAAGGAGTTTGTCGTTCGAAAAGGTACAAAGCTAAAATCCATGGCTCGAAAGAGTGTTCTAAATGTAGTCCTAGTGCATCTTTATGTTGCATAAGATGGAGTCCTAGCCGTATAATCGAAGAGTGGCTTTAATATTGATTATTAGAGTCAATACCAATATATTTACAACAAAAAATGAGTCATCTATCAGTTAACAATAAGGACTGAAAACACAAGGTGTTTCCTACGATTGTGTCGAGTATTAGGCATGTATCCGGACCAACAATTGATTATGAAGGTTCTCCAAGCCCTCGATATGGCAAAGATAAAAGTGCATTAGTGTCTAAACTTGTTTAAAGGAGTTTCTCATTGCGTAAAGGTACAAAGTTGAGCCCATGGCTCGAACGAGTGTTCTAGATGTAGTCCTAGTGCATTTTTATGTTGAGTAAGATGGAGTCATAGTCGTATAATGAAAAGTGGCTTTTAATATTGATTTATTAGAGTCAATATGAATATATTTAAAGCCAGAAATGAGTCGTCTATCAGTCAGTGATGAGGACTGAAAACACGAGGTGTTTCCTACGATTGTGTTTGGGTATTAGGCATGTATCTGAACGTACGATTGATTACGAAAGTTGACCAAGCCCTCGATATGGCAAAGACAAAAGGGAATAAGTATCTACATTTGTTTAAAGGAGTTTGTCGTTGTGCAAAGATACAAAGCTGAGTACATGGCTCAAACGAGTGCTTTAGATGTAGTACTAGTGCATTTTTATGTTAAATAAGATGGAGTCCTAGTCATATAATCGAACCGTGTCTTTCATATTGATGATTAGGGTCAATACGGATATATTTATAGCAAAAAATGAGTCATCTATCAGTCAATGATAAGGACGAAAAGCACAAGGTGTTTCCTACGATTAGGTTGAGTATTAGGCATGTATCCGTACGTACAATTGATTATGACGGTTCTCCAAGCACTCGATATGTCAAAGATAAAAGTGCATTAGTGTCTAAACTTGTATAAAGGAGTTTGTTGTTGCGCAAAGGTACAAAGCTTAGTCCATGGCTCGAAAGAGTGTTCTAGATATAGTCCTAGTGCATTTTTATGTTGAAAAAGATGGAGTCCTAGTTGTATAATAGAAGAGTGGCTTTAATATGGATTATTAGAGTCAATACGAATATATTTATAGCCAGAATGAGTCATCCATCAGTCAATGATAAGGACTGAAAACACAAGGTGGTTTCTACGATTATGTGAGTATTAGGCATGTAGCCGGACGTATGATTGATTATGAAGGTTCTCCAAGCTCTCGATATGGAAAAGATAAAAGTGCATTAGTGTCTAAACTTGTTTAAAGGAGTTTTTCATTCGAAAAGGTACAAAGGTAAGCCCATAGCTCGAAAGAGTGTTCTAAATTTAGTCCTAGTGCATTTTTATGTTGCATAAGATGGCGTCCTAGTTGTATAATTGAAGAGTGGCTTTAATATTGATTATTAGAGTCAATACGAATATATTTACAACAAAAAATGAGTCATCTATCAGTTAACGATAAGGACTGAAAACACAAGGTGTTTCCTACGATTGTGCCGAGTATTAGGCATGTATCCGGACTTACGATTGATTATGAAGGTTCTCCAAGCCCTCGATATGGCAAAGATAAAAAGTGCATTAGTGTCTAAACTTGTTTAAAGGAGTTTGTCGTTGCGTAAAGGTACAAAGTTGAGTCCATGGCTCGAACGAGTGTTCTAGATGTAGTCCTAGTGCATTTTTATGTTGAATAAGATGAAATCCTAGTCGTATTGATGAGAACACCGGGGGCGTCCAACGAGCTAAAGAGATTCAAGATCAATTACACCAAGACTTAACCATTGGAAGTGGGCCAATGATAAGAGGAAGGTTGAAGAGAATGCGAGAAGCAATTCAAGCCCAATCCAACTTAATATTTGCTAATAGGATCAAGTCACAATTGGAGCCCAACATTAGTGCTTAGTTTCAATAATTCAAGCCCAAGGAAGCCCATATTAAGAGCCCCCAATTCGTGCTCGACCCAAGTGTGTCGTTGTGTGGGTTGGTTTACTCATGCTCGTGGTTGGTTGAATGTTCTAAGTAGCAGGTCACGTTCATATAACGTTGGTTGGCTATTTGCATTCCTCAGGTCACGGACCTTTTTATCCATTGCAAGCCTACATCGTGAAGATCGGGCCACCCATAGTTTAATATGGGCTTCCTTGGGCTTGAATTATTGAAATTAAGCTCTCATGTTGGGCCTCCAATTGTGACTTGATCCCATTAGCAAATATTAAGTTGGATTGGGCTTGAATTGCTTCTTGCATTCTCTTCAACCTTCCTCTTGTCATTGGCCCACTTCCAATGGTCAAGTCTTGGTGCAATTGATCTTGAATTTCTTTAGCTAGTTGGAACCCCTCGGTGTTCTCATCATCCTCCCCCTCTTGAAAAGGAGTCGTCCTCGACTCTTCATTATCTGTATCATAAAAAGGAGAAAGATCAGAAACATTAAAAGTAGCACTTACTCCATACTCACCGGGCAATTCAAGCTTGTAAGCATTGTCATCGATCCTTTCAAGGACTCGAAATGGTCCATCCCTTCTTGGCATGAGCTTGGACTTCCTTTTGTCCGGAAACCTCTCTTTTCTAAGATGCAACTAGACTAAGTCCCCTGGTTCAAAGATAACTCGTTTCCTTCCGTTGTTCGCACGGTTCACATACTGTTGAGTCATCCTCTCAATATTACTTTTGGCCTTTTCATGGATTTGCTTAACAAATTCAACACGTCTCTTTCCATCCATGTTTACTCTCTCCTTAGTTCCAAGCTTGCCCCACAAAGTTTTCCAAAAGTAGCTAAGGAACTTGGCATCTCGATCAGACACTATAGTTCTTGGCATACCATGGAGCCTCACAACTTCCTCTCCAATAGTGGTGGGGGTTGGCCAATCTTGGATAGCTTTGAGCCTTTGACCTTTTCTTCATCAACTGTGATTCCTTCACTACTCACAACAAAACCAAGGAAAACAACTTTGTTAGTGCAAAAGTCACACTTTTTCAGATTTCCAAATAACTTTTCTTTTCGTAGAACCTCTAGGACTTGATTTAGATGTGTTACATGTTCTTCCAAAGTCCTACTATAAACAAGAATGTCATCAAAGTAAACTACCACAAATTTGCCTAGAAACGCACGCAAAAACATGATTCATCAATCTCATAAATGTGCTAGGTGCATTACTAAGACCAAAAGGCATAACTAACCACTCATAAAGCCCATGTTTTGTTTTGAAAGCGGTTTTCCACTCATCTCCTTCTTTCATTCTAATTTGATGATAACCACTTTTTAAATCAATTTTAGAAAAGATAGTTGAACCATTTAACTCGTCAAGCATATCATCTATCCTAGGAATAGGGTGACGATATCTTATCGTTATGTTGTTAATGGCTCGGCAATCAACACACATCCGCCATGTGCCATCCTTCTTAGGCACGAGCAACACCGGAACTGCACAACGACTAAGGCTCTCCCTTACATAACCTTTGGCCATCAACTCTTGGATTTGCCTTTGAATCTCCTTAGTCTCCTCAGGATTGGTATGGTATGCTGGACGGTTTGGTAAGGATGCTCCTGGCATGAAGTCAATTTGATGCTCGATCCCACGAATTGGTGGTAAACCTGGTGGTATCTCATCCGGAAAGACATCTTCATAATCCTGCAAAAGAGATGTAACAACACTAGGCAAAGAAGATGTTAGGTCGTTAGAGTTCAACATAGCCTCTTTGAACACAAGTACTATGAGGTTTTGTTGGGAAAACAAATCTTCCTTGATCTCACTCTTCTTAGCAACTAGTAAACTCTCTTTCTCTTCATCTTTTTCCCTCTCCTTTTTCTTTCCTCTTTTGCTTTTCTTCTCTCCATCTTTTGAATCACTCATTTTTTGTCACTCTCATTTTCACTCTCTCCTTTTTGTTTCTCTTTCTTTTTCTCACACTCTCTTTTGTTTTCTTTCAAAATTTGATCTTGTAAAATCTGCTTTGGTGTCATCGGATTGAGAGTTATGGATTCCCCTCGTAGCACAAAAGAGTAACGATTTTGGAATCTATCATGTGTTACATGCCTATCAAACTGCCATGGCCTCCCCAGCAATATGTAGCATGCTTTCATTGGCACAATATCACAAATAACCTCATCTTTGTACCTTCCAATTGAAAACAATACCTTCACTTGCTTGGTCACCTTCAACTCGCCACACTCATTCAACCATTGAAGCTTGTATGGACGGTGATGCTTGATAGTAGGTAGACTTAATTTTTGAACCAATTCTGTACTTGCCACATTGCAACAACTACCACCATCAATAATCATGCTACATACCTTTCCTTGAACTTGGCAGCGTGTATGGAACAAGTTTTCTCTTTGGCAATTGGCTTCCTCCATCATATGGGCACTAAGAGCTCTTCTAGTAACAAGAAACTCTCCTTCTTCGGCATACTCTCCATCACCATCTTCTTGTGATGATTCCTCTTTCTTAGTGCTTTCTCCTTCGGTTTCCAACTCTCCATGATTGTTGAAGATCATTGTACGTCGGTTAGGACACTCACTTGCTATGTGCCCTCTCCCTTGGCACTTGAAACACTTTATGTCACGGTTTCTTGAAGAATTAGGCTAGGGTTGTACCTTTTTGGCAGCAACTTTGTCACCATGTTTAGGATCGGCCTCCTTGAATTTTGATGTGGAAGGGGTGTCTTTCTTGGGGTTGTTCTTCCATGGATTGAATGTAGATGAGTTAGAACTCCTCCACATAAGTCCTCTCCGCTTGAGTTGTTGTTCAACCTTGATGGATTGGTGTACCATCTCTTCAAGTTCTACATAGTGGTGCATCTCCACAACATCAGCGATGTCACGATTGAGCCCATGTAAGAAACGAGCCATAGTTGCTTCATTGCCCTCTATGATGTTAGTTCAGATCATGGCAATCTCCATCTCTTTGTAGTACTTATCAACACTTTTAGAACCTTGAGTAAGGCGTTGGAGCTAGTTGTGAAGCTCACGATGATAATAGGATGGAATGAACCTCCTCCTCATGATTGCTCTCATCTCTTCCATGTTATGATAGGACGTTCACCATTCCTAACCCGTTCCTTTTGCATCTGATCCCACCAAACAAGAGCATAATCGGTAAACTCAAGGGCGGCGAGTTTGACCTTTTTACTCTCCGAGTAGTTGTGGCATGAAAAGATTTGCTCAACACGCATCTCCCATTCCAAATTATGCTTCGGGATCACTCTTTCCTTTAAATGAAGGAATCGTGACCTTAACTCCTCCTAGGCCACCATCTTCATCTCTAGGCCGTCTCGATCTATCTCTTGGTCTATTCACTCTCCTTGGCCGGATGTCCTCATATTCATGTTCCACTTGGATCCTCCAAATATTCATCATGATGTTGAGGCCGTGGATTGGGAGTTTGTCTTTGATTTGTAGCTCTTGGACCGGCAACTTGATCCTCTACTTGATCCAATCTTTCATGAAGTCCTTCCAACTTACGGTCAAGCAACTTCTCAAGGTGGCTCACCAAGGCTTGCATATGGAATGCATCGACTCCGCCTCGTAGTGTTTCTCCCGAGTTGTTGTCATCACTTCCTTCAACAACTCCTTTATCTCGATTTTCTGCCATTTAATAAAATTATAGGAACCTCACCAAATCCTTGCCACACTCTTTTTTTTCTCTCTTTTATTTTTCCACTCGTGTTTCACTCTTTTACTTTTTCCACTCGTGTTTCACTCCTCACTTAATAAGCTCACAACTCTTCTCAATGATAGTCTCACTACACTCAACACTCTCTAATCTAAAACTTATGAAACTCGATGCTTTTATCTAGCGACTCAAAAACAAATGCCAATTATTTCCTCAACCAAGTATGTGTAGATGGACGATTCAAACTTACCCGTAGCAAGAGAATGGTCTAAAGAAGCTAGGTAAAACTTTGGAAATCAAGATCGGCTGGCGTACAAGGATAATAGCAAAGTATAGCTAGGAAACAACAACACAATCTGATTTTTCTTTCTTTTGCTTTTTTTTCCTTTCAACTGGCCCCTTTTTTTTCACTTTTGTACTTTTTTTTGAACGAATTTTTCTTCTTTTTTTTTATGCTTGTTTGTTTTTTTTTTTGAGCTTTTCTCTTTTTTTTTTTTGTTTTCTTTGTAGAGATAAAACTAAAGATAACAATGGTGTACGGAAGCTTGGTGGTGTAAGATCAAAGATAGGTGGAACTTGGGAACCTACCGTGTCAACCGAAGGCTCTGATACCACATGATATGGTATTGACCATGGGTGGCCCGATCTTCACGACGTAGGCTTGCAACGGATAAAAAGGTCCGTGACCTGAGGAATGCAAATAGCCAACCAGCGTTATATGAACGTGACCTGCTACTTTAGAACATTCAACCAACCACCGAGCACGAGTAAACCAATCCACACAACGACACACATGGGTCGAGCACGAATTGGGGGCTTTGTGAATTTGAATCACCAACCTAATATGCTAGATTGACAAAGCAAGGTTTCACTAAAGCTGAAAATAGGATATAAACTCTCCAAAATATGAGAACTCTCTCAATATTTCTTAAACTTGGATATCTTCTTGGTTCTTCCCGTTTTGCATGCTGATACATATGTGCCTTCTATAGGAATAAAACACTTCCAAATTGACCACACATATCCTCAAGTGACTCCTTGGTGGATGAACATTCAATAATTAGTCAAAATATGACTAAAAACTACGCATTCTTGGTCAAAAACGAGTAAAAGTTATGGTCTTCCATATGAATCCGAAAATTGGTGCATTGTTTGTGATATAAATGCACTTTGAATGTGATTAAGAAGTCTTCTTTGACCACTTGGCTGCACATGGACGAATTTGGGCTCTTAATATGGACTTCCTTGGGCTTGAATTATTGAAATTAAGCTCTCATGTTGGGCCTCCAATTGTGACTTGATCCCATTAGCAAATATTAAGTTGGATTGGGCTTGAATTGCTTCTTGCATTCTCTTCAACCTTCCTCTTGTCATTGGCCCACTTCCAATGGACAAGTCTTGGTGCAATTGATCTTGAATTTCTTTAGCTCGTTGGAACCCCTCGGTGTTCTCATCATCTACCAGTCAATGATGAGGACTGAAAACAGAAGGTGTTTCCTACGATTGTGTTTGGTATTAGGCATGTATCTGAACGTACGATTGATTACGAAAGTTGACCAAGCCCTTGATATGGCAAAGATAAAAGGGAATGAGTATCTACATTTGTTTAAAGGAGTTTGTCGTTGTGCAAAGGTACAAAGCTGAGTACATGGCTCAAACGAGTGTTTTAGATGTAGTACTAGTACATTTTTATATTAAATAAGATAGAGTCCTAGTCATATAATCGAAGCGTGTCTTTCATATTGATTATTAGAGTCAATACGGATATATTTATAGCAAAAAATGAGTCATCTATCAGTCAATGATAAGGATGAAAAGCACAAGGTGTTTCCTACGATTGGGTTGAGTATTACGCATGTATCCGTACCTACAATTGATTATGAAGGATGTCCAAGCACTCGATATGTAAAAGATAAAAGTGCATTAGTGTCTAAA
The DNA here is from genome assembly GCA_034509735.1 of Sesamum alatum. Taxonomy (NCBI): domain Eukaryota; kingdom Viridiplantae; phylum Streptophyta; class Magnoliopsida; order Lamiales; family Pedaliaceae; genus Sesamum; species Sesamum alatum. The sequence goes on from JACGWO010000014.1 coordinate 284,832, forward strand.
CTTGTATAAAGGAGTTTGTTGTTGCGCAAAGGTACAAAGCTTAGTCCATGGCTTGAAAGAGTGTTCTAGATATAGTCGTAGTGCATTTTTATGTTGAAAAAGATGGAGTCCTAGTCGTATAATAGAAGAGTGGCTTTAATATGGATTATTAGAGGCAATACGAATATATTTATTGCGTGAATGAGTCATCCATCAGTCAATGATAGGGACTGAAAACACAAGGTGTTTTCTACGATTATGTGAGTATTAGGCATGTATCCGGACGTATGATTGATTATGAAGGTTCTCCAAGCCTTCGATATGGCAAAGATAAAAGTGCATTACTGTCTAAACTTGTTTAAAGGAGTTTTCGTTCGAAAAGGTACAAAGCTAAGTCCATGGCTCGAAAGAGTGTTCTAAATGTAGTCCTAGTGCATTTTTATGTTGCATAAGATGGAGTCCTAGTCGTATAATCGAAGAGTGGATTTAATATTTATTATTAGAGTCAATACGAATATATTTTCAACAAAAAATGAGTCATCTAATCAGTTAACGATAAGGGCTGAAAACACAAGGTGTTTCTACGATTGTGTCGAGTATTAGGCATGTATCCGGACCTACGATTGATTATGAAGGTTCTCCATGCCCTCGATATGGCAAAGATAAAAGTGCATTAGTGTCTAAACTTGTTTCAAGGAGTTTGTCGTTGCGTAAAGGTACAAAGTTGAGTCCATGGCTCGAACGAGTATTCTAGATGTAGTCCTAGTGCATTTTTATGTTGAATAAGATGGAGTCCTAGTCGTATAATCGAAAAGTGGCTTTAATATTGATTATTAGAGTCAATGTGAATATATTTAAAGCCAGACATGAGTCGTCTATCAGTCAATGATGAGGACTGAAAACACAAGGTGTTTCCTACGATTGTGTTGGTTATTAGGCATGTATCTGAACGTACGATTGATTACGAAAGTTGACCAAGCCCACGATATGGCAAAAATAAAATGGAATAAGTATCTATATTTGTTTAAACGCGTTTTTCGTTGTGCAAAGGTACAAAGCGGAGTACATGGCTCAAACGAGTGTTTTAGATGTAGTACTAGTGCATTTTTATGTTAAATAAGATGGGGTCCTAGTCATATAATCGAAGCGTGTCTTTCATATTGATTATTAGAGTCAATACGGATATATTTATAGCAAAAAATGAGTCATCTATCAGTCAATGATAAGGACGAAAAGCACAAGGTGTTTCCTATGATTGGGTTGAGTATTACGCATGTATCCGTACGTACAATTGATTATGAAGGATGTCCAAGCACTCGATATGTAAAAAGATAAAAGTGCATTAGTGTCTAAACTTGTATAAAGGAGTTTGTTGTTGCGCAAAGGTACAAAGCTTAGTCCATGGCTTGAAAGAGTGTTCTAGATATAGTCCTAGTGCATTTTTATGTTGAAAAAGATGGAGTCCTAGTCGTATAATAGAAGAGTGGCTTTAATATGGATTATTAGAGGCAATACGAATATATTATAGCGTGAATGAGTCGTCCATCAGTCAATGATAGGGACTGAAAAACACAAGGTGTTTTCTACGATTATGTGAGTATTAGGCATGTATCCGGACGTATGATTGATTATGAAGGTTCTCCAAGCCTTCGATATGGCAAAGATAAAAGTGCATTAGTGTCTAAACTTGTTTAAAGGAGTTTTTCGTTCGAAAAGGTACAAAGCTAAGTCCATGGCTCGAAAGAGTGTTCTAAATGTAGTCCTAGTGCATTTTTATGTTGCATAAGATGGAGTCCTAGTCGTATAATCGAAGAGTGGATTTAATATTTATAATTAGAGTCAATACGAATATATTTTCAACAAAAAATGAGTCATCTAATCAGTTAACGATAAGGGCTGAAAACACAAGGTGTTTCCTACGATTGTGTCGAGTATTAGGCATGTATCCGGACCTACGATTGATTATGAAGGTTCTCCAAGCCCTCGATATGGCAAAGATAAAAGTGCATTAGTGTCTAAACTTGTTTCAAGGAGTTTGTCGTTGCGTAAAGGTACAAAGTGAGTCCATGGCTCGAACGAGTATTCTAGGTGTAGTCCTAGTGCATTTTTATGTTGAATAAGATGGAGTCCTAGTCGTATAATCGAAAAGTGGCTTTAATATTGATTATTAGAGTCAATGTGAATATATTTAAAGCCAGACATGAGTCGTCTATCAGTCAATGATGAGGACTGAAAACACAAGGTGTTTCCTACGATTGTGTTGGTTATTAGGCATGTATCTGAACGTACGATTGATTACGAAAGTTGACCAAGCCCACGATATGGCAAAAATAAAATGGAATAAGTATCTATATTTGTTTAAACGAGTTTGTCGTTGTGCAAAGGTACAAAGCTGAGTACATGGCTCAAACGAGTGTTTTAGATGTAGTACTAGTGCATTTTTATGTTAAATAAGATGGGGGTCCTAGTCATATAATCGAAGCGTGTCTTTCATATTGATTATTAGAGTCAATACGGATATATTTATAACAAAAAATGAGTCATCTATCAGTCAATTATAAGGACAAAAAGCACAAGGTGTTTCCTACGATTGGGTTGAGTATTAGGCATGTATCCGTACGTACAATTGATTATGAAGGTTCTCCAAGCACTAAATATGTCAAAGATAAAAGTGCATTAGTGTCTAAACTTATTTAAAGGAGTTTGTTGTTGCGCAAAGGTACAAAGCTAAGTCCATGGCTCGAAAGAGTGTTCTAATTGTAGTCCTAGTGCATTTTTTATGTTGCATAATATGGAGTTCTAGTCGTATAATCGAAAAGTGGCTTTAATATTTATTAGAGTCAATACGAATATATTTACAACAAAAAATGAGTCATCTATCAGTTAACGATAAGGACTGAAAACACAAGGTGTTTCATATGATTGTGTCGAGTATTAGGCATGTATCCGGACCTACGATTGATTATGAAGGTTCTCCAAGCCCTCGATATGGCAAAGATAAAAGTGCATTAATGTCTAAACTTGTTTAAAGGAGTTTGTCGTTGCGTAAATGTACAAAGTTGAGTCCATGGCTCGAACGGGTGTTCTAGATGTAGTCCTAGTGCATTTTTATGTTGAATAAGATGGAGTCCTAGTCGTATAATCGAAAAGTGGCTTTACTATGGATTATTAGAGTCAATATGAATATATTTAAAGCCAGAAATGAGTTGTCTATCAGTCAATAATGAGGATTGAAAACACAAGGTGTTTCCTACGATTGTGTTGGGTATTAGGCATGTATCTGAACGTACGATTGATTACGAAAGTTGACCAAGCCCTCGATATGGCAAAGATAAAAGGGAATAAGTATCTACATTTGTTTAAAGGAGTTTGTCATTGTGCAAAGGTACAAAGCTGAGTACATGGCTCAAACGAGTGTTTTAGATGTAGTACTAGTGCATTTTTATGTTAAATAAGACGGAGTCCTAGTCATATAATCGAAGCGTGTCTTTCATATTGATTATTAGAGTCAATACGGATATATTTATAGCGAAAAATGAGTCATCTATTAGTCAATGATAATGACGAAAAGCACAAGGTGTTTCCTACGATTGGGTTGAGTATTAGGAATGTATCCGTACGTACAACTGATTATGAAGGTTCTTCAAGCACTCGATATGTCAAAGATAAAAAGTGCATTAGTGCCTAAACTTGTTTAAAGGAGTTTGTTGTTGCGCAAAAGTACAAAACTTAGTCCATGGCTCGAAAGAGTGTTCTAGATGTAGTCCTAGTGCATTTTTATGTTGAAAAAGATGGAGTCCTAGTCGTATAATAGAAGAGTGGCTTTAATATGGATTATTACAGTCAATACGAATATATTTATAGCCAGAATGAGTCATCTGTCAGTCAATGATAAGGACTGAAAACACAAGGTGTTTTCTATGATTATGTGAGTATTAGGCATGTATCCGGACGTATGATTGATTATGAAGGTTCTCCAAGCCCTTGATATGGCAAAGATAAAAGTGCATTAGTGTCTAAACTTGTTTAAAGGAGTTTGTCGTTCGAAAGGTTCAAAGCTAAGTCCATGGCTCGAAAGAGTGTTCTAAATGTAGTCCTAGTGCATTTTTATGTTGCATAAGATGGAGTCCTAGTTGTATAATCGAAGAGTGACTTTAATATTGATTATTAGAGTCAATACGAATATATTTACAACAAAAAATGAGTCATCTATCAGTTAACGATAAATATTGAAAACACAAGGTGTTTCCTACGATTGTGTCGAGTATTAGGCATGTATCTGGACCTACGATTGATTATGAAGGTTCTCCAAGCCCTCGATATGACAAAGATAAAAGTGCATTAGTGTCTAAACTTGTTTAAAGGAGTTTGTCATTGCGTAAAGGTACAAAGTGGAGTCCATGGCTCGAACGAGTGTTCTAGATGTAGTCCTAGTGCATTTTTATGTTGAATAAGATGGAGTCCTAGTCGTATAATCAAAAAGTGACTTTAATATTGTTTATTAGAGTCAATGTGAATATATTTAAAGCCAGAAATGAGTCGTTATCTAATGGCTAAGAATAAGAGACAAAATTCTCTCCTCCCTCTCTCACACACTACACACACTACCTCTCCTCACAACACACCATCATCTTCTCCAAATCCAGCATTGTTGCTGGTCTTTTGACCTCCAGCCTTGACGGCAACGATGATATTGGTGTGGAGGATGCAGCCACCGGCGGAGAGGGAGAGGCCATTGTTGATGATTTGAGTCTTTTGAGATCTGAATATTCCATGACTAAAATCCTTAACATCACCTCCCAAGCTATCAATGGAGACCGTCAAGCCATGAAGGAGATTCAGCTCCTTTACACTCGGTTGAAGGCGGCGGACGCTGCTTCCCCTTCACCACATCCATCCGCCGTGCTCCCAAAGCTCAAGCCCGCATCCGAGCACTCTCTCACTCCTTCCGCCCTCCTCTCCGTCCAGCTCGACGTGTTGTGCTCTCGGATATTGCTCCACCGCCGGCGGTGCTTGTTGTCCCCTCATCTTCCGCCGGCGGTGCTTGTGTCCCCTCATCTTCCGCCGGAGGTGCACGCAACTCCTCATCTTCCGTTGCTGCTAAACAACCCTTTGGATGAGTCACTTGGTATGGACGAAGAGGGTGACCTTTCCCCTCCTCATATGGCTGTTGTTGCTCCATTCCCTTCCCCCTCATGTGCTGAAAAATCGCCACCAACAACCCCATTTTTACCGGTTTCTCGAATCTTGGCCACACTGACGCATAGAGTCTCTTCACTTGGTGTGGACGAAATGGGTGACCTTTCCCCTCCTCATTTGGCTGTTGAAACTCCATTTCCTTCCCCCTCATTTGCTGAAAACTCGCCACCAACAGCCCCACTTCTGCGGGTTTCTCAAAACTTTGGTTGCGCCGGCAAATAGAGTCTCTTCACTTGGTGTGGACGAAGAGGGTGACCTTTCCTCTCCCCATATGGCTGTTGAAGCTCCTTTTTCCTTCCCCCTCATGTGCTGAAATCTCGCCACCAACAACCCCATTTCTGTCGGTTTCTCAAAACTTGGTTACACCGACGGATAGAGTCTCTTCGAGCTCGCCATTGCTTCCATGGCCTTCTTCTCCACTCACTCATGGATCTTCTGACAAAGATGTGCTTAAAGGACGCTCTTCCAATCTCATAACGGCTGGAAAAGAAGCCTTTGTTGCTGAAGGTAATGATTTCATGCCTTGCTCTTTGTCTCGCCCCAATGAAACTCTTCGCCCTCTTAACGTAGAAGATTCCTCTATCATTATGGCTGATGTGAATTCTCCGGTTGCTCCAGTCTTGGTTAGCAATTCGATTAATGTGGCTGATTCTCCGGCTTTGGTTGATGGCCCTTGTAACATGACTACTCCGGTTGCTTCGGGCTTGTTAGTCAATTCGGCTGATTCTAATGCTCCGATTGCCCCGGTTGTTATTGCTAGTTCTCCGGTTGCTCCGGACTTGCGCATTGATCCGGCTAAAGATATTGATTCGGTTTCTACGTCCTTGCTTAATTCATCCTCTAAATTGAATATTCCAAGTGTCCCGAATTTGTCTTTGGGGCTGAATTCTCATCATGACGCCTTTGCTGCCTCTTGCGAGCAATCGAAAAAGAAGTCCTTGCGGTTTGTTCCCCCGGAATTCCAAAACGGAGAAGTTATTGTTCGGCCCTCTCTCGACATGATAAAAAATGGTTCTAAGCGGTGGGAAACTACGACGGTAGGATACCTCCTTGGTCGCAAACCACCTTTTTTTCCCTTCCGGGACTTCGTTCACACAAATTGGCCCGGTATCAAAGAAGTGGCAGCCACTATCAATGGTTTCTTCTTCTTCACTTTTGAAAATGCTTCGGCTATGGATGGGATTATTGAGAGCGGTCCTTGGCTCTTCCAAGGACAGCCCATTGTTCTTCAAAGATGGGAACCCGGAATGGTCTTACGAAAACAAAGCCACACTCAAGTTCCTGTTTGGATCCGCCTTTGGCACCTTCCTGTTGAACTCTGGACGGATGAGGGTTTGAGTACCATTGCTAGCGGTATTGGCAAGCCACTATACAGCGATGCTATCACAAAGGCATGCACGAGACTGGACTTTGCTCGTGTATGCGTTATGCTTGATTACTCCTCCACTCTCCCCAAGCACATTATCATCATGATTCCTTCAGAGGACGGATCGGAGTCACCATGCCCCATTGACGTTGAATATGAATGGATCCCACCTAAGTGTCGAACTTGTTGCTCCCTCGGCCATTCGGCCAAGGCTTGCCCTACCTTGGAAAAGCCGCCAAAACAACCGCCATCTATCTACATTCCAAAATCAGCACCTCCTCGGACCACAACTACCGAGCATGCTCCGGCCAGCTCTCCTTCAAAGCAGGCACATCAGAAACACCCGGTTGCTTCCTTTGTCCGCAAACCTCCGAATCACCGGGCCACAACTTCAGGAATGCTCCTGTCCACTCAATTCCAGCCCCCCCATCTCCTTTGGAAGGAGCAGCTGTTGATGATCATCCTCCTCCCCCCTCCCCCTCCCCCACCCCCTTTGGAGAATATTGAGAGCATCCCCACTCACAATCCTTTGACGCTCTCAATGAGGTGTCCCTTGAAGTTGATTTCACCTCCTCGGCCCCTAATAGACGCAGCCCGCCTCATGGTTATAAATGACTTGAGCAGCCACTTGGAATGTGTGGGGCTTCTTTTTCGGAATGATCAGTTCGTTTCGACTGGCTTGTAGCCGTGATTACTATGTTGCCTTTGTTGATTTTGGGTTGGCTTGTAGCCGAGTTGTTTTTGGCCTTTTGATGTATTTTGCTGTCATGTCTGCCTTGTTGCTTTGTGCTCCTCGTCGGAGCTGGCTTGTCGTTGTTGTTTTGTGCCCAGGATTGGCAGATTGATGTTGCCTTCCTGGGCTTTCGTTCCTTTGAGGACTGGGCGCACAACCTACGTCACTGATGTAACTTTCTCTTATTTATGCAATTTACCTTTACCTAAAAAAAAATAGAAATGAGTCGTCTATCAGTCAATGATGAGGACTGAAAACACAAGGTGTTTCCTACGATTATGTTGGTTATTAGGCATGTATCTGAACGTACAATTGATTACGAAAGTTGACCAAGCCCTTGATATGACAAAGATAAAAGGGAATAAGTATCTACATTTGTTTAAAGGAGTTTGTCATTGTGCAAAGGTACAAAGCTGATTACATGGCTCAAACGAGTGTTTTAGATGTAGTACTAGTGCATTTTTATGTTAAATAAGATGGAGTCCTTGATATGGTATTGACCATGGGTGGCCCGATCTTCACGACGTAGGCTTGCAATGGATAAAAAGGTCCGTGACCTGAGGAATGCAAATAGCCAACCAACGTTATATGAACGTGACCTGCTACTTAGAACATTCAACCAACCACGAGCACGAGTAAGCCAATCCACACAACGAGACACTTGGGTCAACCATGGGTGGCCCGATCTTCACGACGTAGGCTTGCAATGGATAAAAAGGTCCATGACCTGAGGAATGCAAATAGCCAACCAACGTTATATGAACGTGACCTGCTACTTAGAACATTCAACCAACCACGAGCACGAGTAAGCCAATCCACACAATGACACACTTGGGTCGAGCACGAATTGGGGGCTTTGTGAATTTGAATCACCAACCTAATATGCTAGATTGACAAAGCAAGGTTTCACTAAAGCTGAAAATAGGATATAAACTCTTCAAAATATGAGAACTCTGTCAATATTTCTTAAACTTGGATATCTTCTCGGTTCTTCCCGTTTGCATGCTGATACATGCCTTTTATAGGCCTAAAGCACTTCCAAATTGACCACACATATCCCCAAGTGACTCCTTGGTGGATGTACATTCAATAATTAGTCAAAATATGGCTAAAAACTATGCATTCTTGGTCAAAAACGAGTAAAAGTTATGGTCTTCCATGTGAATCCGAAAATTGGTGCATTGTATGTGATAAATGCACTTTGAATGTGATTAAGAAGTCTTCTTTGACCACTTGGCTGCACTTGGACGAATTTGGGCTCTTAATATGGGCTTCCTTGGGCTTGAATTATTGAAATTAAGCACTCATGTTGGGCCTCCAATTGTGACTTGATCCCATTAGCAAATATTAAGTTGGATTGGGTTTGAATTGCTTCTTGCATTCTCTTCAACCTTCCTCTTGTCATTGGCCCACTTTCGATTGTTAAGTCTTGGTGCAATTGATCTTGAACTTCTTTAACTCGTTGGCTGCCCTCGGTGTTCTCATCATCCTCCCCCTTTTGAAAAGGAGTCGTCCTCGACTCTTCATTATCTGTATCATAAAAAGGAAAAAGATCAGAAACATTAAAAGTAGCACTTACTCCATACTTACCGGGCAATTCAAGCTTGTAAGCATTGTCATTGATCCTTTCAAGGACTCGAAATGGTCCATCTCCTCTTGGCATGAGCTTGGACTTCCTTTTGTCCGGAAACCTCTCTTTTCTAAGATGCAACCATACTAAGTCCCCTGGTTCAAAGATAACTCGTTTCCTTCCCTTGCTCGCACGGTTCACGTACTGTTGAGTCATCCTCTCAATATTACTTTTGGCCTTTTCATGGATTTGCTTAACAAATTCAGCACGTTTCTTTCCATCCATGTTTACTCTCTCCTGCAAAGGCAAAGGAGTTAAATCAATAGGTGCAAGAGGATTAAAACCATAAACAATTTGAAAGGGCGAAAACTTAGTAGCAGAATGGACAGCCCTATTGTAAGCAAACTCGACGTGCGGTAGACACTCTTCCCAACTCCTCAAGTTCTTCTTCACAATTATTTGCAACCAAGTTGAAAGTGTCCTATTGACCACCTCGGTTTGCCCGTCGATTTGAGGATGACAAGTAGTAGAGAAAAGTAACTTAGTTCCAAGCTTGCCCCATAAAGTTTTCCAAAAGTAGCTAAGGAACTTGGCATCTCGATCAGACACTATAGTTCTTGGCATACCATGGAGCCTCACAACTTCCTGAAAGAAAAGATTAGCAATATTAGAGGCATCATCAACTTTATGGCATGCAATGAAGTGTGCCATTTTGGAAAATCTGTCAACAACAACAAAAATAGAATCTCTCCCCCTCTTAGACCTAGGCAATCCCAAAACAAAGTCCATTGAAATATCTTCCCAAGGTACACTAGGAATAGGGAGGGGCATGTACATTCCATGAGAATTAAGCTTTGATTTTGCCTTATGACAAACTATGCATTTCCCCACAAACTTCTCAACATCTCTACGCATCTTTGGGCAATAAAAGTGTTCACTCAAGACTCCCAAAGTCTTAGAAATACCAAAGTGACCCATCAAACCCCCAGAATGTGCTTCCTTTAACAATAACAAACGAGTAGAACAATTAGGAACCCAAAGCTGGTTGGCTCGAAATAAAAACCCATTATGCAAATAGAATTTGTCCCATCCTTTGCTTGGGCTGCAGTTTGCAAATGCTTCACCAAAATCAACATCATTAGTATACAGATCTATGATGAACTCAAAGTCAAGAATTTTAGGCATCTAACATTGAAAGTAAAACATACCTTCTTGAAAGTGCATCAGCAACAATGTTCTCCTTACCTTTCTTGTGTTTGATCACATATGGAAACGACTCAATAAACTCTATCCACTTGGCATGTCGACGGCTAAGCTTGCTTTGACTTTTAATATACTTGAGTGCTTCATGATCAGAATGTATCACAAACTCTTTTGGCCACAAATAATGTTGCCAAGTTTCTAATACTCTAACCAATGCATAAAGCTCCTTGTCATATGTGGGGTAGTTAAGTGTCGGCCCACTTAGCTTCTCGCTGAAATATGCAATCGGTCTATCTCCTTGCAAAAGAACTCCTCCTATGCCAATCCCACTTGCGTCACACTCAATTTCAAAAGTCTTACCAAAGTCGGGAAGGGCTAGCAAAGGTGCATGAGTAAGCTTCTCTTTTATGGTTTGAAAGGCTTTCTCTTGTGTTTTTCCCCACTTGAATGGAACATTCTTCTTTGTTAACTCGTTCAATGGGGCTACCATGGTGCTAAAGTCCTTCACAAATCGCCTATAAAAGCTTGCAAGTCCATGGAAGCTCCTCACTTCTCCAATAGTGGTGGGGGTTGGCCAATCTTGAATAGCTTTGACCTTTTCTTCATCAACTGTGATTCCTTCACTACTCACAACAAAACCAAGGAAAACAACTTTGTTAGTGCAAAAGTCACACTTTTTCAAATTTCCAAATAACTTTCTTTTCTTAGAACCTCTAGGACTTGATTTAGATGTGTTACAGGTTCTTCCAAAGTCCTACTATAAACAAGAATGTCATCAAAGTAAACTACCACAAATTTGCCTAGAAACACACGCAAAACATGATTCATCAATCTCATAAATGTGCTAGGTGCATTACTAAGACCAAAAGGCATAACTAACCACTCATAAAGCCCATGTTTTGTTTTGAAAGCGGTTTTCCACTCATCTCCTACTTTCATTCTAATTTGATGATAACCACTTTTTAAATCAATTTTAGAAAAGATAGTTGAACCATTTAACTCGTCAAGCATATCATCTATCCTAGGAATAGGGTGACGATATCTTATCGTTATGTTGTTAATGGCTCGACAATCAACACACATCCGCCATGTGCCATCCTTCTTAGGCATGAGCAACATTGGAACTGCACAAGGACTAAGGCTCTCCCTTACATAACCTTTGGCCATCAACTCTTGGATTTGCCTTTGAATCTCCTTAGTCTCCCGGGATTGGTACGATATGCTGGACAGTTTGGTAAGGATGCTCCTGGCATGAAGTCAATTTGATGCTCGATCCCACGAATTGGTGGTAAACCTAGTGGTATCTCATCCGGAAAGACATCTTCATAATCCTGCAAAAGAGATGTAACAACACTAGGTAGAGAAGATGTTAGGTCGTTAGAGTTCAACATAGCCTCTTTGTACACAAGTTCTATGAGATTTTGTTGATAAAACAAAGCTTCCTTGCTCTCACTCTTCTTAGCAACTAGTAAACTCTCTTTCTCTTCATCTTTTCCCCTCTCCCTTTTCTTTCCTCTTTTGCTTTTCTTTTCTCCATCTTTTGAATCACTCATTTTCTTCTCACTCTCATTTTCACTCTCTTCTTTTTGTTTCTCTTTCTTTTTCTCACACTCTCTTTTGTTTTCTCTCAAAATCTGATCTTGCAAAATCTGCTTTGGTGTCATCGGATTGAGAGTTATAGATTCCCCTCGTAGCACAAAAGAGTAACGATTTTGGAATCCATCATGTGTCACATGCCTATCAAGCTCCCATGGTCTCCCCAGCAATATGTGGCATGCTTTCATCGGCACAATATCACAAAATAACCTCATCTTTGTATCTTCCAATTGAAAACAATACCTTTACTTGCTTGGTTACCTTCAACTCACCACAATCATTCAACCATTGAAGCTTGTATGGGCGGTGATGCTTGATAGTAGGTAGACTTAATTTTTGAACCAAGTCAGTACTTGCCACATTGCAACAACTACCACCATCAATAATCACGCTACATACCTTTCCTTGAACTTGGCAGCGTGTATGGAACAAGTTTTCTCTTTGGCAATTGTCTTCCTCCATCATATGGGTACTAAGAGCTCTTCTAATAACAAGCAACTCTCCTTCTTCGGCATACTCCCCATCACCATCTTCTTGTGATGATTCCTCTTTCTCAGTGCTTTCTCCTTCGATTTGCAACTCCCCATGATTGTTGAAGATCATTGTACGTCGGTTAGGACACTCACTTGCTATGTGCCCTCTTCCTTGGCACTTGAAACACTTTATATCACGGTTTCTTGAAGAATTAGGCTTGGGTTGTACCTTTTTGACAGCAACTTTGTCACCATGTTTAGGATCGGCCTCCTTGAATTTCGATGTGGAAGGGGTGTCTTTCTTGGGGTTGTTCTTCCATGGATTGAATGTTAACGAGTTAGAACTCCTCCGCATAAGTCCTCTCCACTTGAGTTGTTGTTCAACCTTGATGGATTGGTGTACCATCTCTTCAAGTTCTACATAGTGGTGCATCTCCACAACATCAGCGATGTCACGATTGAGCCCATGCAAGAAACGAGCCATAGTTGCTTCATTGTCCTCTATGATGTTAGTTCGGATCATGGCAATCTCCATCTCTTTGTAGTACTCATCAACACTTTTAGAACCTTGAGTAAGGCGTTGGAGCTGGTTGTGAAGCTCACGACGATAATAGGATGGAACGAACCTCCTCCTCATGATTGCTCTCATGTCTTCCCATGTTGTGATAGGACGTTCACCATTCCTAACCCGTTCCTTTTGCATCTGATCCCACCAAACAGGAGCAAAATCGGTAAACTCAAGGGCTGCGAGTTTGACCTTTTTACTCTCCAAGTAGTTGTGGCATGAAAAGATTAGCTCAACACGCATCTCCCATTCCAAATAGGCTTTGGGATCACTCTTTCCATTAAATGAAGGAATTGTGACCTTAACTCCTCCTAGGCCACCATCTTCATCTCTAGGCCATCTCGATCTATCTCTTGTTCTATTCACTCTCCTTGGCTGGATGTCCTCATTTTCATCTTCACCTCATATCAGTCAATGATGAGGACTGAAAACACAAGGTGTTTCCTACGATTGTGTTGGGTATTAGGCATGTATCTGAACGTACGATTGATTATGAAAGTTTACCAAGCCCTCGATATGGCAAAGATAAAAGGGAATAAGTATCTACATTTGTTTAAAGAAGATTGTCGTTGTGCAAAGGTACAAAGATGAGTACATGGCTCAAATGAGTGTTTTAGATGTAGTACTAGTGCATTTTTATGTTAAATAAGATGGAGTCCTAATCATATAATTGAAGCGTGCCTTTCATATTGATTACTAGAGTCAATACAGATATATTTATAGCAAAAAATGAGTCATCTATCAGTCACTGATAAGGACGAAAGCACAACGTGTTTCCTACGATTGGATTGAGTATTAGGCATGTATCCGTACGTACAATTGATTACGAAGGTTCTCCAAGCACCCGATATGTCAAAGATAAAAGTGCATTAGTGTCTAAACTTGTTTAAAGGAGTTTGTTGTTGCGCAAAGGTACAAAGCTTAGTCCATGGCTCGAAAGGGTGTTCTAGATGTAGTCCTAGTGCATTTTTATGTGAAAAAGATGGAGTCCTAGTCGTATAATAGAAGAGTGGCTTTAATATGGATTATTAGAGTCAATACGAATATATATAGCCAAAATGAGTCATCCATCAGTCAATGATAAGGACTGAAAACACAAGGTGTTTTCTACGATTATGTGAGTATTAGGCATGTATCCGTACGTACGATTGATTATGAAGGTTCTCCAAGCCTCGATATGTCAAAGATAAAAGTGCATTAGTGTCTAAACTTGTTTAAAGGAGTTTGTTGTTGCGCAAAGGTACAAAGCTTAGTCCATGGCTCGAAAGAGTGTTCTAAATGTAGTCCTAGTGCATTTTTATGTTGCATAAGATGGAGTCCTAGTCATATAATCAAAGAGTGGCTTTAAATATTGATTATTAGAGTCAATACGAATATATTTACAACAAAAAATGAGTCATCTATCAGTTAACGATAAGGACTGAAAACACAAGGTGTTTCCTACGCTTTGTCGAGTATTAGGCATGTATCCGGACCTACGATTGATTATGAAGGTTCTCCAAGCCCTCGATATGGCAAAGATAAAAGTGCATTAGTGTCTAAACTTGTTTAAAGGAGTTTGTCGTTGCGTAAAGGTACAAAGTTGAGTCCAAGGCTTGAACGAGTGTTCTAGATGTAGTCCTAGTGCATTTTTATGTTGAATAAGATGGAGTCCTAGTTGTATAATCGAAAAGTGGCTTTAATATTGATTATTAGAGTCAATATGAATATATTTAAAGCCAGAAATGAGTCGTCTATCAGTCAATGATGAGGATTGAAAACACAAGGTGTTTCCTACGATTGTGTTGGGTATTAGGCATGTATCTGAACGTACGATTGATTACGAAAGTTGACAAAGCCCTCGATATGGCAAAATAAAAGGGATAAGTATCTACATTTGTTTAAGGAGTTTGTCGTTGTGCAAAGGTACAAAGCTGAGTACATGGCTCAAACGAGTGTTTTAGATGTAGTACTAGTGCATTTTTATGTTAAATAAGATGGAGTCCTAGTCATATAATCGAAGCGTGTCTTTCAAATTGATTATTAGAGTCAATACTGATATATTTATAGCAAAAAATGAGTCATCTATCAGTCAATGATAAGGACGAAAAGCACAAGGTGTTTCCTACGATTGGGTTGAGTAGTAGGCATGTATCCGTACGAACAATTGATTATGAAGGTTCTCCAAGCACTCGAAATGTCAAAGATAAAAGTGCATTAGTGTCTAAACTTGTTTAAAGAAATTTGTTGTTGCCCAAAGGTACAAAGCTTAGTCCATGGCTCGAAAGAGTGTTCTAGATGTAGTCCTAGTGCATTTTTATGTTGAAAAAGATGGAGTCCTAGTCTTATAATAGAAGAGTGGCTTTAATATGGATTATTAGATTCAATACGAATATATTTATAGCCAGAATGAGTCATCCATCAGTCAATGATAAGGACTGAAAACACAAGGTGTTTTCTACGATTATGTGAGTATTAGGCATGTATCCGGACGTATGATTGATTATGAAGGTTTTCCAAGCCCTCGATATGGCACAAGATAAAAGTGCATTAGTGTCTAAACTTGTTTAAAGGAGTTTGTCGTTAGAAAAGGTACAAAGCTAAGTCCATGGCTCGAAAGAGTGTTCTAAATGTAGTCCTAGTGCATTTTTATGTTGCATAAGATGGAGTCATAGTCGTATAATTGAAGAGTGGCTTTAATATTGATTATTAGAGTCAATACGAATATATTTCCAACAAAAAATGTGTCATCTATCAGTTAACGATAAGGACTGAAAACACAAGGTGTTTCCTACGATTGAGTCGAGTATTAGGCATGTATCCGGACCTACGATTGATTATGAAGGTTCTCCAAGCCCTCGATATGGCAAAGATAAAAGTGCATTAGTGTCTAAACTTGTTTAAAGGAGTTTGTCGTTGCGTAAAGGTACAAAGTTGAGTCCATGGCTCGAACGAGTGTTCTAGATGTAGTCTAGTGCATTTTTATGTTGAATAAGATGGAGTCCTAGTCGTATAATCGAAAAGTGGCTTTAATATTGATTATTAGAGTCAATATGAATATATTTAAAGCAAAAATGAGTTGTCTATCAGTCAATGATGAGGACTGAAAACACAAGGTGTTTCCTACGATTGTGTTGGGTATTAGGCTTGTATCTGAACGTACGGTTGATTACGAAAGTTGACAAAGCCCTCGATATGGCAAAGATAAAAGGGAATAAGTATCTACATTTGTTTAAAGGAGTTTGTCATTGTGCAAAGGTACAAAGCTGAGTATATGGCTCAAACGAGTGTTTTAGATGTAGTACTAGTGCATTTTTATGTTAAATAAGATGGAGTCCTAGTCATATAATCGAAGCGTGTCTTTCAAATTGATTATTAGAGTCAATATGGATATATTTATAGCAAAAAAATGAGTCATCTATCAGTCAATGATAAGGACGAAACACTAGGTGTTTCCTACGATTGGGTTGAGTATTAGGCATGTATCCGTACGTACAATTGATTATGAAGGTTCTCCAAGCACTCGATATGTCAAAGATAAAAGTGCATTAGTGTCTAAACTTGTTTAAAGGAGTTTGTTGTTGCCCAAAGGTACAAAGCTTAGTCCATGGCTCGAAAGAGTGTTCTAGATGTAGTCCTAGTGCATTTTTATGTTGAAAAAGATGGAGTCCTAGTCTTATAATAGAAGAGTGGCTTTAATATGGATTATTAGATTCAATACGAATATATTTATAGCCAGAATGAGTCATCCATCAGTCAATGATAAGGACTGAAAACACAAGGTGTTTTCTACGATTATGTTGAGTATTAGGCATGTATCCGGACGTATGATTGATTATGAAGGTTTTCCAAGCCCTCGACATGGCGAAGATAAAAGTGCATTAGTGTCTAAACTTGTTTAAAGGAGTTTGTCGTTGCGAAAAGGTACAAAGCTAAGTCCATGGCTCGAAAGAGTGTTCTAAATGTAGTCCTAGTGCATTTTTATGTTGCATAAGATGGAGTCATAATCGTATAATCGAAGAGTGGCTTTAATATTGATGATTAGAGTCAATACGAATATATTTACAACAAAAAATGAGTCATCTATCAGTCAACGATAAGGACTGAAAACACAAGGTGTTTCCTACCATTGTGTCGAGTATTAGGCATGTATCCGGACCTACGATTGATTATGAAGGTTCTCCAAGTCTTCGATATGGCAAAGATAAAAGTGCATTAGTGTCTAAACTTGTTTAACGGAGTTTGTCGTTGCGTAAAGGTACAAACTTGAGTCCATGGCTCGAACGAGTGTTCTAGATGTAGTCCTAGTGCATTTTTATGTTGAATAAGATGGAGTCCTATTCGTATAATCGAAAAGTGGCTTTAATATTGATTATTAGAGTCAATATGAATATATTTAAAGCAATAAATGAGTCGTCTATCAGGCAATGATGAGGATTGAAAACACAAGGTGTTTCCTACGATTGTGTTGGGTATTAGGCTTGTATCTGAACGTACGGTTGATTACGAAAGTTGACCAAGCCCTCGATATGGCAAAGATAAAAGGGAGTAAGTATCTACATTTATTTAAAGGAGTTTGTCATTGTGCAAAGGTACAAAGCTGAGTACATGGCTCAAACGAGTGTTTTAGATGTAGTACTAGTGCATTTTTATGTTAAATAAGATGGAGTCCTAGTCATATAATTGAAGCGTGTCTTTCAAATTGATTATTAGAGTCAATATGGATATATTTATTGCAAAAAATGAGTCATCTATCAGTCAATGATAAGGACGAAAAGCACTAGGTGTTTCCTACGATTGGGTTGAGTATTAGGCATGTATCCATACGTACAATTGATTATGAAGGTTCTCCAAGCACTCGATATGTCAAAGATAAAAGTGCATTAGTGTCTAAACCTGTTTAAAGGAGTTTGTTGTTGCCCTAAAGGTACAAAGCTTAGTCCATAGCTCGAAAGAGTGTCCTAGATGTAGTCCTAGTCCATTTTTATGTTGAAAAAGATGGAGTCCTAGTCTTATAATAGAAGAGTGGCTTTAATATGGATTATTAGATTCAATACGAATATATTTATAGCCAGAATGAGTCATCCATCAGTGAATGATAAGGACTGAAAACACAAGGTGTTTTCTACGATTATGTGAGTATTAGGCATGTATCCGGACGTATGATTGATTATGAAGGTTTTCCAAGCCCTCGACATGGCAAGATAAAAGTGCATTAGTGTCTAAACTTGTTTAAAGGAGTTTGTCGTTCGAAAAGGTACAAAGCTAAGTCCATGGCTCGAAAGAGTGTTCTAAATGTAGTCCTAGTGCATTTTTATGTTGCATAAGATGGAGTCATAATCGTATAATCGAAGAGCGGCTTTAATATTGATGATTAGAGTCAATACGAATATATTTACAACAAAAAATGAGTCATCTATCAGTTAACGATAAGGACTGAAAACACAAGGTGTTTCCTACCATTGTGTCGAGTATGAGGCATGTATCCGGACCTACGATTGATTATGAAGGTTCTCCAAGTCTTCGATATGGCAAAGATAAAAGTGCATTAGTGTCTAAACTTGTTTAACGGAGTTTGTCGTTGCGTAAAGGTACAAACTTGAGTCCATGGCTCGAACGAGTGTTCTAGATGTAGTCCTAGTGCATTTTTATGTTGAATAAGATGGAGTCCTATTCGTATAATCGAAAAGTGGCTTTAATAATGATTATTAGAGTCAATATGAATATATTTAAAGCAATAAATGAGTCGTCTATCAGGCAATGATGAGGATTGAAAACACAAGGTGTTTCCTACGATTGTGTTGGTATTAGGCTTGTATCTGAACGTACGGTTGATTACGAAAGTTGACCAAGCCCTCGATATGGCAAAGATAAAAGGGAGTAAGTATCTACATTTATTTAAAGGAGTTTGTCATTGTGCAAAGGTACAAAGCTGAGTACATGGCTCAAACGAGTGTTTTAGATGTAGTACTAGTGCATTTTTATGTTAAATAAGATGGAGTCCTAGTCATATAATCGAAGCGTGTCTTTCAAATTGATTATTAGAGTCAATATGGATATATTTATTGCAAAAAATGAGTCATCTATCAGTCAATGATAAGGACGAAAAGCACTAGGTGTTTCCTACGATTGGGTTGAGTATTAGGCATGTATCCATACGTACAATTGATTATGAAGGTTCTCCAAGCACTCGATATGTCAAAGATAAAAGTGCATTAGTGTCTAAACCTGTTTAAAGGAGTTTGTTGTTGCCCTAAGGTACAAAGCTTAGTCCATAGCTCGAAAGAGTGTCCTAGATGTAGTCCTAGTCCATTTTTATGTTGAAAAAGATGGAGTCCTAGTCTTATAATAGAAGAGTGGCTTTAATATGGATTATTAGATTCAATACGAATATATTTATAGCCAGAATGAGTCATCCATCAGTGAATGATAAGGACTGAAAACACAAGGTGTTTTCTACGATTATGTGAGTATTAGGCATGTATCCGGACGTATGATTGATTATGAAGGTTTTCCAAGCCCTCGACATGGCGAAGATAAAAGTGCATTAGTGTCTAAACTTGTTTAAAGGAGTTTGTCGTTCGAAAAGGTACAAAGCTAAGTCCATGGCTCGAAAGAGTGTTCTAAATGTAGTCCTAGTGCATTTTTATGTTGCAATAAGATGGAGTCATAATCGTATAATCGAAGAGTGGCTTTAATATTGATTATTAGAGTCAATACGAATATATTTACAACAAAAAATGAGTCATCTATCAGTTAACGATAAGGACTGAAAACACAAGGTGTTTCCTACGATTGTGTCGAGTATGAGGCATGTATCCGGACCTACGATTGATTATGAAGGTTCTCCAAGCCCTCGATATGGCAAAGATAAAAGTGCATTAGTGTCTAAACTTGTTTAACGGAGTTTGTCGTTGCGTAAAGGTACAAAGCTTGAGTCCATGGCTCGAACGAGTGTTCTAGATGTAGTCCTAGTGCATTTTTATGTTGAATAAGATGGAGTCCTAGTCGTATAATCGAAAAGTGGCTTTAATATTGATTATTAGAGTCAATATGAATATATTTAAAGCAATAAATGAGTCGTCTATCAGTCAATGATGAGGATTGAAAACACAAGGTGTTTCCTACGATTGTGTTGGGTATTAGGCTTGTATCTGAACGTACGGTTGATTACGAAAGTTGACCAAGCCTCGATATGGCAAAGATAAAAGGGAGTAAGTATCTAATTTATTTAAAGGAGTTTGTCGTTGTGCAAAGGTACAAAGCTGAGTACATGGCTCAAACGAGTGTTTTAGATGTAGTACTAGTGCATTTTTATGTTAAATAAGATGGAGTCCTAGTCATATAATCGAAGCGTGTCTTTCAAATTGATTATTAGAGTCAATACGGAATATATTTATTGCAAAAAATGAGTCATCTATCAGTCAATGATAAGGACGAAAAGCACTAGGTGTTTTCCTACGATTGGGTTGAGTATTAGGCATGTATCCATACGTACAATTGATTATGAAGGTTCTCCAAGCACTCGATATGTCAAAGATAAAAGTGCATTAGTGTCTAAACTTGTTTAAAGGAGTTTGTTGTTGCCCTAAAGGTACAAAGCTTAGTCCATAGCTCGAAAGAGTGTCCTAGATGTAGTCCTAGTCCATTTTTATGTTGAAAAAGATGGAGTCCTAGTCTTATAATAGAAGAGTGGCTTTAATATTGATTATTAGAGTCAATACGAATATATTTATAGCCAAAAAATGAGTCATCTATCAGTTAATGATAAAGGACTGAAAACACAAGGTGTTTCCTACGATTGTGTTGAGTATTAGGCATGTATCCGGACGTACGATTGATTATGAAGGTTCTCCAAGCCCTCGATATGGCAAAGATAAAAGTGCATTAGTGTCTAAACTTGTTTAACGGAGTTTGTCGTTGCGTAAAGGTACAAACTTGAGTCCATGGCTCGAAAGAGTGTTCTAGATGTAGTCCTAGTGCATTTTTATGTTGAATAAGATGGAGTCCTAGTCGTATAATCGAAGAGTGGCTTTAATATTGATTATTAGAGTCAATACGAATATATTTAAAGCAAAAATGAGTCGTCTATCAGTCAATGATGAGGATTGAAAACACAAGGTGTTTCCTACGATTGTGTTGAGTATTAGGCTTGTATCTGAACGTACGATTGATTACGAAAGTTGACCAAGCCCTCGATATGGCAAAGATAAAAGGGAGTAGTATCTAATTTATTTAAAGGAGTTTGTCGTTGTGCAAAGGTACAAAGCTGAGTACATGGCTCAAACGAGTGTTTTAGATGTAGTACTAGTGCATTTTTATGTTAAATAAGATGGAGTCCTAGTCATATAATCGAAGCGTGTCTTTCAAATTGATTATTAGAGTCAATACGAATATATTTATTGCAAAAAATGAGTCATCTATCAGTCAATGATAAGGACGAAAAGCACTAAGGTGTTTTCCTACGATTGGGTTGAGTATTAGGCATGTATCCGTACGTACAATTGATTATGAAGGTTCTCCAAGCACTCGATATGTCAAAGATAAAAGTGCATTAGTGTCTAAACTTGTTTAAAGGAGTTTGTTGTTGCCCTAAGGTACAAAGCTTAGTCCATAGCTCGAAAGAGTGTCCTAGATGTAGTCCTAGTCCATTTTTATGTTGAAAAAGATGGAGTCCTAGTCTTATAATAGAAGAGTGGCTTTAATATGGATTATTAGATTCAATACGAATATATTTATAGCCAGAAATGAGTCATCCATCAGTCAATGATAAGGACTGAAAACACAAGGTGTTTTCTACGATTGTGTGAGTATTAGGCATGTATCCGGACGTATGATTGATTATGAAGGTTTTCCAAGCCCTCGACATGGCAAGATAAAAGTGCATTAGTGTCTAAACTTGTTTAAAGGAGTTTGTCGTTCGAAAAGGTACAAAGCTAAGTCCATGGCTCGAAAGAGTGTTCTAAATGTAGTCCTAGTGCATTTTTATGTTGCATAAGATGGAGTCATAATCGTATAATCGAAGAGTGGCTTTAATATTGATTATTAGAGTCAATACGAATATATTTACAACAAAAAATGAGTCATCTATCAGTTAATGATAAGGACTGAAAACACAAGGTGTTTCCTACGATTGTGTCGAGTATGAGGCATGTATCCGGACCTACGATTGATTATGAAGGTTCTCCAAGCCCTCGATATGGCAAAGATAAAAGTGCATTAGTGTCTAAACTTGTTTAACGGAGTTTGTCGTTGCGTAAAGGTACAAACTTGAGTCCATGGCTCGAACGAGTGTTCTAGATGTAGTCCTAGTGCATTTTTATGTTGAATAAGATGGAGTCCTAGTCGTATAATCGAAAAGTGGCTTTAATATTGATTATTAGAGTCAATATGAATATATTTAAAGCAATAAATGAGTCGTCTATCAGTCAATGATGAGGATTGAAAACACAAGGTGTTTCCTACGATTGTGTTCGGTATTAGGCTTGTATCTGAACGTACGGTTGATTACGAAAGTTGACCAAGCCCTCGATATGGCAAAGATAAAAGGGAGTAGGTATCTACATTTATTTAAAGGAGTTTGTCGTTGTGCAAAGGTACAAAGCTGAGTACATGGCTCAAACGAGTGTTTTAGATGTAGTACTAGTGCATTTTTATGTTAAATAAGATGGAGTCCTAGTCATATAATCGAAGCGTGTCTTTCAAATTGATTATTAGAGTCAATACGATATATTTATTGCAAAAAATGAGTCATCTATCAGTCAATGATAAGGACGAAAAGCACTAGGTGTTTCCTACGATTGGGTTGAGTATTAGGCATGTATCCGTACGTACAATTGATTATGAAGGTTCTCCAAGCACTCGATATGTCAAAGATAAAAGTGCATTAGTGTCTAAACTTGTTTAAAGGAGTTTGTTGTTGCCCTAAGGTACAAAGCTGAGTCCATAGCTCGAAAGAGTGTTCTAGATGTAGTCCTAGTCCATTTTTATGTTGAAAAAGATGGAGTCCTAGTCTTATAATCGAAGAGTGGCTTTAATATTGATTATTAGAGTCAATACGAATATATTTATAGCAACAAAAAATGAGTCATCTATCAGTTAATGATAAGGACTGAAAACACAAGGTGTTTCCTACGATTGTGTTGAGTATTAGGCATGTATCCGGACGTACGATTGATTATGAAGGTTCTCCAAGCCCTCGATATGGCAAAGATAAAAGTGCATTAGTGTCTAAACTTGTTTAACGGAGTTTGTCGTTGCGTAAAGGTACAAACTGAGTCCATGGCTCGAACGAGTGTTCTAGATGTAGTCCTAGTGCATTTTATGTTGAATAAGATGGAGTCCTAGTCGTATAATCGAAAAGTGGCTTTAATATTGATTATTAGAGTCAATATGAATATATTTATAGCAATAAATGAGTCATCTATCAGTCAATGATGAGGATTGAAAACACAAGGTGTTTCCTACGATTGTGTTGAGTATTAGGCTTGTATCTGAACGTACGGTTGATTACGAAAGTTGACCAAGCCCTCGATATGGCAAAGATAAAAGGGAGTAGTGTCTACATTTATTTAAAGGAGTTTGTCGTTGTGCAAAGGTACAAAGCTGAGTACATGGCTCAAACGAGTGTTCTAGATGTAGTACTAGTGCATTTTTATGTTAAATAAGATGGAGTCCTAGTCATATAATCGAAGCGTGTCTTTAAATTGATTATTAGAGTCAATACGGATATATTTATAGCAAAAAATGAGTCATCTATCAGTCAATGATAAGGACTGAAAAGCACTAGGTGTTTCCTACGATTGGGTTGAGTATTAGGCATGTATCCGTACGTACAATTGATTATGAAGGTTCTCCAAGCACCTCGATATGTCAAAGATAAAAGTGCATTAGTGTCTAAACTTGTTTAAAGGAGTTTGTCGTTGCCCTAAGGTACAAAGCTTAGTCCATGCTCGAAAGAGTGTTCTAGATGTAGTCCTAGTCCATTTTTATGTTGAAAAAGATGGAGTCCTAGTCTTATAATAGAAGAGTGGCTTTAATATGGATTATTAGATTCAATACGAATATATTTATAGCCAGAATGAGTCATCTATCAGTCAATGATAAGGACTGAAAACACAAGGTGTTTTCTACGATTGTGTGAGTATTAGGCATGTATCCGGACGTATGATTGATTATGAAGGTTTTCCAAGCCCTCGACATGGCAAAGATAAAAGTGCATTAGTGTCTAAACTTGTTTAAAGGAGTTTGTCGTTCGAAAAGGTACAAAGCTAGTCCATGGCTCGAAAGAGTGTTCTAAATGTAGTCCTAGTGCATTTTTATGTTGCAATAAGATGGAGTCCTAGTCGTATAATCGAAGAGTGGCTTTAATATTGATTATTAGAGTCAATACGAATATATTTACAAAAAAATGAGTCATCTATCAGTTAACGATAAGGACTGAAAACACAAGGTGTTTCCTACGATTGTGTTGAGTATTAGGCATGTATCCGGACCTACGATTGATTATGAAGGTTCTCCAAGCCCTCGATATGGCAAAGATAAAAGTGCATTAGTGTCTAAACTTGTTTAACGGAGTTTGTCGTTGCGTAAAGGTACAAACTTGAGTCCATGGCTCGAACGAGTGTTCTAGATGTAGTCCTAGTGCATTTTTATGTTGAATAAGATGGAGTCCTAGTCGTATAATCGAAAAGTGGCTTTAATATTGATTATTAGAGTCAATATGAATATATTTAAGCAATAAATGAGTCGTCTATCAGTCAATGATGAGGATTGAAAACACAAGGTGTTTCCTACGATTGTGTTGGTATTAGGCTTGTATCTGAACGTACGGTTGATTACGAAGTTGACCAAGCCCTCGATATGGCAAAGATAAAAGGAGTAGGTATCTACATTTATTTAAAGGAGTTTGTCGTTGTGCAAAGGTACAAAGCTGAGTACATGGCTCAAACGAGTGTTTTAGATGTAGTACTAGTGCATTTTTATGTTAAATAAGATGGAGTCCTAGTCATATAATCGAAGCGTGTCTTTCAAATTGATTATTAGAGTCAATACGGATATATTTATTGCAAAAATGAGTCATCTATCAGTCAATGATAAGGACGAAAAGCACTAGGTGTTTTCCTACAATTGGGTTGAGTATTAGGCATGTATCCGTACGTACAATTGATTATGAAGGTTCTCCAAGCACTCGATATGTCAAAGATAAAAGTGCATTAGTGTCTAAACTTGTTTAAAGGAGTTTGTTGTTGCCCTAAGGTACAAAGCTTAGTCCATAGCTCGAAAGAGTGTCCTAGATGTAATCCTAGTCCATTTTTATGTTGAAAAAGATGGAGTCCTAGTCTTATAATAGAAGAGTGGCTTTAATATGGATTATTAGATTCAATACGAATATATTTATAGCCAGAATGAGTCATCCATCAGTGAATGATAAGGACTGAAAACACAAGGTGTTTTTCTACGATTATGTGAGTATTAGGCATGTATCCGGACGTATGATTGATTATGAAGGTTTTCCAAGCCCTCGACATGGCGAAGATAAAAGTGCATTAGTGTCTAAACTTGTTTAAAGGAGTTTGTCGTTCGAAAAGGTACAAAGCTAAGTCCATGGCTCGAAAGAGTGTTCTAAATGTAGTCCTAGTGCATTTTTATGTTGCATAAGATGGAGTCATAATCGTATAATCGAAGAGTGGCTTTAATATTGATTATTAGAGTCAATACGAATATATTTACAACAAAAAATGAGTCATCTATCAGTTAACGATAAGGACTGAAAACACATGGTGTTTCCTACGATTGTGTCGAGTATGAGGCATGTATCCGGACCTACGATTGATTATGAAGGTTCTCCAAGCCCTCGATATGGCAAAGATAAAAGTGCATTAGTGTCTAAACTTGTTTAACGGAGTTTGTCGTTGCGTAAAGGTACAAACTTGAGTCCATGGCTCGAACGAGTGTTCTAGATGTAGTCCTAGTGCATTTTTATGTTGAATAAGATGGAGTCCTAGTCGTATAATCGAAAAGTGGCTTTAATATTGATTATTAGAGTCAATATGAATATATTTAAAGCAATAAATGAGTCGTCTATCAGTCAATGATGAGGATTGAAAACACAAGGTGTTTCCTACGATTGTGTTCGGTATTAGGCTTGTATCTGAACGTACGGTTGATTACGAAAGTTGACCAAGCCCTCGATATGGCAAAGATAAAAGGGAGTAGGTATCTACATTTATTTAAAGGAGTTTGTCGTTGTGCAAAGGTACAAAGCTGAGTACATGGCTCAAACGAGTGTTTTAGATGTAGTACTAGTGCATTTTTATGTTAAATAAGATGGAGTCCTAGTCATATAATCGAAGCGTGTCTTTCAAATTGATTATTAGAGTCAATACGGATATATTTATTGCAAAAAATGAGTCATCTATCAGTCAATGATAAGGACGAAAAGCGCTAGGTGTTTTCCTACGATTGGGTTGAGTATTAGGCATGTATCCGTACGTACAATTGACTATGAAGGTTCTCCAAGCACTCGATATGTCAAAGATAAAAGTGCATTAGTGTCTAAACTTGTTTAAAGGAGTTTGTTGTTGCCCTAAGGTACAAAGCTTAGTCCATAGCTCGAAAGAGTGTCCTAGATGTAGTCCTAGTCCATTTTTATGTTGAAAAAGATGGAGTCCTAGTCTTATAATAGAAGAGTGGCTTTAATATTGATTATTAGAGTCAATACGAATATATTTACAACAAAAAATGAGTCATCTATCAGTTAACGATAAGGACTGAAAACACAAGGTGTTTCCTACGATTGTGTCGAGTATGAGGCATGTATCCGGACCTACGATTGATTATGAAGGTTCTCCAAGCCCTCGATATGGCAAAGATAAAAGTGCATTAGTGTCTAAACTTGTTTAACGGAGTTTGTCGTTGCGTAAAGGTACAAACTTGAGTCCATGGCTCGAACGAGTGTTCTAGATGTAGTCCTAGTGCATTTTTATGTTGAATAAGATGGAGTCCTAGTCGTATAATCGAAAAGTGGCTTTAATATTGATTATTAGAGTCAATATGAATATATTTAAAGCAATAAATGAGTCGTCTATCAGTCAATGATGAGGATTGAAAACACAAGGTGTTTCCTACGATTGTGTTGGTATTAGGCTTGTATCTGAACGTACGGTTGATTACGAAAGTTGACCAAGCCCTCGATATGGCAAAGATAAAAGGGAGTAAGTATCTACATTTATTTAAAGGAGTTTGTCGTTGTGCAAAGGTACAAAGCTGAGTACATGGCTCAAACGAGTGTTTTAGATGTAATACTAGTGCATTTTTATCTTTCAAATTGATTATTAGAGTCAATACGGATATATTTATTGCAAAAAATGAGTCATCTATCAGTCAATGATAAGGACGAAAAGCACTAGGTGTTTTCCTACGATTTGGTTGAGTATTAGGCATGTATCCGTACGTACAATTGATTATGAAGGTTCTCCAAGCACTCGATATGTCAAAGATAAAAGTGCATTAGTGTCTAAACTTGTTTAAAGGAGTTTGTTGTTGCCCTAAGGTACAAAGCTTAGTCCATAGCTCGAAAGAGTGTCCTCGATGTAGTCCTAGTCCATTTTTATGTTGAAAAAGATGGAGTCCTAGTCTTATAATAGAAGAGTGGCTTTAATATGGATTATTAGATTCAATACGAATATATTTATAGCCAGAATGAGTCATCCATCAGTGAATGATAAGGACTGAAAACACAAGGTGTTTTCTACGATTATGTGAGTATTAGGCATGTATCCGGACGTATGATTGATTATGAAGGTTTTCCAAGCCCTCGACATGACGAAGATAAAAGTGCATTAGTGTCTAAACTTGTTTAAAGGAGTTTGTCGTTCGAAAAGGTACAAAGCTAAGTCCATGGC
Organism: Sesamum alatum; assembly: GCA_034509735.1. NCBI lineage: Eukaryota > Viridiplantae > Streptophyta > Magnoliopsida > Lamiales > Pedaliaceae > Sesamum > Sesamum alatum. Next base: position 312,401 of record JACGWO010000014.1, read on the forward strand.
TCGAAAGAGTGTTCTAAATGTAGTCCTAGTGCATTTTTATGTTGCATAAGATGGAGTCATAATCGTATAATCGAAGAGTGGCTTTAATATTGATTATTAGAGTCAATACGAATATATTTACAACAAAAAATGAGTCATCTATCAGTTAACGATAAGGACTGAAAACACAAGGTGTTTCCTACGATTGTGTCGAGTATGAGGCATGTATCCGGACCTACGATTGATTATGAAGGTTCTCCAAGCCCTCGATATGGCGAAGATAAAAGTGCATTAGTGTCTAAACTTGTTTAACGGAGTTTGTCGTTGCGTAAAGGTACAAACTTGAGTCCATGGCTCGAACGAGTGTTCTAGATGTAGTCCTAGTGCATTTTTATGTTGAATAAGATGGAGTCCTAGTCGTATAATCGAAAAGTGGCTTTAATATTGATTATTAGAGTCAATATGAATATATTTAAAGTAATAAATGAGTCGTCTATCAGTCAATGATGAGGATTGAAAACACAAGGTGTTTCATACGATTGTGTTGGGTATTAGGCTTGTATCTGAACGTACGGTTGATTACGAAAGTTGACCAAGCCCTCGATATGGCAAAGATAAAAGGGAGTAAGTATCTACATTTATTTAAAGGAGTTTGTCGTTGTGCAAAGGTACAAAGCTGAGTACATGGCTCAAACGAGTGTTTTAGATGTAGTACTAGTGCATTTTTATGTTAAATAAGATGGTCCTAGTCATATAATTGAAGCGTGTCTTTCAAATTGATTATTAGAGTCAATATGGATATATTTATTGCAAAAAATGAGTCATCTATCAGTCAATGATAAGGACGAAAAGCACTAGGTGTTTCCTACGATTGGGTTGAGTATTAGGCATGTATCCATACGTACAATTGATTATGAAGGTTCTCCAAGCACTCGATATATCAAAGATAAAAGTGCATTAGTGTCTAAACCTGTTTAAAGGAGTTTGTTGTTGCCCTAAGGTACAAAGCTTAGTCCATAGCTCGAAAGAGTGTCCTAGATTTAGTCCTAGTCCATTTTTATGTTGAAAAAGATGGAGTCCTAGTCTTATAATAGAAGAGTGGCTTTAATATGGATTATTAGATTCAATACGAATATATTTATAGCCAGAATGAGTCATCCATCAGTGAATGATAAGGACTGAAAACACAAGGTGTTTTCTACGATTATGTGAGTATTAGGCATGTATCCGGACGTATGATTGATTATGAAGGTTTTCCAAGCCCTCGACATGGCGAAGATAAAAGTGCATTAGTGTCTAAACTTGTTTAAAGGAGTTTGTCGTTCGAAAAGGTACAAAGCTAAGTCCATGGCTCGAAAGAGTGTTCTAAATGTAGTCCTAGTGCATTTTTATGTTGCATAAGATGGAGTCATAATCGTATAATCGAAGAGTGGCTTTAATATTGATTATTAGAGTCAATACGAATATATTTACAACAAAAATGAGTCATCTATCAGTTAACGATAAGGACTGAAAACACAAGGTGTTTCCTACGATTGTGTCGAGTATGAGGCATGTATCCGGACCTACGATTGATTATGAAGGTTCTCCAAGCCCTCGATATGACAAAGATAAAAGTGCCTTAGTGTGTAAACTTGTTTAACGGAGTTTGTCGTTGCGTAACGGTACAAACTTGAGTCCATGGCTCGAACGAGTGTTCTAGATGTAGTCCTAGTGCATTTTTATGTTGAATAAGATGGAGTCCTAGTCGTATAATCGAAAAGTGGCTTTAATATTGATTATTAAAGTCAATATGAATATATTTAAAGCAATACATGAGTCGTCTATCAGTCAATGATGAGGATTGAAAACACAAGGTGTTTCCTATGATTGTGTTGGGTATTAGGCTTGTATCTGAACGTACGGTTGATTACGAAAGTTGACCAAGCCCTCGATATGGCAAAGATAAAAGGGAGTAAGTATCTACATTTATTTAAAGGAGTTTGTCATTGTGCAAAGGTACAAAGCTGAGTACATGGCTCAAACGAGTGTTTTAGATTTAGTACTAGTGCATTTTTATGTTAAATAAGATGGAGTCCTAGTCATATAATCGAAGCGTGTCTTTCAAATTGATTATTAGAGTCAATACGGATATATTTATTGCAAAAAATGAGTCATCTATCAGTCAATGATAAGGACGAAAAGCACTAGGTGTTTTCCTACGATTGGGTTGAGTATTAGGCATGTATCCGTACGTACAATTGATTATGAAGGTTCTCCAAGCACTCGATATGTCAAAGATAAAAGTGCATTAGTGTCTAAACTTGTTTAAAGGAGTTTGTTGTTGCCCAAAGTTACAAAGCTTAGTCCATGGCTCGAAAGAGTGTCCTAGATGTAGTCCTAGTCCATTTTTATGTTGAAAAAGATTCAATACGAATATATTTATAGCCAGAATGAGTCATCCATCGGTCAATGATAAGGACTGAAAAAAAAGGTGTTTTCTACGATTATGTGAGTATTAGACATGTATCCGGACGTATGATTGATTATGAAGGTTTTCCAAGCCCTCGACATGGCGAAGATAAAAGTGCATACTAGTCTAAACTTGTTTAAAGGAGTTTGTCGTTCGAAAAGGTACAAAGCTAAGTCCATGGCTCGAAAGAGTGTTCTAAATGTAGTTCTAGTGCATTTTTTATGTTGCATAAGATGGAGTCATAGTCGTATAATCGTAGAGTGGCTTTAATATTGATTATTAGAGTCAATACGAATATATTTACAACAAAAAAATGAGTCATCTATCAGTTAACGATAAGAACTGAAAACACAAGGAGTTTCCTACGATTGTGTCGAGTATTAGGCATGCATCCGGACCTACGATTGATTATGAAGGTTCTCCAAACCCTCGATATGGCAAAGATAAAAGTGCATTAGTGTCTAAAGTTGTTTAAAGGAGTTTGTCGTTCCGTAAGTTGGGTCCATGGCTCGAACGAGTGTTCTAGATGTAGTCCTTGTGTATTTTTATGTTGAATAAGATGGAGTCCTAGTCGTATAATCGAAAAGTGGCTTTAATATTGATTATTAGAGTCAATATGAATATATTTAAAGCAAGAAATGAGTCGTCTATCAGTCAATGATGAGGACTGAAAACACAAGGTGTTTCCTACGATTGTGTTTGGTATTAGGCTTGTATCTGAACGTACGGTTGATTACGAAAGTTGACCAAGTCCTCGATATGGCAAAGATAAAAGGGAATAAGTATCTATATTTGTTTAAAGGAGTTTGTCGTTGTGCAAAGGTACAAAGCTGAGTACATGGCTCAAACGAGTGTTCTAGATGTAGTACTAGTGCATTTTTTATGTTAATAAGATGGAGTCCTAGTCATATAATCGAAGCGTGTTTTTCATATTGATTATTAGAGTCAATACGGATATTTATAACAAAAAATGAGTCATCTAAGGAAACACCTTGGACTTAGAAATTCTCTCTCTAGAATTCTCTCCTCCCTCTCTCACACAATACACGCACTCATATTCCTTTACTCTCGGCCATCATGGCTGCCGACGAGCCGCCGTTGGCTCTTCACCTTCGTCGGAGGCACTCAGTCGGTTGCTCTCCGAGTTCAACTTGTCCGAATTTCTTGCATTGGCTGATAGAGTGATTGATGAAGGTGATCTCTCGTCTATGGAGATTATTGCAGACTTGAAGCATTGATGGATTGAAAGGTTTGGAGATTCGCATTCTCATCCGTCTATGGTTGTTCGCCCGTCCTCATCCCGCACACTTGCACCTTTCCGGTCGATCATGGTCCCTTGTAGACCTGATCGACGGATTCCACGCCTACCAACATCCGAGCAAATGAGGGCGTATCTTGAACAACCACCAGCCGTGTCGCATTTTCCCGTTCCCTTACTTGCACTCCGCCACCGTCGACTATGGCTGCCCCTCCGTCCGAGTTGAATCTTGCGGTTGCAACCCTTGCGCCGCCATCAGATTGCACGGAATTGGAAAGTTCCCTACAAGATCCGAATTTGTTCCCACCTTCCATACCTGATGCGCCACCTTCCTTACAAGATAGTCCACCTTCCAAACGTGTGGAGTGTCAGCCGCAATCTTCCATTGAGAATCAGCCGCAATATTCCATGTTTAGCATGGATAGAACTACCCCGCAAGATCCAGCATTGTTGCGGCCTTCCATTCATGGCGTGCCACCTTCCTTGCATGGTGCTAAGCCTTCCAAACGTGTGGAGTGTCAGCCGCAATCTTCCATTGAGAGTCAGCCGCAATATTCCATGTTTAGCATGGATAGATCTACCCCGCAAGATCCAGCATTGTTCGGCCTTCCATTCATGGCGTGCCACCTTCCTTGCACGGTGATAAGCCTTCCAAACGTGTGGAGTGTCAGCCACAATCTTCCATTGAGAGTCAGCTGCAATATTCCATGTTTAGCATGGATAGAACTACCCCGCAAGATCCAGCATTGTTGCGGCCTTCCATTCATGGCGTGCCACCTTCCTTGCATGGTGATAAGCCTTCTAAACGTGTGGATAATCAGCCACAATCTTCCTTATTTAGCATGGCTACACATCTGGACGAAAACTTGCATAATTTACCACCGGTTGCTCCCCTTACACGGCCACCATCTTCAGCCCCTTTGGACAAAGGAAACGTGGCTAAAACCACCGGACATATTCATTGGTAACGTTCGCTTGACATCAAGTTATTCTACGTTATCATCTGTTGATAAAATTACTGCTGCATTTTCATAAATCTACTCGGAAAAACTCTCAATTATGTTCCTCCTTTGATTCAAAATGGTGAAACTATTGTTCAACCTTCGTTACTAGCTGTTTAACTTTAATTCGTGATGGTTCTCAACGTTGGATGCATACTATTGTTGGCTATTTTTTGGGTCGTCGCCCTTATTTTCATGACATGGAAACCTTTGCTAAGAAGACATGGCCGATGGTGCATAAGGTCACGGCCACGGCTAATGGTTTCTTTTTCTTTCAATTCAATATGATGAAAGCGATGGAGGAGGTGCTTGAGGGAGGGCCCGTGGCTTTTCCACGGTCAACCTATTGTCCTTCAACGATGGGAGGCAGGAATGGCACTAAGGAAGCACAAACTTACTGAAGTCCCAATCTGGATTAGGTTACGTCACCTCCCGGTGGAATTTTGGACGGATGAGGGTCTTAGTGTAGTAGCTAGTGGGATTGGAAAGCCACTGTACCAAGATGCTATCACGAAGGCATGCTACTGGACTTCGCTCGTGTGTGCGTTATGTTGGATATCTCTTCCACACTTCCAAAACATATTGTTATCATGGCTCCTACGGAGGACGGACGGGAAGTACCATGTAAGGTGGACGTGGAGTATGAATGGATTCCACCGAAGTGCGTCAAGTGCATGTCCTTGGGGCACTCCACGAGTTCTTGCTCACCGCAGAAGCCTCCACCTCGTCCCCCAGTGAAAGTTTTTGTGCCTCGAACAACAACTGAAACACGTCTGGATCCACGAGCGAACGTGGAAAAGCAACCGAACCAAGAGACGGCTATTGCCAAGGGAAAGGAGATTGTCCTCTTTAATTCTTTTGAAGCTCTTGAATGTGAGGATGACACTGTATCAGACACTCAGGGCCCTAAACAATGCAGCCCTTCCGAATTGGTTTTATGATTAATGCAGCTGTTTGGAATGTGCGAGGGCTGCACCGAAGAGACCACCAAGTGGCAGTTGGCGATCTTGTTTCAGACGACAAGTTATGTTTTCTTGGTATTCTTGAAACTCGTGTTTCTTTGGTTAATGTTGCTCGTGTACAATCTTGTGTACTTCCTCGTTGGAATTGGTTTTCTGATTATTCTGTTGTTGGGAACCGTATTTAGCTTGCTTGGAATGATGATGAACTTGATGTAGAGGTTCTAATGGTAGACTTACAATTCATACACTGCAAGTTGTTTATTCGTAGACATCATTTATATATCCTTGTTACGGTTGTCTATGGGTCTAATGAGGTTGGGACTAGACGTGACCTTTGGCAAGAGCTCGGTAGGATTTCCTTGGGAATATCTGATCAGCCATGGCTGGTTCTCGGGGATTTTAATACGGTGATGGACATGAGCGAGGTATGTGGCCGGTCGGGTGACATCCGTGTCGCTATGGAGGAATTTCGGAGGTGCCTGATGGACACTGGACTTAACCCCCGGACTTCGGATCATTCCCCTTTGGTACTTCAAGGTACTTCCTTTATCCCGCAGGCTGGCATGTTCCGTTTTGATAATTATTTGGCTTCTTCTCCGTCCTTTATTCCTATAGTTCGGGATGTCTGGCGTCATCAGATAGAGGGTACGACTATGTATGAGGTTACACGTAAACTTAAGCACTGAAACCTATTTTTCGTGCTGAGAGGAGGAAAAAAGGAGACCTAGCCCAGAACGTCCAACTAGCGGCAGAATTTCTTGCATTAGCACAATCGGTGTTACAGTTGGATAGGCACAACTCTCTTATTCTACATCTGGAGTATTGTTGTCGGGTGGTTTTCTCGAAGGCCACTAAATTGGAACAAAGAATGTTGCAGCAACGGGCAAAGATTCAATGGCTCAAAGGAGGGGACCAGTGTACTCGGGTTTTCTTTTGTAAGGTGGCCAAAAGGCGTGCGTTAAACGTATTTTTCAGATCAGCACTTCTGATGGCCAAATTAAGACGGACTACCAAGAGGTTGTTGAAGAGTTTGTGAACTATTACAAGGGACTTTTTGGAGGAGATCGTCGGATTAGGCATATTGATATTCGCCATCTCCGCCCATGGGCATGACATATTCTAACGGATTACGAATCCTCCCAACTTGTGATGCCTGTCACTAGGGCAGAGGTGAAAGAGGCTTTCTTTGACATTGCGGAGGATAAATCTCCAGGGCCAGATGGCTATTCAGCAGGGTTCTACAAAGCGGCATGGCCTATTATTGGAGACGAGGTTGCTAAGGCAGTGATTGATTTTTTCAATCATGGACGATTACTGAAGCAGGTTAATGCTACTTTGCTTGCACTCATCTCAAAACTTCAATCCCCGGTCACTGTGGCCAATTTCCGCCCTATTTCGTGTTGCAACGTGTTGTATAAAGCGATCACGAAGATTATTGTGCAGCGGCTTCAGCCTTTGCTGGATAGGTTGATTAGTTCGACTAAGAATGCTTTTGTTCCAGGCCGATCTATTAGTGATAATATCTTGTTGGCTTAGGAGCTTTTCGATGGGTACAATCAACAGCGATCACCTCCGCGATGTGCCTTGAAAGTGGACTTGAGAAAGGCTTATGACACGGTCGAATGGGACTTCCTATTAGCAACTTTGGATCTTTTCGGTTTCCCGCATCAATTTCGGAGGTGGGTGGAGGAGTGTGTTACAACGACCTCCTTTTCGGTGTGCCTTAATGGTAGCATATATGGTTTTTTTACCAGAGCACGAGGGTTGAGACAAGGTGACCCAATGTCGCCTTACCTTTTTGTTATGGTTATGGAGGTTCTTCGGATGCTTATCCAACATCTTATTGAACAGGATGAAGGATTTCGGTTCCACTGGAAGTGCCAGGAGATTGGACTTTTCCAATTGAGTTTCGCTAACGATCTGTTGTTATTCAGTAGTGTTGATGAGGGGTCGTTGGGTGTATTTCCATAGGGGCCTTCAAATTTTCTCAAGCCTTTCTGGATTATTTGCCAACCCTGCTAAGAGTCAGATTATTATCTCCAAATCAGCCCAGGACAACAAGGATGCACTCCTGCAGTTATTGGGATTCCAGGAGGGCCTATTGTTGGTTAGATACCTTGGTCTCCCGCTTCTCTCTTCGTGTCTTAAAATATCAGATTTCCAGCCTCTGTTGCTGAAATTGAGAAGCGGATTAAAAGTTGGGAAGGTGTACAACTAACATTCGCGAGACGTATTCAGTTGATTAAATCAGTCCTCATGGCCTTTAACACTTACTGGTCCTTGGCATTTATTTTTCCAAAAGGGATTATTCGGCGCATTGAGCAGTTGATGAGAAACTTCCTTTGGAAAGGATCCTCATAGACGGGATACGCGAAAGTTGCTTGGTCACAAGTGTGTCTACCTAAGGAGGAAGGTGGTCAAGGTATTCGAGATGTTCAGACACTTAATTATGCCTTGATGAGTAAACACCTGTGGTCGATTATACATCATAGTACTTCTTCTATCTGGGTGGCGTGGATCTACCATTACAGCGTGGTAAATCTGTTTGGACGGTGGGAGACAAAGCGGGATCGTGGGCATGGAGGAAGCTTCTCCGCCTGTGACCTATTTTGAAGCCTCGGATTGAATACATTATTGGTGATGGTGGTTTCACATCTCTATGGCATGACCCTTGGCACCACCTAGGCCCTCTTATTCAGCAGATACCAAGGGGTCCTGGCTTGACTGGAACATCCGGTACTGATTTATTGAAATCTGTCATTCTTGAGGGGGAATGGAATTGGCCACTTATCACAGACATGGAGTGCTTGGTTATTTTGCAGTCCTTGCCCACCATTCATGGTGGACAGGATCGGATTCTCTGGAGAGGGACAGGAACAATTTTTTCTACATCGGAGGCATATAGAGCTTTACGGGCATCCTCACCAAAAGTTGTTTGGTCTTCACTTCCGCTTTGGATAATATCGACAACATCCCCACTCACAATCCTTTTGATGCTCTCAATGAAGTGTCCCTTGAAGCTGATTTGACATACATGGAGCCGTGATTGATCTGTTGGTTTTAACGACATGAGCTGTGTGTGATTGCCTTCTGGTTTTTGGGCTGGCTTGTAAGCAAGATTGCTCTTGGCCAGTTGCTGCTTTTGCTATCATTTGTCTTGTTTGTTTGTTTTAAACTCTTAGTTAGGGCTGGCTTGTCGCCGTTTGTTGTTGTTGTCTTGGCCTAGGGTTGGTTGATTGTTGTTACCTTCCTGGACCGTCGTTCTTTTGAGGACTGGGTGCACAGCCTACGTCACTGATGTAACCTTTCCTTTTTTTTAATGCAATTTACCTTTACCTAAAAAAAATAATGATAAGGAGTGATAACACAAGGTGTTTCCTACGATTGTGTTGAGTATTAGGCATGTATCCGGACGTACGATTGATTATGAAGATTCTCCAAGCCCTCGATATGGCAAAGATAAAATTGCATTAGTGTCTAAACTTGTTTAAAGGAGTTTGTCGTTGCGCAAAGGTACAAAGTTGAGTCCATGGCTCGAAAGAGTGTTCTAGATGTAGTCCTAGTATATTTATGTTGAATAAGATGGAGTCCTAGTCGTATAAATCGAAAAGTGGCTTTAATATTGATTATTAGAGTCAATATGAATATATTTATAGCCAGAAATGAGTCATCTATCAGTCAATGATGAGGACTGAAAACACAAGGTGTTTCCTAAGATCGTATTCGGTATTAGGCATGTATCCGAACGTACGATTGATTACGAAAGTTGACCAAGCCCTTGATATGGCAAAGATAAAAGGGAATAAGTGTCTAAATTTGTTTAAAGGAGTCTGTCGTTGCGCAAAGGTACAAAGTTGAGTCCAAGGCTCAAACGAGTGTTCTAGATGTACTACTAGTGAATTTTTATGTTGAATAAGATAGAGTCCTAGTCATATAATCGAAGAGTGGTTTTCATATTGATTATTAAGGTCAATACGGATATATTTATAGCCATAAATAAGTCATCTATCAGTCAATGATAAGGACGGAAAGCACAAGGTGCTTTCTAAGATTGTGTCGAGTATTAGGCATGTATCCGAACGTATAATTGATTATGAAGGTTTTCCAAGCCCTCGATATGGCAAAGATAAAAGTGCATTACTGTCTAAACTTGTTTAAAGGAGTTTGTCTTTGTGAAAAGGTACAAAGCTGAGTCCATGGCTCGAAAGAGTGTTCGAAATGTAGTCCTAGTGCATTGTTATATTGAATAAGAAGGCGTCCTAGTTGAATAATCGAAGAGTGGCTTTAATATTGATTATTAGAGTCAATACGAATATATTTATAGCCAGAAATGAGTCATCTATCAGTTAATGATAAGGACGGAAAGCACAAGGTGTTTCCTACGATTGTGTTGAGTATTAGGCATGTATCTGAACGTACAATTGATTATGAAGGTTCTCCAAGCCCTCGATATGGCAAAGATAAAAAGTGAATTAGTGTCTAAACTTGTTTAAAGGAGTTTGTCGTTGGGAAAAGGTAGAAAGCTGAGTCCATGGCTCGAAAGAGTGTTCTAAATGTAGTCCTTGTGCATTTTTATGATGAATAAGATGGCGTCCTAGTCGTATATCCGAAGAGTGGCTTTAATATTGATTATTAGAGTCAATACAAATATATTTATAGCCAGAAATGAGTCATCTATCAGTCAATGATAAGGACTGAAAGCACAAGGTGTTTCCTACAATTGTGTTGAGTATTAGGCATGTATCCGAACATTCGATTGATTACGAAGGTTCTCCAAGCCCTCGATATGGCAAAGATAAAAGTGCATTAGTGTCTAAATTTGTTTAAAGGAGTTTGTCGTTGCGCAAAGGTACAAAGTTCAGTCCATGGCTCGAAAAGAGTGTTCTAGATGTGCATTTTTTTTGTTGGAAAAGATGGAGTCCTAGTCGTATAATCGAAAAGTTGCTTTAATATTGATTATCAGAGTCAATACGAATATATTTATAGCCAGAAATGAGTCGTCTATCAGTCAATGATAAGGACTGAAAATACAAGGTGTTTCCTACGATTGTTTTGAGTATTAGGCATGTATCCAGACGTACGATTGATTACGAAAGTTGACCAAGCCCTCGATATGGAAAAGATAAAAGGGAATAAGTGTCTAAATTTGATTAAACGAGATTGTCGTTGCGCAAAGGTACAAAGCTGAGTCCATGGCTCAAACGAGATGTACTACTAGTGAATTTTTATGTTGAAAAGATGGATTCCTGGTCGTATAATCAAAGATTGGGATTAATATTGATTATTAGAGTCAATACGAATATATTTATAGCCAGAATGAGTGATCTATCAGTCAATGATAAGGACTGAAAACACAAGGTGTTTCCTACGACTGTGTTGTGTATTAGGCATGTATCCGGACGTACGAGTGATTACAAAAGTTGATCAAGCCCTCGATATGGCAAAGATAAAAGGGAATAAGTGTCTGAATTTGTTTAAAGGATCTACTCTAACCAAACCTAACGATGGTTAAGGAAAAGAGGCACCATTGTCTCCTCCTTCTCTCACACACTACACGCACTTCCTCTCCTCACAACACACCATCATCTTCTCCAAATTCAGCCATCTTTCCCGGTCCCTTGGACTCGAACCTTGACGGGAAAAATTCAGTGTGGAGGACGCAGCCGTTGGCGGAGAGGGAGAGGCCATCATGGATGTTTCAAGTTTTTCGAGGTCTAAACTCTCCACGGCTGATTTACTCGTCCTCACCACCAAAGCTTTCAATGAAGATCCTCGAGCCATGATGGAGGTTCAGAACCTATATGCTTGTTTGAAGGCGGCTCAAGATGTCCAGCCCCCTACAAACTCATCCACCTCGTTCCCAATCCTCAAGCCCGCGTCTGAGCATGTCCTTACTCCGTTCTGCCCTCTCCTCCATCCAGCCCAACGTGTAGTGCTCTCGGAAGTTGCTCTACCGCCCCCAAACTCAGATCTGAATCCTACCCTTGCTGATGGCGGTTTGGCTCCTTCTCCGGCGGCTGGTGTTCCTTCGACTTCTAATACACCAGCGTCTCACATGGCTGAATTTGAAGGTGTGCCTCCACCTTCCTTTGATCCTAAGGTACCTTCAACCCCTCCTTTGCTTGCCGTTGTCAGGGATCCTCCATCCGCTCAAATTTCCTTGATGTCCGCTAGCCCTCTCAAGGTGACTTTTCATCTTCCTTGTCGATGTCCTCCATGGCTGCTCATGTACCTCTCATGGATGAACCTGAAGGTGTCCCTCCACCTTCCTCTGCTGCTATGGTAACTTCAGCCCCTCCTTTGCTTGCCATTGTCGCGGATTCTCCATCCACTCCGCCTTCCTTGATGTCCGCTAGCCCCCCTCAAGGTGACTCTTCATCTTCCTTACTGACGTCCTCCATGGCTGCTCACGCACCTCTCTCCTCCATTTTTGACTCATTCGGGCAGGCCGGAGTTTAGATTTGGGGCTGTTCCATTTCAGCTCCCGACGCCTACATCTCCCCCCTTGGATGGATTTGCTTCTACGTTTCAAAATTCTTCTCGGAAGACCCTTCGCTTCATTGCACCGGACCGCCAAAATGGCGAGGTCGTGGTTCGGCCCACATTGTCCATTGCCATGGCCGGAGCAAAAAGATGGGCTAACACGGCTATTGGCTTCTTCTTGGGCCGCAGAGCAGCCTTCCAGCCGCTCAAAGATTATGTTCACTCCTCTTGGCCATTTGTTAAAGACGTTGTTACGACGACAAGTAGGTTCTTCTTCATCACCTTCGACTCATCCGCTGCCTTGGACGAGGTTCTTGAAGGCGGCCCTTTGGCTTTTCCAAGGTCAACCCATCATTCTTCAGCGTTCGGTCACCGGGATGGCCCTCCGGAAACAGAAACAATACCTGGCTATAAATGGAGTCCTAGTCGTATAATCGAAGGGTGGCTTTAATATTGATTATTTGAGTCAATACGAATATATTTATAGCCAGAATGAGTCATCTATCAGTCAATGATAAGGACTGAAAACACAAGGTGTTTCCTACGAATGTGTTGAGTATTAGGCATATATCCGGACGTATGATTGCTTAAGAAGGTTCTCCAAGCCCTTGATATGGCAAAGATAAAAGTGCATTAGTGTCTAAATTTGTTTAAAGGACTTTCTCTTTGCGCATAGGTACAAAGATGAGTCCATGGCTCAAAAGAGTGGTCTAGATGTAGTCCTAATGCATTTAATGTTCAATAAGATGGAGTCCTAGTCTTATAATCGAAGAGTGACTTTAATATTGATTATTAGAAATGGCTAAGAAAAAGAGACAAAATTCTCTCCTCCCTCTCTCACACACTACACACACTACCTTTCCTCACAACACACCATCATCTTCTCCAAATCCAGCCATTGTTGCCGGTCTTTTGACCTCCAGCCTTGATGGCAACGATGATATTGGTGTGGAGGATGCAGCCACCGGCGGAGAGGGAGAGGCCATTGTTGATGATTTGAGTCTTTTGAGATCTGAATATTCCATGACTAAAATCCTTAACATCACCTCCCAAGCTATCAATGGAGACCGTCAAGCCATGAAGGAGATTCAGCTCCTTTACACTCGGTTGAAGGCAGCGGACGCTGCTTCCCCTTCACCACATCCATCCGCCGTGCTCCCAAAGCTCAAGCCCGCATCCGAGCACTCTCTCATTCCTTTCTGCCCTCCTCTCCGTCCAGCTCGACGTGTTGTGCTCTCGGATATTGCTCCACCGCCAGCGGTGCTTGTGTCCCCTCATCTTCCGCCGGCGGTGCTTGTGTCCCCTCATCTTCCGCCGGAGGTGCAAGCGACTCCTCATCTTCCGCTGCTGCAAAACAGCCCTTTGGATGAGTCACTTGGTATGGACGAAGAGGGTGACCTTTCCCCTCCTCATATGGCTATTGTTGCTCCATTCCCTTCCCCCTCATGTGCTGAAAAATCGCCACCAACAGCCCCATTTTTACCGGTTTCTCAAATCTTGGCCGCACCGACGCATAGAGTCTCTTCACTTGGTGTGGACGAAATGGGTGACCTTTCCCCTCCTCATTTGGCTGTTGAAACTCCATTTCCTTCCCCCTCATGTGCTGAAAACTCGCCACCAACAGCCCCACTTCTGCGGGTTTCTCAAAACTTGGCTGCGCCGGCAAATAGAGTCTCTTCACTTGGTGTGGACGAAGAGGGTGACCTTTCCTCTCCCCATATGGCTGTTGAAGCTCCTTTTCCTTCCCCCTCATGTGCTGAAATCTCGCCACCAACAACCCCATTTCTGTCGGTTTCTCAAAACTTGGTTACACCAATGAATAGAGTCTCTCGAGCTCGCCATTGCTTCCATGGCCTTCTTCTCCACTCACTCATGGATCTTCTTACAAAGATGTGCTTAAAGGACGCTCTTCCAATCTCATAACGGCTGGAAAAGAAGCCTTTGTTGCTGAAGGTAATGATTTCATGCCTTGCTCTTTGTCTCGCCCCAATGAAACTCTTCGCCCTCTTAACGTAGAAGATTCCTCTATCATTATGGCTGATGTGAATTCTCCGGTTGCTCCGGTCTTGGTTAACAATTCGATTAATGTGGCTGATTCTCCGGCTTTGGTTGATGGCCCTTGTAACATGACTACTCCGGTTGCTTCGGGCTTGTTAGTCAATTCGGCTTATTCTAATGCTCCGATTGCCCTGGTTGTTATTGCTGGTTCTCCGGTTGCTCCGGACTTGCGCATTGATCCGTCTAAAGATATTGATTCGGTTTCTACGTCCTTGCTTAATTCATCCTCTAAATTGAATATTCCAAGTGTCCCGAATTTGTCTTTGGGGCTGAATTCTCATCATGACGCCTTTGCTGCCTCTTGCGAGCAATCGAAAAAGAAGTCCTTGCGGTTTGTTCCCCCGGAATTCCAAAACGGAGAAGTTATTGTTCGGCCCTCTCTCGACATGATAAAAAATGGTTCTAAGCGGTGGGAAACTACGGCGGTCAGATACCTCCTTGGTCGCAAACCACCTGTCTTTCCCTTTCGGGACTTCGTTCACGCGAATTGGCCCTGTATCAAAGAAGTGGCAGCCACTATCAATGGTTTCTTCTTCTTCACTTTTGAAAATGCTTCGGTTATGGATGGGATTATCGAGAGAGGTCCTTGGCTCTTCCAAGGACAGCCCATTGTTCTTCAAAGATGGGAACCCGGAATGGTCTTACGAAAACAAAGCCACACTCAAGTTCCTGTTTGGATCCGCCTTTGGCACCTTCCTGTTAAACTCTGGACGGATGAGGGTTTGAGTACCATTGCTAGCGGTATTGGCAAGCCACTATACAACAATGCTATCACAAAGGCATGCACGCGATTGGACTTTGCTCGTGTATGCGTTATGCTTGATTACTCCTCCACTCTCCCCAAGCACATTATCATCATGATTCCTTCAGAGGACGGATCGGAGTCACCATGCCTCATTGACGTTGAATATGAATGGATCCCACCTAAGTGTCGAACTTGTTGCTCCCTCGGCCATTCGGCCAAGGCTTGCCCTACCTTGGAAAAGCCGCCAAAACAACCGGCCACTATCTACATTCCAAAATCAGCACCTCCTCGGACACAACTACCGAGCATGCTCCGGCCAGCTCTCCTTTGAAGTAGGCACATCAGAAACACCCGGTTGCTTCCTTTGTCCGCAAACCTCCGAATCACCGGGCCACAACTTCAGGAAATGCTCCTGTCCACTCAATTCCGGGCCCCCCATCTCCTTTGGAAGGATCAGCTGTTGATGATCATCCTCCTCCCCCCACCCCCTCTGGAGAATATTGAGAGCATCCCCACTCACAATCCGTTTGACGCTCTCAATGAGGTGTCCCTTGAAGTTGATTTCACCTCCTCGGGCCCTAATAGACGCTGCCCGCCTCATGGTTATAAATGAATTGAGCAGCCACTTGGAGTGTGCGGGGCTTCTTTTTCGGAATGATCAGTTCGTTTCAACTGGCTTGTAGCCGTGATTACTATGTTGCCTTTGTTGATTTTGGGTTGGCTTGTAGCCGAGTTGTTTTTGGCCTTTTGATGTATTTTGCTGTCATGTCTGCATTGTTGCTTTGTGCTCCTCGTCGGAGCTGGCTTGTCGTTGTTGTTTTGTGCCCAGGATTGGTAGATTGATGTTGCCTTCCTGGGCTTTCGTTCCTTTGAGGACTGGGCGCACAGCCTACGTCACTGATGGAACTTTCTCTTTATTTATGTAATTTACCTTTGCCTAAAAAAAAATATTGATTATTAGAGTCAGTACGAATATATTTATAGCAAAAAATGAGTCATCTATCAGTCAATGATAAGGACTGAAAGCACAAGGTGTTTCCTACGACTGTGTTGAGTATTAGGCATGTATCCGGACGTACGATGGATTACGAAAGTTGACCAAACCCTCGACATGGCAAAGATAAAAGGGAATAAGTGTCTAAATTTGTTTAAAGGAGTTTGTCGTTGCGCAACGGTACAAAGCTGAGTCCATGGCTCAAACAAGTATTTTAGATGTAGTACTAGTGCATTTTTTATGTTGAATAAGATGGAGTCCTAGTCAATATAATCGAAGAGTGGCTTTAATATTGATTATTAGAGTCAATAGGAATATATTTATAGATAGAAATGAGTCATCTATTAGTCAATGATAAGGACTAAAAATACAAGGTGTTTCCTACATTGTGTTGAGTATTAGGCATGTATCCGGACGTACGATTGATTCTGAAAGTTGACCAAGCCCTCGACATTGCAAAGATAAAAGGGAATAAGTGTCTAAATTTGTGTAGAGGAGTTTGTCGTTGCGTTAAGGTACAAAGCTGAGTCCATGGCTCAAATGAGTGTTTTAGTTGTAGTACTAGTGCATTTTTATGTTGAATAAGACGGAGTCCTAGTCGTATAATTTAAGAGTGGCTTTCATATTGATTATTAGAGTCAATACGAATATATTTACAGCAAAAAATGAGTCATCTATTAGTCAATGATAAGGACTGAAAGCACAAAGTGTTTCCTACGATTGTGTTGAGTATTAGGCATGTATCCTGACGTACAATTGATTATGAGGGCTCTCCAAGCTCTTGATATGGCAAAAAATAAAAGTGCATTAGTGTCTAAACTTGTTTTAAATGAGGAGTTTGGCGTTGCAAAAAGGTAGTAAGCTGAGTCCATGGCTCGAAAGAGTGTTCTAAATGTCGTCCTAGTAGATTTTTATGTTGACTAAGATGGCATCCTAGTCGTATAACCAAAGAGTGGCTGTAATATTGATTATTAGAGTCAATACGAATATATTTATAGCCAGAAATGAGTCATCATTAGTCAATGATAAGGACTGATAACACAAGGTGTTTCCTAGGATTGCGTTGAGTATTAGGCATGTATCCGGATGTACGATTGATTATGAAGGTTTTTCCAAGCCCTCGATATGGCAAAGATAAAAATGCATTAGTGTCTAAACTTATTTAAAAGAGTTTGTTGTTGCGAAAAGGTACAAAGCTGAGTCCATGGCTCGAAAGAGTGTTCTAGATGTAGTCCTAGTGCATTTTTCTGTTGAATAACATGGAGTCCAAGTCGTATAATCGAAGAGTAGCTTTAATATTGATTATTAGAGTCAATACGAATATATTTATAGCAAGAAATGAGTCATCTATCACTCATGATAAGGACTGATAACACAAGGTATTTCCTACGATTGTGTTGAGTATTAGGCATGTATCCGGATGTACGATTGATTATGAAGGTTCTCCCAGTCCTCGATATGGCAAAGATAAAGTGAATTAGTGTCTAAATTTGTTTAAAGATGTTTGTCGTTACGCAAAGGTACAAAGCTGAGTACATGGCTCAAAAGAGTGTTCCAGATGTAGTCCTAGTGCATTTTTATGTTGAATAAGATGGAGTCCTAGTCGTATAATCGAAGAGTGGCTTTAATATTGATTATTAGAGTCAATCTGAATATATTTATAGCAAAAAATGAGACATCCATCAGTCAATTGATAAGGACTGAAAAACCCAAGGTGTTTCCTACGATTGTGTTGAGTATTAGGCATGTATCTGGACGTACGATTGATTATGAAGGTTCTCCAAGCCCTCGATATGGCAAAGATAAAAGTGCATTTAGGGTCTAAATTTGTTTAAAGGAGTTTGTCGTTGCGCAAAGGTACAAAGCTTAGTCCATGGCTCGAAAGAGTATTCTAGATGTAGTCCTAGTGCATTTTTATGTTGAATAAGATAGAGTCCTAGTCGTATAATGGAAGAGTGGCTTTTAATATTGATTATTAGAGTCAATACGAATATATTTATAGCCAGAAATAAGTCATCATCAGTTAATGATAAGGACTGATAACACAAGGTGTTTCCTACGATTGTGTTGACTATTAGGCATGTATCCAGACGTACGATTAATTATGAAGGTTGTCCAAGCCCTTGATATGATAAAGATAAAAGTGCATTAGTGTCTAAATTGGTTTAAAAGAGTTTGTGGTTGCGCAAAAGTACAAAGCTGAGTCCATGGCTCAAAAGAGTGTTCTAGATGTAGTCCTAGTGCATTTTTATGTTGAATAACATGGAGTCCTAGTCGTATAATCGAAAAGTGGCTTTAATATTGATTATTAGAGTCAATACGAATACATTTATAGCCAGAAATGAGTCATCTATCGGTCAATGATAAGGACTAAAAAGACAAGGTGTTTCTTACGATTGTGTTGAGTATTATGCATGTATCCGGACGTACGATTGATTACGAAAGTTGACCAAGCCCTCAACATGGCAAAAATAAAAACGGTACAAGTGTCTAAATTTGTTAAGGAGTTTGTCGTTGCACAAAGGTACAAAGATGAGTCCATGGCTCAAACGAGTGTTTTAGATGTAGTACTAGTGCATTTTTTATGTTGAATAAGATGCAGTCCTAGTTATATAATCGAAGAGTGACTTTCATATTGATTATTTTGAAAGATCGGTACAGCCTGGGAACGCGGCAGAAGCGTAAAATAAACGAAATTAAAAACGATTTCAAAGGGGTGTTCCCTTTGAATTCCCAGGCGTTTGGTGTATTCAAAAGCATCATAACATAAATTAGAACCCCTCTAATTTGTCCACACCACAGCAATGGAAGAAAATCTACATCTACTGCTAGGTAGAAGCTAGATCAAGGAAGAAACGAAAAACGTATTACACTATTGATTAGTGTATACGTATTTCTCATGTTCTCATCTTGAATCTAATTCAAAGAGAACTCAAAAGAAGGAGAAAAATGCAGGAAATTTCGTGGCTTGTGTGCTAGGGAGTGCAAGTTAGGAAGATGAAAAGTGTATACATGTGTTGTGTAGTTGTAGGTAGTTTCCAAAACCACCTACACACTAATGCACAACTTGTGCTCAACCTCCAACCATGTTAGCGCAATATGTGGACCACCTAGCCATCATGGCAAGCCACATCATTGCTTACATGGAGGACTTTCAACTCCTCTTAAACTTGCATCAAACCTTTGAACTTTGATTTCAAGTCATGGACGGGTTTTGACCGGTCTTGATTTAATCCGATTAAATCAAGAGATCCATGGATTTCAAATTAATCCAATTAATTTTCAATCTTATTTGAAATCCAAAAAGTTTATTTAATCCAATTAAATAAACATAAGCTCAAACACTAATTAATTGATCCGATCAATTAATTAAACGAAACCCAATAAATTAATCTAATTAAATTAAAGGTATTAAGCCCAAAATTAATTAATCCAATTAATTAATTCTTGGGCCATCCATCCAATGGATTTTCCCAATAAATGATCCAATCATCTATATTCTCCTTGAATTAATTTAATCAATTAAATCAATTCACTTCTTCCAGAATTAATTCCAAATTAATTCCACTACTTCCATAGTGATTTGTGTGTGACTATATTTATGTTCACCCTCAGCTAGACTTGGGCTTGTGTCTAACACAATTGATTAATTAAATCCAATTTAATTAATTATTTCTGATTAACCATTAATCAGAAATGCCCGTTACCATGAGTGGTCGTCTAGAAACAGTCCATGGCACTAGAGACTAGGTGAATGTTAGCGTGAACATTTAGGCTCCGAACTCCATACAGGTATAGTCCTTCCGTCGACCATCTCCCGGCCTTAGTCTAGGGCATGAAATTGGGTGTCGGTTCTCATCCTGGACTAGGCAACTATGCTACAAACTCGAGATGCGTTTACTCTATTGATCAACCTAGGGAACCATTCCTACTCGACCAATCGCTACGGCCGTAGACTTAATGAGTCGAAACCATCTCAGAGCGCATAGGAGACATAGCTGTCAAATACTGATAGGGGACAAATTATCTCTTGGAATCCACTGTCCTCACTACATACTCCGACTGCACTAAACAAGGCTTGTAATGAACATATCGAAGACACGGTCACCTCTCGCCAGATCCAAGATACGACCTTCATATGCATGCGAGTGCCATGATTCCTCAAGTCCGAGGACTGATCCCGTACTATCGGAACCGGGAATTCCAGTCATACCGACCAAGCCTCCAAGGCTTCCATATGACGATTCCCGCGAGTCAGTTCAGTCAGTCTTGCCAACTAACCCACTAAAATTGCATAGACGACCTACGTCTGGCACCCATGAAACTCGGCACTCACCCTGTGAATGCAATACTTAGTGCAAGTCTCTATAGGGCACTCGAGGCCCAGTCTCGAGGTCCTCGACTTGGAACGTTTCAAACCGACCCTCAGGGAGTTGGTTTCATAGCCGCCAACCTTTGCGCAGCTCAACTCAATGGGTTTAACCAATCAGTCTGTGGGCATTTATTGTGACATTGAAACGGCAAACAATGTAAGTAGTAAGCACAGCAAACACATTTTGCCAGTGATGAATACTTACTTTATCCATCAGTATAATATTACTTTGATAAAGATCGACGAATAGTACCCAAAATAGCCAATCTAATTGACTTTCTGGTCACCTATTCTAACAATCTCCCACTTGACCACAAAGCCAGTTACCCATGTGCTCAGAGCCTTCTGAGCATGAGCAATCTACGATACCGGCTCGTTCTCGTGGGTCTACTATATTTCTCTGCCGAAGTGACATGGTCCAACTGTATCACCTCTTCCTACTATTGCTGCCTGCAAATGGTGGTTGTCTAAGAATTTTCCGTGGATCTGTGATGAGATCTCGAGCCCAAAAGCTTTTGCCAAAGCCTAGTTGTTCACCTCCAAGGCAACTACTGGCTCGGCTGTGCTAGGCACCACATCCATCCAATGGATGTGGTTTTCAATCCAAACCACTTTCCAGAAACGACTTTCAAAGTTGCCATACATTCGACTAATGACATGTCGTGGTATCCCGCTTGAAACCTTTCCAATCCACCACACTCACCATTAAGTCCAATTGTACATACATCTTGAGATTAAACATTATTCACATGATTCTGAAAGCTAGTATCGCTATAGCCTTCCAGAATCAACCCTCCACAAAATGTGCATCAAGAACACTTCTTCAATCCTTATTCAGGTATTAAAGATATTCTCAACAGCTGTCTACTGCCTTCTCGCACAAGCCCAATAACTGTTGTTATGCCCAAAGCATACACAACATCAGGCCCAATGCACGAACAACATTTTCATGCAGCCTAAGGCAAAGACGTAGGGGATGTCAAACATCTAAGCTTTCTCATCAGTCTAGCGTGACTGAATCTTGAACAGCTTAACCCTGTATATAGGAATCCAATTCCTATTACGGAGAATTGCGTGAACAACGCTCGTGTTTGAGTGTTTCCTAACATCTTAAATTCATTTCAAATGAATAAGACGCTACACACTAAACACTTGGAACAAAATTATCCTCCCACTGACCCTAAAGCCTGTTACTGATCGAATCATACTCCGTACGAACTCGTCAAAACGAATATTCCAGTTTTACAAAATTTCAAACCCAGTTTGAATTTTCATGACAGATCCAATAGCTCTAAGCCATTGATCCAAACCCGATGTCCAACATCGCTTCTCCTTGTATCTTTTGGATGATAATCCAATTGACCGGACAGGCCCAGAAACCTATACCTCTCAAGTAATTAAGGTATTCTGGTTATCCCTAGGAAGACTGGAATATAATCAGTGGAATAACATAATTATAAATGATGTTTACATTATTCTGCATTAAACCTGCTCAAATCAAACACCTAGTCTAATTTGTCTCCCACTAGTCCCTTAACGTATGTGGGACCAATCCCATGTACTCAAGAAACTTTGTAGGATGCAGGCTTGCCAAACCATGTCCTATATGCCAACTATATCATGACTATTAGAAAATGCCATGTTTCCTCAACTTGCAACCTTTCAAGCCCATGTCTAGATGGTTTAAGATAATTCAGTGAAACCCCGATCGAACCAAGTCTAACAAGGTTCGATTTCTCCCTTATCAGAGACCGTTCAACCATGGTCCTTACAGGAAGAATTCCATTCTCATCTGGATATTCAAGAACTCGTACTGAATACACACCCTTCGATCTAATCGAGAGGTTAACTTTGCAATCAGCTTGGTTCACCACTCCAAGTCTAATTCCCCAAACCTATCCAAGGTCCTTAGACTTGTGAACCTTCTTCTGGTGCTATTTACTCAGTAACCTACGAATGTCTAAATGGATCCAATCCGATAGACTTTGGCAAGCCCACTTTGTCCAACAAAGAAGCCTTACAGTCTTTCCATCTCAGAGAGGACTTGTAAGCTAGTCGACTCAAATTGTCTATCGCTAGACTTTTTGAATCTTCCAACTTCCTCGTCCTTAACTAAAGGAAAAACCATCCTAGCTTATGGATACCAAATTCGTAAGTTTATCTTGATTGTCCATTTTAAACATTTGATTTGAGTACCAATAATCTAATTATGGGATAATGTTTAAGGATAATTATGTATCCCACCTAGCAGACAAGAATAGTCATTCTTTGTCAAATAAAGCAATTTTATTGATCAAACGTATGTAATTAAAAAACTGTCCAACAATACATAAAAACATACTTCGATCATGCCAGGTTACATATTTCCTTTCAAACTCTATCCTAACATGATCACTGCTATGCTAAGCCTAACTAGTCCCTAGTCTTTGCAACAATGGCCCTGCCATAGCTAAGCCTTAGGACCTGTCTGGGCTTTCTACTGATAACCATCTGCAAACCATTCGCAGATTATGATTAACTGGTATCCAATACCAAAGAGTAGAACAATAATCATGTTGGTACTCAATTCAAATGTACCTTCATTGGAGAGGAGCTTGGGACACTCCCTCTTCCAATGTCCCTTTTTGATATGGTATTGACCATAGGTGGCCCGATCTTCACGACGTAGGCTTGCAATGGATAAAAAGGTCCGTGACTTGAGGAATGCAAATAGCCAACCAACGTTATATGAATGTGACCTGCTACTTAGAACATTCAACCAACCACGAGCACGAGTAAACCAATCCACACAACCACACACTTGGGTCGAGCACGAATTGGGGGCTTTGTGAATTTGAATCACCAACCTAATATGCTAGATTGACAAAGCAAGGTTTCACTAAGCTGAAAATAGGATATAAACTCTTCAAAATATGAGAACTCTCTTTCAATATTTCTTAAACTTGGATAAAACTTGGTTCTTCCCGTTTGCATTTGATACATGCCTTTTATAGCCTAAAACACTTCCAAATTGACCACACATATCCCCAAGTGACTCCTTGGTGGATGTACATTCAATAATTAGTCAAAATATGACTAAAAACTATGCATTCTTGGTCAAAAAAGAGTAAAAGTTATGGTCTTCCATGTGAATCCGAAAATTGGTGCATTGTATGTGATAAATGCACTTGAATGTGATTAAGAAGTCTTCTTTGACCACTTGGCTGCACTTGGACGAATTTGGGCTCTTAATATGGGCTTTCTTGGGCTTGAATTATTGAAATTAAGCACTCATGTTGGGCCTCCAATTGTGACTTGATCCCATTAGCAAATATTAAGTTGGATTGGGCTTGAATTGCTTCTTGCATTCTCTTCAACCTTCCTCTTGTCATTGGCCCACTTTCAATTGTTAAGTCTTGGTGCAATTGATCTTGAACTTCTTTAGCTCATTGGATGCCCTCGGTGTTCTCATCACTTTTCGCGGCAGTTAATGCACACATCATTTGGAATCTATGACTTTGACTGCCAAATCCTTTTCCTCTTTCCTTTACCTCCGCCCAGCGGTGTAACAGGATCACTCGAAGTGCTAGCAGCGGCTGATGTTGTCTTAGCTTCTTCTTCTTCCAACGTCCGACACCCTTGCCTTTCGCTTCTGAGGTCGAAGCCTCTCCCACTAGTACCGTCGGCCCAGATTTTTTCAATCGTTGCCTCGTACCGAACTAACATATTTATCAAGTTGAAAATAAATTGGTGGAAGGAGGTAGAAAGAGACTGAAGGATCACGTTGATGTACGTCTCTTTTTCAAGATTAGCTTGGAGGTCTTTGAGCTTCTCTACAAAGGATAGCATCATCACTCCATGCTCTTGTACAGACGAACCTTCTGTCATCTTAGCTCCGAAGAATGCCTTCATTGCAGCGTATCTTACTTGCCGGTCCGAGACTGCATAGATATCTTGCAAACGAAGCATAATCGAGCCAACATCATCTAGCCTGTCGTACTGCTTCTGGATCTCGTTACTCATCGAGGCCAGTACAATGCTGCAGACCTGCCGGTGGTCAACATGCATCTTCTCGAACGCCAAACATTCTTGAGGCATTAACCCATCCGGCAAGGCCTGAGGAAGATCCTTATCCAGAATGTAAGTTTGGTTCTCAAAATCTAAGACTATCTTAAGATTTCGCAGTCAGTCGTTGTAGTTTGTTCCATTAAACATATTAGCCTCTAGTATTGGCATTAGTGAATTCTTAGACATATACATTCAAAATGTAAACAAAAAAACATTAAGTAGATTATAGTAATATTATGTTCAAGTTAAGACTTGGTCTTTAGTCATTAACCCCTCCCACTATTTCTGCAAAAGCCCATCACTCTCAAATGGGTTCCGAGAAACCATTTCCTAGTGGCTTGAGGTCCACAAACGCAATTGTCCATGCCCCGCTTTTACGATTCACACGGAAAAAGGCTTTGTGGGAGGTAACCTATACCATTCTCATCCAATGAGATCCCCAAGTTATTTTGCCTCGCCTCTTCACATGATCCCGAGGACTTCAAGCGAATCATGTTACTCAGCGTTAGGCCCGATCCATCAACCAAATGAATATCTCAACTGTCGCCCCCCACGACTCGTGAGACAGGGAAATAAGAGCATATTCCTTTGTTCATAAATCATAACAATAGCGCAGCTTTCTTCTATTCCAAACGTGCTACGACTCGTGAGACCACGAATGGATGAAAGTAGATTCCTCACTACATTGCTATGGATGGAAGGCTTGGATTTAAATCAAACCATTTGACTTTTTAATCCATTAATGGGCCTAATATTTACTGGACCATCCAAGTGAGAGTTAAGTTTTATTAGTGACCGAGACCTCATCATTAAGAAAGTTTTGCATGCTCGAGTTTTTAACATTGAATATAAAGGATGCATTCCAAACACATCATACATCAAATATTAAAACATACACCACATGCAAAAAATAAGCCTAGCACGCCCCTGTTGGATGATCACAAACCCAATCCTATGTGATCCACTGAGCCCGCAGTGGATCTATGGTCAATCTAGGGTGGCCATACACTATTACAAAATTATAACCTATTATCATTCTAATGGGCCTTGTAACACCTCTTCATTCTTTTGGACTGTCCATCGTGGGCTCCGTCCAACGGGCCTCTTCTTGGCCTCCATCGCCATGGAAGTGCTTCCGTACAATTTATTACAAAAGATAAATCCTCACCAACCTAACTACACTCATTACAACTTAAATAAGAAACCCCAATTAGAAGTTGGGGGGAGTACAAAAGGAGGGAGAAAGCAAGCCTTATTATTTCAAGGCTAAAAACGAGAGAGAGAAAGAGAATAATAAAACAAACAGGCACCCAGGCCTCACCCAACAAAAAGTAAACCATACATAAGGGCCATGGACTTTGATCATCCCCATTGTTTATCCAATAAACAATTAATACACATTTATATCAAATATAAAACATGCCCAACAAATAAATACATCCAATGCATTTATAAAAATGATATCCAATATCATAAACAACAACATAATTATATGAAGAAATATATATATATATATATATTAATAATGCAATTAAAAAATGGATATCAAGTATCATATATCCAATGTACCAAAATATATATATATATATATATATTTTTGTTTGGAAACCATTTCCAAATCAATCTAAGGCACAATTTAATTTTAGAAAAATCCAATTTCATAAAATTAAAATCAGCCAAAATTAATAATTTCAGAAAATATATAAAAATGTGGAAAATCCAATTTTCCGGGTGAAAACAGCAGAAATGGCCCAGCCGTTCGAAACTGGCCGGCCGGCAGCACTGCCAGCCGCGCGCACGCACGCCCAACGTGTGCAGCTGCGCGGCCAGCAATGCACGGCCGGCCACAGCACAGCGCGCGCCTGCGCGCCTGGCTCTCTGCCGGCCGGGCAGCAACTGTGCTGCCGGTTTTTTCAACCACTTATTTTTTTTAAATTTTTGCATTAAAACTTAAACTAAAACATGCATTTACAGAAAATCCAATTTTAAAAAATGTATGGATATCCATAATTAAAAGAAAAATTAACACATATTTTTTCTAAACACATAATCATGCTTATAATCGTAAAACATGCTTTCCAAAAGCAAATTAAACATGTTGAACATGCTCATCACATAAAAACATGTTTTTCCTAAAGCCACAACACCGAATCGGACTCTGATACCACTGAAAGAGTTGGTACAGCCCGGGAACGTGGCGGAAGCGTAAAATAAATGAAATTAAAAACGATTTCAAAGGGAAGTTCCCTTGGAATTCCTGGGCGTTTGGTGTATTCAAAAGCATCATAACATAAAGCAAACAATGCTTGAACATGTGGCTCGAGGAGAAAACGAAAAAGTGCAATAATTAAAATAGAAACATTCCTTTTTTGTTTCACATGTACAACGGCAACAAGCTTTGATTCTCTTTTCGTTCCTTTTCCGTTCACCTTAGGATTCAAATTAGAACCCCTCTAATTTGTCCACACCACAGCAATGGAAGAAAATCTACATCTACTGCTAGGTAGAAGCTAGATCAAGGAAGAAACGAAAAACGTATTACACTATTGATTAATGTATACGTATTTCTCATGTTCTCATCTTGGATCTAATTCAAAGAGAACTCAAAAGAAGGAGAAAAATGCAGGAAATTTCATGGCTTGTGTGCTAGGGAGTGCAAGTTAGGAAGATGAAAAGTGTATACATGTGTTGTGTAGTTGTAGGTAGTTTCAAAAATCAAGAGATCCATGGTTTTCAAATTAATCCAATTAATTTTAAACCTTATTGAAATCCAAAAGTTTATTTAATCCAATTAAATAAACATAAGCTCAAACACTAATTAATTGATCCAATCAATTAATTAAATGAAACCCAATAAATTAATCCAATTAATTTAAAGGTATTAAGCCCAAAATTAATTAATCCAATTAATTAATTCTTGGGCCATCCATCCAATGAATTTTCCCAATAAATGATCCAAATCATCTATATTCTCCTTGTATTAGTTTAATCCAATTAAATTAATTCACTTCTTCCATAATTAATTCATCATTAATTCCACTACTTCCATAGTGATTTGTGTGTGACTCTTTAGGTTCACCCTCAGCTCGACTTGGACTTGTGTCCAACACAATTGATTAATTAAATCCAGTTTAATTAATTATTTCTGATTAACCATTAATCAGAAATGCCCGTTACCATGGGTGGCCGTCTAGCAACGGTTCATGGCACTAGAGATTAGGTGAATGTTGGCGTGAACATTTACGCTCCGAATTCCATACAGGTACAGTCCTTCCATTGACCATCTCCCGGCCTTAGTCTAGGGCATGGAATTGGGTGTCGGTTCTCATCCTGGACTAAGCAACTATGCTACAAACTCAAGAAGCGTTTACTCTATTGATCGACCTAGGGGAACCATTCCCTACTTGACCAATCACTGCGGTCGTAGACTTAATGAGTCGAAACCATCTCAGAGCGCATAGGAGACATAGCTGTCAAATACTGATAGGGGACAGATTCTCTCTTGAAATCCATCGTCCTCACTACATACTCCGACTGCACTGGACAAGGCTTATAATGAACATATCGAAGACACGGTCACCTCTCGCCAGATCCAAGATACAACCTTCATATGCATGCGACTGCCATGATTCCTCAAGTCCGAGGACTAATCCCGTACTATCAGAACCGGGAATTCCAGTCATACCAACCAAGCCTCCAAGGCTTCCATATGACGATTCCCGCGAGTCAGTTCAGTCAGTCTTGCCAACTAACCCACTAAAATTGCATAGACGACCTATGTCTGGCACCCATGAAACTCGGCATTTACACAGTGAATGCAATACTTAGTGCAAGTCTCTATAGGGCACTCGAGGCCCAGTCTCAAGGTCCTCAACTACGAACATTTCAGACCGACCCTTAGGGAGTTGGTTTCATAGCCGCCAACCTATGCGCAGCTCAACTTAATATATTAGAGTCAATACGAATATATTATATAGCAAGAAATGAGTCATCTATCACTCAATGATAAGGACTGAAAGCACAAGGTGTTTCCTATGATTGTGTTGAGTGTTATGCATGTATCCGGACGTATGATTGATTATGAAGGTTCTCCAAGCCCTCGATATGGCAAAGATAAAAGTGCATTAGTGTCTAAACTTGTTTAAAGAAGTTTGTCGTTGCGAAAAGGTACAAAGCTGAGTCCATGGCTCGAAGAGTGTTCTAAAAGTAGTCCTAGTGCATTTTATGTTGAATAAGATGGCGTCCTAGTCGTATAATCAAAGAGTGGGATTAATATTGATTATTAGAGTCAATACGAATATATCTATACCCAGAATGAGTCATCTATCAGTCAATGATAAGGACTGAAAACAAAAGGTGTTTCCTACGACTGTGTTGAGTATTAGGCATGTATTCGGACGTACGATTGATTACGAAAGTTGACCAAGCCCTCGATATGGCAAAGATAAAAGGGAATAAGTGTCTAAATTTGTTTAAAGAAGTTTGTCGTTGCGCAAAGGAACAAAGTTGAGTCCATGGCTCAAACGAGTGTTTTAGATGTAGTCCTAGTGCATTTTTATGTTGAATAAGATGGAAGTCCTAGACATATAATCGAAGAGTGGCTTTAATATTGATTATTAGAGTCAATACGAATATATTTATAGCCAGAAATGAGTCATCTATTAGTCAATGATAACGACTGAAAGCACACAGTGTTTCCTACGATTGTGTTGAGTATTAGCCATGTATCCGGACGTCTGATTGATTATGAAGGTTCTCAAAGCCCTCGATATGGTAAAGATAAAAGTGCATTTAGTGTCTAAACTTGTTTAAAGGAGTTTGTCGTTGCGCAAAGGTACAAAGCTGAGTCCGTGGCTCAAATGAGTGTTTTTGATGTAGTACTAGTGCATTTTTATGTTCAATAAGATGGAGTCTTAGTCGTATAATTGAAGACTGGCTTTCATATTGATTATTAGAGTCAATACGAATATATTTATAGCAAAAAATGAGTCATCTATCAGTCAACGATAAGGACTGAAATCACAATGTGTTTCCTACGATTATGTTGAGTATTAGGCATGTATCCTGACGTACAATTGATTATGAAGGTTCTCCAAGCCCTTGATATGGCAAAAATAAAAGTGCATTAGTGTCTAAACTTGTTTAAAGGAGTTTGTCATTGCGAAAAGGTACAAAGTTGAGTCCATGGATCGAAAGAGTGATCTAAATGTAGTCCTAGTGCATTTTTATGTTGAATAAGATGGCGTCC
The DNA here is from genome assembly GCA_034509735.1 of Sesamum alatum. Lineage (NCBI taxonomy): Eukaryota > Viridiplantae > Streptophyta > Magnoliopsida > Lamiales > Pedaliaceae > Sesamum > Sesamum alatum. The sequence continues at coordinate 342,000 of JACGWO010000014.1, forward strand.
TAGTCGCATAACCCAAGAGTGGCTGTAATATTGATTACTAGAGTCAATATGAATATATTTATAGCTAGAAATGAGTCATCTATCAGTCAATGATAAGGACTAATAACACAAGGTGTTTCCTACAATTGTGTTGAGTATTAGGCATATATCTGGTCGTACGATTGATTATGAAGGTTCTCCAAGCCCTCGATATGGTAAATATAAAAGTGCATTAGTGTCTAAATTTGTTTAAAGGATTTTTTCTTTGCGCAAAGGTACAAAGCTGAGTCCATGGCTCAAACGAGTGTTTTAGATGTAGTACGAGTGCATTTTTTATGTTAAATAAGATTGAGTCCTAGTCATATAATCGAAGAGGAGCTTTCATATTGATTATTAGAGTCAATACGAATATATTTATTGCCATAAATGAGTCATCTATCAGTCAATGATAAGGGCTGAAAGCACAAAGTGTTTCCACCGATTGTGTTGAGTATTAGGCATGTATCCGGACGTACGATTGATTAAGAAGATTTTCTCCAAGCCCTCGATATGGAAAAGATAAAAGTGCATTAGTGTCTAAACTTGTATAAAGGATTTTGTCGTTGCGAAAAGTTACAAAGTTGAGTCCATGGCTCGAAAGAGTGTAGTAAATGTAGTCCTACTGCATTTATATGTTGAATAAGATGGCGTCCTAGTCGTATAATCAAAGAGTGGCTGTAATATTGATTATTAGAGTCAATACGAATATATTTATAGCCAGAAATGAGTCATCTATCAGTAAGTGATAAGGACTGATAACACAAGGTGTTTCCTACGATTGTGTTGAGTATTAGGCATGTATCCGGACGTACGATTATTATGAAGGTTCTCCAAGCCCTTGATATGGTAAAGATAAAAGTGCATTAGTGTCTAAATTTGTTTAAAGGAGTTTGTCGTTGCGCAAAGGTACAAAGCTGAGTCCATGGCTCAAAAGAGTGTCTAGATGTAGTTCTAGTGCATTTTATGATGAATGAGATGGAGTCCTAGTCGTATAATCGAAGGGTGGCATTACTATTGATTATTTGTTGTTGTGTCCGTCTTGTTGCGCATCTGTGCCCTTTGTTGGGGCTGGCTTGTCGTTGTGGTTTTGTGCCCAGGATTGTTTGATTGTTGTTATCGTCCTGGGCGTTCATTTTGTGGACTGGGCACACAGCCTATGTCATTGTTGTAACCTTTCTCCTTTATTTATGACATTTACCTTTACCAATATTGATTATTTCAGTCAATACGAATATATTTATAGCCAGAAGGAGTCATCTATCAGTCAATGTGATAAGGACTGAAAACACAAGGTGTTTCCTACGATTGTGTTGAGTATTAGGCATGTATCCGGACGTACGATTGATTAAGAAGGCTCTCCAAGCCCTCGATATGGCAAAGATAAAAGTGCATTAGTGTCTAAAGTTGTTTAAAGGAGTTTCTCTTTGCGCAAAGGTACAATGATGAGTCCATGTCTCAAAAGAGTGTTCTAGATGTAGTCCTAGTGCATTTTAATGTTGAATAAGATGGAGTCCTAGTCTTATAATCGAAGAGTGACTTTAATATTGATTATTAGAGTCAATACGAATATATTTATAGCCAGAAATATGTCATCTATAATCAAGGATAATTTTTGAAAACACAAGGTGTTTTCCTATGACCGTGTTGAGTATTAGGCATGTATTCGGACGTAGGATTGATTATGAAGGTTGACCAAGCCCTCGATATGGCAAAGATAAAAGGGAATAAGTGTCTAAATTTGTTGTTGTGCAAAGGTACAAAGCTGCCTCCATGGCTCAAAAGAGTGTTTTAGATGTAGTACTAGTACATTTTTATGTTGAATAAGATGGACTCCTAGTCATATAATGGAAGAGTGTCTTTAATATTGATTATTAGAGTCCTTACGAGAATATATTTATAGCCAAAAATGAGTCATCTGTCAGTCAATGATAACGACCGAAACCACAAGGTGTTTCCTACAATTGTGTTGAGTATTAGGCATGTATCTGGACGTACGATTGATTACAAAAGTTGACCAAGCCCTCGACATGGCAAAGATAAAAGGGAATAAGTGTCTAAATTTGTTTAAAGGAGATTATCGTTGCGCAAAGGTACAAAGCTGAGTCCATGGCTCAAACGAGTATTTCATAGCTAGAATGAGTCATCTATCAGTCAATGATAAGGACTGAAAACACAAGGTGTTTTCTACGAATGTCTTGAGTATTAGGCATGTATCCGGACGTTTGATTGATTAAGAAGGTTCTCCAAGCCCTCGATATGGCAAAGATAAAAGTGCATTAGTGTCTAAATTTGTTTAAAGGACTTTCTCTTTGTGCATAGGTACAAAGATGAGTCCATGACTCAAAAGAGTGTTCCAGATGTAGTCCTAATGCATTTTAATGTTCAATAAGATGGAGTCCTAGTCTTATAATCGAAGAGTGGCTTTAATATTGATTATTAGAGTCAGTACAAATATATTTATAGCAAAAAATGAGTCATCTATCAGTCAATGATAAGGACTGAAAGCACAAGGTGTTTCCTACGACTGTGTTGAGTATTAGGCATGTATCTGGACGTACGATTGATTACAAAAGTTGACCAAACCCTCGACATGGCAAAGATAAAAGGGAATAAGCGTCTAAATTTGTTTAAAGGAGTTTGTCGTTGCGCAACGGTACAAAGCTGAGTCCATGGCTCAAACAAGTGTTTTAGATGTAGTACTACTGCATTTTTATGTTGAATAAGATGGAGTCCTAGTCTTATAATCGAAGAGTGGCTTTAATATTGATTATTAGAGTCAATAGGAATATATTTCTAGACAGAAATGAGTTATCTATTAGTCAATAATAAGGACTAAAAATACAAGTTGTTTCCTACATTGTGTTGAGTATTAGGCATGTATCCGGACGTACGATTGATTCTGAAAGTTTACCAAGCACTCGACATTGCAAAGATAAAAGGGAATAAGTGCCTAAATTTGTTTAAAGGAGTTTGTCGTTGCGCTAAGGTACAAAGTTGAGTCCATGGCTCAAATGAGTGTTTTAGTTGTAGTACTAGTGCATTTTATGTTGAATAAGACGGAGTCCTAGTCGTATAATTTAAGAGTGGCTTTCATATTGATTATTAGAGTCAATACGAAGATATTTATAACAAAAAATGAGTCATCTATTAGTCAATGATAAGGACTGAAAGCACAAAGTGTTTCTTACGATTGTGTTGAGTATTAGGCATGTATGAGGGTTTTCCAAGCTCTCGATATGGAAAAAATAAAAGTGCATTAGTGTCTAAACTTGTTTAAAGGAGTTTGCAGTTGCGAAAAGGTAGTAAGCTGAGTCCATGGTTCGAAAGAGTGTTCTAAATATCGTCCTAGTAGATTTTTATGTTGAATAAGATGGCATCCTAGTCGTATAACCAAAGAGTGGTTGTAATATTGATTATTAGAGTCAAAACGAATATATTTATAGCTAGAAATGAGTCATCTATTAGTCAATGATAAGGACTGATAACACAAGGTGTTTCCTACGATTGTGTTGAGTATTAGGCATGTATCCGGACGTAGGATTGATTATGATGATAAAAGTGCATTAGTGTCTGAATTTGTTTAAAGGAGTTTGTCGTTGCGCAAAGGTACAAAGCTGAGTCCATACCTCCAAAGAGTGTTCTAGATGTAGTCCTTGTGCATTTTTATGATGATAAATGGTGTCCTAGTCGTATAATCAAAGGGTGGCTTGAATATTCATTATTTGAGTCAATACGAATATATTTATAGCTAGAATGAGTCATCTATCAGTCAACGATAAGGACTGAAAACATAAGGTGTTTCCTATGAATGTGTTGAGTATTTAGGCATGTATCCGGATGTACGATTGATTAAGAAGGTTCTCCAAAGCCCTCGATATGGCAAAGATAAAACTGCATTAGTGTCTAAATTTGTTTAAAGGACTTTCTCTTTGCGCATAGGTGCAAAGATGAGTCCATGGCTCAAAAGAGTGTTCTAGATGTAGACCTAATGCATTTTAATGTTCAATAAGATGGAGTCATAGTCAATGATAAGGACTGAAAGCACAAGGTATTTCCTACGACTGTGTTGAGTATTAGGCATGTATCTGGATGTATGATTAATTACGAAAATTGACCAAACCCTCAACATGACAAAGATAAATAGGAATAAGTGTCTAAATTTGTTTAAAGGAGTTTGTCGTTGCGCAACGGTACAAAGCTGAGTCCATGGCTCAAACAAGTGTTTTAGATGTAGTACTACTGCATTTTTATGTTGAATAAGATGGAGTCCTAGTCAATATAATCGAAGAGTGGCTTTAATATTGATTATTAGAGTCAATAGGAATATATTTATAGACAGAAAAGAGTTATCTATTAGTCAAAGCTAAGGACTAAAAATACAAGGTGTTTCCTACATTGTGTTGAGTATTAGGTATGTATCCGAACGTACGATTGATTCTGAAAGTTGACCAAGCCCTCGACATTGCAAAGATAAAAGGGAATAAGTGTCTAAATTTGTTTAAAGGAGTTTGTCGTTGCGCTAAGGTACAAAGCTGAGTCCATGGCTCAAATGAGTGTTTTAGTTGTAGTACTAGTGCATTTTTATGTTGAATAAGACAGAGTCCTAGTCGTATAATTTAAGAGTGGCTTTCATATTGATTATTAGAGTCAATACGAATATATTTATAGCAAAAAATGAGTCATCTATTAGTCAATGATAAGGACTGAAAGCACAAAGTGTTTCCTACGATTGTGTTGAGTATATTAGGCATGTATCCTGACGTACAATTGATTATGAGGTTTTCCAAGCTCTCGATATGGCAAAAATGAAAGTGCATTAGTGTCTAAACTTGTTTAAAGGAGTTTGGCGTTGCGAAAAGGTAGTAAGCTGAGTCCATGATTCGAAAGAGTGTTCTAAATGTCGTCCTAGAAGATTTTTATGTTGAATAAGATGGCATCCTAGTCGTAAAACCAAAGAGTGGCTGTAATATTGATTATTAGAGTCAATACGAATATAATTATAGCAAAAAATGAGTCATCTATCAGAAAATGATAAGGACTGATAACACATGGTGTCTCCTACAATTGTGTTGAGTATTAGGCATGTATCTGGACGTACGATTGATTACAAAAGTTGACCAAGCCCTCGACATGGCAAAGATGAAAGGGAATAAGTGTCTAAATTTGTTTAAAGGAGATGTCGTTGCCAAAGATACAAAGCTGAGTCCATGGCTCAAACGAGTATTTTAGATGTAGTCCTAGTGCATTTTTATGTTGAATAAGATGGAGTCTTAGTCATATAATCAAAGAGTGGCTTTAATATTTATTATTAGAGTCAATACAAATATATTTATAGCCAGAATGAGTCGTATATCAGTCAATGATAAGGACTGAAAGCACAAGGTGTTTCCTACGATTGTGTTGAGTATTACGCATGTATCCAGACGTATGATTGATTATGAAGGTTCTCCAAGCCCTCGATATGGCAAAGATAAAAGTGCATTACTGTATAAACTTGTTTAAAGGAGTTTGTCGTTGCATAAAGGTACAAAGCTGAGTCCATGGCTCAAACGAGTGTTTTAGATGTAGTACTAGTGCATTTTTATGTTGAATAAGATGGAGTCCTAGTCGTATAATTGAAGAGTGGTTTTCATATTGATTATTAGAGTCAATACAAATAATTTTATAGCCAAAAATGAGTCATCTATTAGTCAATGATAAGGACTGAAAGCACAAGGTGTTTCCTACGATTGTGTTGAGTATTAGGCATGTATCCGGACGTACAAATTATTATGAAGGTTCTCCAAGCCCTCGATATGGCAAAGATAAAAGTGCATTAGTGTTTAAACTTGTTTAAAGAAGTTTCTCGTTGCGAAAATGTACAATGTTGTGTCCATGGCTTGAAAGAGTGTTCTAAATGTAGTCCTAGTGCATTTTTATTTCGAATAAGATGGTGTCCTAGTAGTATAATCAAAGAGTGGGATTAATATTGATTATTAGAGTCAATACGAATATATTTATAGCCAGAATGAGTGATCTATCAGTCAATGATAAGGACTGAAAATACAAGGTGTTTCCTACGACTGTGTTGTGTATTAGGCATGTATCCGGACGTACGATTGATTATGAAAGTTGACAAAGCCCTCGATATGGCAAAGATAAAAGGGAATAAGTAATGAATTTGTTTAAAGGATCTACTCTAACCAAACCTAACGATTGCTAAGGAAAAGAGGCACCATTGTCTCCTCCTTCTCTCACACACTTCCTCTCCTCACAAGACACCATCATCTTCTCCAAATTCAGCCATCTTTCCCTGTCCCTTGGACTCGAACCTTGACGGGAATAATTCGGTGTGGAGGACGCAGCCGTTGGCGGAGAGGGAGTGGCCATCATGGATGTTTCAAGTTTTTCGAGGTCTAAACTCTCCACGGCTGATTTACTCGCCCTCACCACCAAAAGCTTTCAATGAAGATCCTCGAGCCATGATGGAGGTTCAGAAGCTATATGCTTGTTTGAAGGCGGCTCAAGATGTCCAACCCCCTACAAACTCATCCGCCTCGTTCCCAATCCTCAAGCCCGCGTCTGAGCATGTCCTTACTCTGTTCCGCCCTCTCCTCCGTCCAGCCCAACGTGTAATGCTCTCGGAAGTTGCTCCACCGCCCCCAAACTCAGATCTGAATCCTACCCTTGCTGATGGCGGTTTGGCTCCTTCTCCGGTGGCTGTTGTTCCTTCGGCTTCCAATACACCAGCGTCTCACATGGCTGAATTTGAAGGTGTCCCTCCACCTTCCTTTGATCTTAAGGTACCTTTAACCCCTCCTTTGCTTTCCGTTGTCACGGATACTCCATCCGCTCAAATTTCCTTGACGTCCGCTAGCCCCCTCAAGGTGACTTTTCATCTTCCTTGCCGATGTCCTCCATGGCTGCTCATGTACCTCTCATGGATGAACCTGAAGGTGTCCCTCCACCTTCCTCTGCTCCTATGGTACCTTCAGCCCCTCCTTTGCTTGCCATTGCCGCGGATTCTCCATCCACTCCGCCTTCCTTGATGTCCGCTAGCCCCCCTCAAGGTGACTCTTCATCTTCCTTACTGACGTCCTCCATGGCTGCTCACGCACCTCTTTCTCCTCCGTTTTTGACTCATTCGGGCAGGCCGGAGTTTAGATTTGGGGCTGTTCCATTTCAGCTCCCGACGCCTACATCTCCCCCCTTGGATGGATTTGCTTCTACGTTTGAAAATTCTTCTCGGAAGACCCTTAGCTTCATTGCACCGGACCGCCAAAATGGCGAGGTCGTGGTTCGGCCCACATTGTCCATTGCCATGGCCGGAGCAAAAAGATGGGCTAACACGGCTATTGGCTACTTCTTGGGCCGCAGGCCAGCCTTCCAGCTGCTCAAAGATTATGTTCACTCCTCTTGGCCGTTTGTTAAAGACGTTGTTGCGACGACAACTGGGTTCTTCTTCGTCACCTTCGAGTCATCCGCTGCCTTGGAAGAGGTTCTTGAAGGCGGCCCTTTGGCTTTTCCAAGGTCAACCCATCATTCTTCAGCGTTGGTCGCTGGGATGGCCATTCGAAAACAGAAACATACCCAAGTCCCCGTTTGGATTCGCCTACGCCACCTCCCTGTCGAGTTCTGGTCGGATGATGGCCTTAGCATAGTTGCTAGTGGTATTGAACGTCCTCTCTACACTGACGGCTTCACTAGAGCATGCATGCGGCTGGACTTTGCCCGTGTATGTGTTATGCTTGACTATGACTCCGTCCTTCCGCGCCACATTGTGGTTATGATTCCTTCTTTGGATGGTGTTGAAACCCCTTGTCGGGTTGATGTTGAGTACGAATGGCTTCCATATAAATGCAGTTCGTGTCGATCACTTGGGCACATCTCAGCGTCATGCCCTTCCTCAGTCAATCCGACCAAGCCCGCCGTTGCGGTGTATGTTCCAAAATCCAATGCTCGTCAGTTGGGTCCATCAAGCTCTAATGTCCATGCTCATGCCCCACCCTCTGCTGCCGTCACATTGCCCGTTCTACCGTCTCCCCCTGCTCCCAGCCGCACTGCTCACTTGCCTCCAACTCCTAGAAATGACACTCGGCTAACTTCCTCGGTCAAAGGTAAAGAGATTGCAATCTCCAACTCTTTCCAAGAGCTTGCTAGATCCACTGTTGATGACCCTGGAGTCCCTCCGGATGATCCCACCACACGGGTGCCCTCTCAGCGTTAGCCCCCCCCCCCCCCCCCGGGTGTTCCATGACCATTTTGCTTGGGATTGATTGATTGTGCATTGTCTCCTTTGTCTAGGATTGATTGTTGTTGAATATGCTTGTTTTTCTTGTTGGGGCTGGCTTGTCGTCGTTTTATGTTGTTGTTGTTGTTTTTGCCCAGGATTGGTTGATTGTTGTTGCCTTCCTGGGCCGTCGTTCTTTTAAAGACTGGGCGCGCAGCCTACGTCACTGATGTAACCTTCCCTTTATTTATGCAATTTACCTTTACCTTAAAAAAAATTGATTAAAGGAGTTTGTCGTTGCGCAAAGGTACAAAATTGAGTCCAAGGCTCAAATGAATGTTTTAGATGTAGTCCTAGTGCATTTTTATGTTGAATAAGATGGAGTCCTAGTCATATAATCGAAGAGTGGCTTTAATATGGACTATTAGAGTCAATACGAATATATTTATAGCCAGAAATGAGTCATCTATCAGTCAATGATAAGGACTAAAAACACAAGGTGTTTCCTAAGATTGTGTTGAGTATTGGGCATGTATCCGGACGTACGATTGATTCTGAAAGTTGACCAAGCCCTCGACATGGCAAAGATAAAAGGGAATAAGTGTCTAAATTTGTTTAAAGGAGTTTGTCGTTGTGCAAAGGTACAAAGCTGAGTCCATGGCTCAAATAAGTGTTTTAGATGTACTACTTATGTTCAATAAGATGCAGTCCTAGTCGTATAATTGAAGAGTGGCTTTCATATTGATTATTAGAGTCAATACGAATATATTTATAGTAAAAAATGAGTCATCTATCAGTTAATGATAAGGACTGAAAGCACAAGGTATTTCCTACGATTGTGTTGAGTATTAGGCATGTATCCTGATGTACAGTTGATTATGAAGGTTCTCCAAGCCCTCGATATGGCAAAAATAAAAGGTAATTAGTGTCTAAACTTGTTTAAAGGAGTTTGTCGTTGCGAAAGAGTGTTCTAAATGTAGTCCTAATGCATTTTAATGTTCAATAACATTGAGTCCTAGTCTTATAATCGAAAAGTGGCTTTAATATTGATTATTAGAGTCAGTACGAATATATTTATAGCCAGATTTGTGTCATCCATCAGTAAATGATAAGGATTAAAAACACAAGGTGTTTCCTACGATTGTGTTGAGTATTAGGCATGTATCCGGACGTACGTTGATTACGGAGGTTGACCAAGCCCTCGGTATGGCAAAGATAAAAGGGATTATGTGTCTAAATTTATTTAACGGACTTTGTCGTTGTGCAAAGGTACAAAGCTGAGTCCATGGCTCAAAAGAGTATTTTAGATGTAGTACTAGTGCATTTTTATGTTGAATAAGAAGGAGTCCTAGTCATATAATTGAAGAGTGGCTTTAATATTGATTACTAAAGTCCTTACGAATATATTTATAGCAAAAAATGAGTCATCTATTAGTCAGAGATAACGACTGAAAGCACAAGGTGTTTGCTGCAATTGTGTTGAGTATTAGGCATGTATCCGGACGTACGATTGATTACAAAAGTTGACCAAGCCCGAGCATGGAAAAGATAAAATGGAATAAGTGTCTAAATTTGTTTCAAGGAGTTTGTCGTTGCACAAAGGTACAAAGCTGAGTTCATGGCTCAAAAGAGTGTTCTAGATGTGGTCCTAGTGCATTTTTATGATGAATAAATGGAGTCCTACTCGTATAATCGAAGGGTGCCTTTAATATTGATTATTTGAGTCAATACGAATATATTTATAGCCAGAATGATACATCTATCAGTCAATGATAAGGACTGAAAACACAAGGTGTTTCCTACGAATGTGTTGAGTATTAGGCATGTATCCGGATGTACGATTGATTAAGAAGGTTCTCCAAGCCCTCGATATGGCAAAGATAAAAGTGCATTAGTGTCTAAATTTGTTTAAAGGACTTTCTCTTTGCGCATAGGTAAAGATGAGTCAATGGCTCAAAAGAGTGTTCTAGATGTAGTCCTAATGTATTTTAATGTTCAGTAAGATGGAGTCCTAGTTTTATAATCGAAGAGTGTCTTTAATATTGATTATTAGAAATGGCTAAGAAAAAGAGACAAAATTCTCTCCTCCCTCTCTCACACACTACACACACTACCTCTCCTCACAACACACCATTATCTTCTCCAAATCCAGCCATTGTTGTCGGTCTTTTGACCTCCAGCCTTGACGGCAACGATGATATTGGTGTGGAGGATGCAGCCACCGGCGGAGGGGGAGAGGCCATTGTTGATGATTTGAGTCTTTTGAGATCTGAATATTCCATGACTAAAATCCTTAACATCACCTCCCAAGCTATCAATGGAGACCGTCAAGCCATGCAGGAGATTCAACTCCTTTACACTCGGTTGAAGGCGGTGGATGCTGCTTCCCCTTCACCACATCCATCCGCCGTGCTCCTAAAGCTCAAGCCTGCATCCGAGCACTCTCTCACTCCTTTCCGCCCTCCTCTCCGTCCAGCTCGACGTGTTGTGCTCTCGGATATTGCTCCACCGCCGGCGGTGCTTGTGTCCCCTCATCTTCCGCCGAAGGTGCACGCGACTCCTCATCTTCCGCTACTGCGAAACAGCCCTTTGGATGAGTCACTTGGTATGGACGAAGAGGGTGACCTTTCCCCTCCTCATATGGCTGTTGTTGCTCCATTCATGTGCTGAAAATCGCCACCAACAGCCCCATTTTTACCGGTTTCTCAAATCTTGGCCGCACCGACGCATAGAGTCTCTTCACTTGGTGTGGACGAAATGGGTGACCTTTCCCCTCCTCATTTGGCTGTTGAAACTCCATTTCCTTCCCCCTCATATGCTGAAAACTCGCCACCAACAGCCCCACTTCTGCGGGTTTCTCAAAACTTGGCGGCGCCGGCAAATAGAGTCTCTTCACTTGGTGTGGACGAAGAGGGTGACCTTTCCTCTCCTCATATGTCTGTTGAAGCTCCTTTTCCTTCCCCCTCATCTGCTGATATCTCGCCACCAACAACCCCATTTCTGTCGGTTTCTCAAAACTTGGTTACACCGACAAATAGAGTCTCTTCGAGCTCGCCATTGCTTCCATGGACTTCTTCTCCACTCACTCATGGATCTTCTTACAAAGATGTGCTTAAAGGACGCTCTTCCAATCTCATAACGGCTGGAAAAGAAGCCTTTGTTGCTGAAGGTAATGATTTCATGCCTTGCTCTTTGTCTCGCCCCGATGAACCTCTTCGCCCTCTTAACATAGAAGATTCCTCTATCATTATGGCTGATGTGAATTCTCCGGTTGCTCGGGTCTTGGTTAACAATTCGATTAATGTGGCTGATTCTCTGGCTTTGGTTGATGGCCCTTGTAACATGACTACTCCGGTTGCTTTGGGCTTGTAATTCGGCTGATTCTAATGCTCCGATTGCCCCGGTTGTTATTGCTGGTTCTCCGGTTGCTCCGGACTTGCGCATTGATCCGTCGAAAGATATTGATTCGGTTTCTACGTCCTTGCTTAATTCATCCTCTAAATTGAATATTCCAAGTGTCCCGAATTTGTCTTTGGGGCTGAATTCTCATCATGATGCCTTTGCTGCCTCTTGCGAGCAATCGAAAAAGAAGTCCTTGCGGTTTGTTCCCCCGGAATTCCAAAACGGAGAAGTTATTGTTCGGCCCTCTCTCGACATGATAAAAAATGGTTCTAAGCGGTGGGAAACTAAGGCGGTCGGATACCTCCTTGGTCGCAAACCACCTTTCTTTCCCTTCCGGGACTTCGTTCACGCGAATTGGCCCGGTATCAAAGAAGTGGCAGCCACTATCAATGGTTTCTTCTTCTTCACTTTTGAAAATGCTTCGGCTATGGATGGGATTATTGAGAGCGGTCCTTGGCTCTTCCAAGGACAGCCCATTGTTTTTCAAAGATGGAACCCGGAATGGTTTTACGAAAACAAAGCCACACTCAAGTTCCTGTTTGGATCCGCCTTTGGCACCTTCCTGTTGAACTCTGGACGGATGAGGGTTTGAGTACCATTGCTAGCGGTATTGGCAAGCCACTATACAGCGATGCTATCACAAAGGCACGAGACTGGACTTTGCTCGTGTATGCGTTATGCTTGATTACTCCTCCACTCTCCCCAAGCACATTATCATCATGATTCCTTCAGAGGATGGATTGGAGTCACCATGCCGCATTGACGTTGAATATGAATGGATCCCACCTAAGTGTCGAACTTGTTGCTCCCTCGGCCATTCGGCCAAGGCTTGCCCTACCTTGGAAAAGCTGCCAAAACAACCGGCCACTATCTACATTCCAAAATCAGCACCTCCTCGGACCACAACTACCGAGCATGCTCCGGCCAGCTCTCCTTCGAAGCAGGCACATCAGAAACACCCGGTTGCTTCCTTTGTCCGCAAACCTCCGAATCACCGGGCCACAACTTCAGGGAATGCTCCTGTCCACTCAATTCCGGCCCCCCCATCTCCTTTGGAAGGAGCAGCTGTTGATGATCATCCTCCTCCCCCCCCTCCCCCTCCCCCCACCCCCTTTCGAGAATATTGAGAGCATCCCCACTCACAATCCTTTTGACGCTCTCAATGAGGTGTCCCTTGAAGTTGATTTCACCTCCTCGGGCCCTAATAGACGCAGCCCGCCTCATGGTTATAAATGACTTGAGAAGCCACTTGGCATGTGCGGGGCTTCTTTTTCGGAATGATCAGTTCGTTTCGACTGGCTTGTAGCCGTGATTACTATGTTGCCTTTGTTGATTTTGGGTTGGCTTGTAGCCGAGTTGTTTTTGGCCTTTTGATATATTTTGCTGTCATGTCTGCCTTGTTGCTTTGTGCTCCTCGTCGGAGCTGGCTTGTCGTTGTTGTTTTGTGCCCAGGATTGGTAGATTGATGTTGCCTTCCTGGGCTTTCGTTCCTTTGAGGACTGGGCGCACAACCTATGTCACTGATGTAACTTTCTCTTTATTTATGCAATTTACCTTTACCTAAAAAAAACAGAAATGAGTCGTCTATCACTCAATGATGAGGACTGAAAACACAAGGTGTTTCCTACATGTTCGTTATTAGGCATGTATCTGAACGTACAATTGATTATGAAAGTTGACCAAGCCCTCGATATGGCAAAGATAAAAGGGAATAAGTATCTACATTTGTTTAAAGGAGTTTGTTGTTGTGCAAAGGTACAAAGCTGAGTACATGGCTCAAACAAGTGTTTTAGATGTAGTACTAGTGCATTTTTATGTTAAATAAGATGGAGTCCTAGTCATATAATCGAAGCGTGCCTTTCATATTGATTATTAGAGTCAATACGGATATATTTATAGTAAAAATGAGTCATCTATCAGTCAATGATAAGGACGAAAAGCACAAGGTGTTTCCTATGATTAGGTTGAGTATTAGGCATGTATCCGTACGTACAATACAAATAAAATCGAAGAGTGGCTTTAATATTTATTATTAGCGTTAATACAAATATATTTATAGCCAGAAATGATTCATCTATCAGTCAATGATAAGAACTGAAAGCACAAGGTTTTTTCCTAAAATTGTGTTGAGTATTAGGCATGTATCCGGACGTACGATTGATTTTGAAGGTTCTCCAAGCCCTCGATATGGCAAAGATAATAGTGCATTAGTGTCTAAACTTGTTCAAAGGAGTTTATCGTTGCGCAAAGGTACAAAGGTGAGTCCATGGCTCAAACGAGTGTTTTAGATGTAGTACTAGTGCATTTTTATATTGAATAAGATGGAGTCCTAGTCGTATAATCGAAGAGTGGCTTTCATATTTATTATTAGAGTCAATACGAATATATTTATAGCCAAAAATAATTCATCTATCAGTCATTGGTAAGGACTGAAAGCACAACGTGTTTCCTACGATTGTTTTGAGTATTACACATGTATCCGGACGTACGATTGGTTATGAATGTTCTCCAAGCCCTCAATATGGCAAAGATAAAAAGGGAATAAGTGTCTAAATTTGTTTAAAGGAGTTTGTCGTTGCGCAAAGGTACAAAGTTGAGTCCATGGCTCAAACGAGTGTTTTAGATATAGTCCTAGTGCATTTTTATGTTGAATAAGATGGTGTCCTAGTCATAATCGAAGAGTGGCTTTAATATTGATTATTAGAGTCAATATGAATATATTTATAGCCAAAAATGAGTCATCTACCAGTCAATGATAAGGACTAAAAACACAAGGTGTTTCCTACAATTGTGTTGAGTATTAGGCATGTATCTGGACGTACGATTGATTCTGAAAGTTGACCAAGCCCTCGACATTGCAAACATAAAAGGGAATAAGTATCTAAATTTTTTTAAAGGAGTTTGTCTTTTGCGCAAAAGGTACAAAGCTGAGTCCATTGCTCAAATGAGTGTTTTAGATGTAGTACTAGTGCATTTTTATGTTGAATAAGATGGAGTCCTAGTCGTATAATTGAAGAGTGGCTTTCATATTGATTATTAGAGTCAATACGAATATATTTATAGCAAAAAATGAGTCATCTATTAGTCAATGATAAGGACTGAAAGCACAAGGTGTTTCCTACGATTGTGTTGAGTATTAGGCATGTATCCTGACGTAGAATTGATTATGAGGGTTCTCCAAGCCATCGATATGGAAAAAATAAAAGTGCATAGTTTCTAAACTTGTTTAAAGGAGTTTTGTCGTTGCGAAAAGGTACAAAGCTGAGTCCATGGCTTGAAAGAGTGTTCCATATGTTGTCCTAGAGGATTTTTAGGTTGAATAATATGGCGTCCTAGTCGTATAACCAAAAGAGTGGCTGTAATATTGATTATTATAGTCAATAAGAATATATTTATTGCAAAAAATGAGTCATCTATCAGTCAATGATAAGGACTGATAACACAAGGGGTTTCCTACGATTGTGTTGAGTATTAGGCATGTATCCGGATGTAGGATTGATTATGAAGGTTCTCAAGCCCTCGCTATGGCAAAGATAAAAGTGCATTAGTGTCTAAATTTGTTTAAAGGAGTTTGTTGTTGCGCAAAGGTATGAAGCTGAGTCCATGCCTCAAAAGAGTGTTCTAGATGTAGTCCTATTGCATTTTTATGATGAATAAATGGAGTCCTAGTCGTATAATCGAAGGGTGGCTTTAATATTGATTATTTGAGTCAATACGAATATATTTATAGCCAGAATGAGTCATCTATCAGTAATTGATAAGAACTGAAAACACGAGGTGTTTCCTTCGAATGTGTTGAGTATTAAGCAAGTATCCAGACGTATGATTGATTAAGAAGGTTCTCCATGCCCTCGATATGGCAAAGATAAAAGTGCATAAGTGTCTAAATTTGTTTATAGGAGTTTCTCTTTGCGCAAAGGTACAAAGATGAGTCCATGGCTCAAAAGAGTGTTCTAGATGTAGCCCTAATGCATTTTAATGTTCAATAACATTGAGTCCTAGTCTTATAATCGAATAGTGGCTTTAATATTGATTATTAGAGTCAGTACGAATATATTTATAGCCAAAAATAAATCGTCTATTAGTCAATGATAACGACTGAAAGCACAAGGTGTTTCCTACAATTGTGTTGAGTATTAGGCATGTATCCGAACGTACGATTGAGTACGAAAGTTAACCAAGCCCTCGATATGGCAAGGATAAAAGGGAATAAGTGTCTAAATTTGTTTAAAGGAGTTTGTCGTTGCGCAAAGGTACAAAGCTGAGTCCATGGCTCAAATGAGTGTTTTAGATGTAGTACTAGTGCATTTTTTTGTTGAATAAGATGGAGTCCTAGTCGTATAATTGAAGAGTGGCTTTCATATTGATTATTAGAGTCAATACGAATATATTTATAGCAAAAATGAGTGATCTATTAGTCAATGATAAGGACTGAAAGCACAAGGTGTTTCCTGCAATTGTGTTGAGTATTAGGCATGTATCCGGACGTACGATTGATTATGAAAGTCGACCAAGCCCTCGACATGGCAAAGATAAAAGGGAATAAGAGTCTAAATTTGTTTAAAGGAGTTTGTCGTTGCGCAAAGGTACAAATCTGAGTCCATGGCTCAAACGAGTGTTTTAGATGTAGTCCTAGTATATTTTTATGTTGAATAAGATGAAGTCCTAGTCATATAATCGAAGAGTGGGTTTAATATTTATTATTAGAGTCAATACAAATATACTTATAGCCAGAAATGAGTCATCTATCAGTCAATGATAAGAACTGAAAGCACAAGGTTTTTCCTACAATTGTGTTGAGTATTAGGCATGTATCCGGACGTACGATTGATTTTGAAGGTTCTCCAAGCCCTCGATATGGCAAAGATAACAGTTCATTAGTGTCTAAGCTTGTTTAAAGGAGTTTATCGTTGCGCAAAGGTACAAAGGTGAGTCCATGGCTCAAACGAGTGTTTTAGATGTAGTACTAGTGCATTTTTATGTTGAATAAGATGGAGTCCTTATCATATAATCGAAGAGTGGCTTTAATATTTATTATTAGAGTCAATACGAATATATTTACAGCCAAAAATAATTCATCTGTCAGTCAATGATAAGGACTGAAACCACAAGGTGTTTCCTATGATTATTTTGAATATTACGCATGTATCCGTACGTACGATTGGTTATGAAGGTTCTCCAAGCCCTCGATATGGCAAAGATAAAAATGAATTAGTATATAAACTTGTTTTAAGGAGTTTGCCATTGCGAAAAGGTACAAAGTTGAGTCCATGGCTCGAAAGAGTGTTCTAAATGTAGTCCTAGTGTATTTTTATGTTGAATAAGATGGCGTCCTAGTCGTATAATCGAAGAGTGGGATTAATATTGATTATTAAAGTCAATACGAATATATTTATAGCCAAAATGAGTCATTTATCAGTCAATGACAAGGACTTAAAACACAAGGTGTTTCCTACTATTGTGTTGAGTATTAGACATTTATCCGGACGTACGATTGATTAAGAAGCTTCTCCAAGTCCTCGATATGGCAAAAGGGAATAAGTGTCTAAATTTATTTAAAAGAGTTTGTCGTTGCGCAAAGGTACAAAGTTGAGTCCATGTCTCAAACGAGTGTTTTAGATATAGTCCTTGTGCATTTTTATGTTGAATAAGATGGAGTCCTAGTTATATAATCGAAGAGTGGCTTTAATATTGATTATTAAAGTCAATACGAATATATTTATAGCCAGAAATGAGTCATCTATCGTCAATGATAAGGACTAAAAACAGAAGGTGTTTCCTATGATTGTGTTGAGTATTAGACATGTATCCGGACGTACGATATATTCTGAAAGTTGACCAAGCCCTCGACATTGCAAAGATAAAAGGGAATAAGTGTCTAAATTTGTTTAAAGGAGTTTGTCGTTGCGCAAAGGTACGAAGCTGAGTCCATGGCTCAAATGAGTGTTTTAGATGTAGTACTAGTGCATTTTTTTAGGTAAATGTAAGTTGCATAAATTAAAAAGAAAGGTTACAGCGATGACGTAGGCCGCGCGCGCCTAGTCCTCAACAAAGAAGCCCAACAAAGGGGGAAACAACAACAACAACATTAACGTGCCAACCACATCAATTTGCAAGCACACCAACAAACTAAAAAAACAGCAAAAGAGCAATCTAACTCGGCAAAAGTCCGCCCAAACTAAAAACAACAAAGCAATAAGGAATCACAAGGCGATTCAACAAATCTTCAGTCAAGCTCTGCAAGAGAGGGTAAGAGAGGGAAAGACCGCAAACAAACTAGGCTGCAGCACAGATTATTTAATAACTTCTTGCGGGCTGCATGAATTAGGACCCGTGGATTCGAGAATGGAAACTTCATTGAGGGCTTCAAATGAGTTGGAAATAAAAACAGATTTTCCTTTATCCACCGGGTGGGGAGGAGGAAGAGCTGATGCACCATGATCAATAACCCGAGAGGGGGCTGCTTTCGGGACAATCTTGTGAAGGCACCTTTGTGGAGGGTGGATCAGTCGAGTGAATACGCGAATGAGCTTGAGTTGCAGGTGGGGGAGCACCGCAAGGCTTAGGGACATAAACCAAAACTGTAGGCTTAGTTGACTTCTTTAAAGAAGGACAAGCCGAAGCCAAGTGACCAAGGGAAAAACAGGTTTGACACTTATGCGGAACCCATTCATATTCAACATCAATGCGGCATGGAGATTCATGGTCATTCATCCGAGGGGATCATGATCACAATGTGGCGCGGGAGAGTGGATGAATACTCAAGCATGACGCAAACACGAGCGATATCCAATCTCGTGCATGCCTTTGTAATTGCGCTTGTGCATAAAGGGCGACCAATCCCACTTTCAATAGTGCTCAAACCGTCCTCCGTCAAGAATTCAATCGGAAGATGTCGAAGACGGATCCAAACAAGAACTTGTGTGTGTTTTTGCTTTCGTAGGGCTAAAGCCCGATTCCCAACGCTGAAGTACTATGGGTTGGCCATGGAATAGCCAAGGCCCTCCCTCAATAACATCCTCCATGGCTGAAAATGTTTCAAAAGAGAAGAAGAAAAAACCCGCTCGAGGTGGCTGTCACATCCTTAACTCCGGGCCAAAATTTATGTGCAAAGTCTTTAAGGAGATGAAACGGAGGCTTACGGCCAAGAAGGTAGCCAACTGCCGTTGATTCCCATCTTTTGGAGCCCTCTTTGATCATGGCAAGTGAGGGCCGAACGACAACTTCCCTGTTTTGGATATCCGGAGTGACATAGCGCAAAGTGTTCTTCTTGGAATTAACACATGCGGCAGCAAAGAGGTCAAGGTTGGTGTTGGCCGAATTTGATGGACGAAGAGGAACCGAGCCAATAAGCAATTCCGATTGGGGTGGGAGGACCGAATCAGCCAAAGGGGGGCTGAAGCATTCACGGTGGGGGAGCAAACATCATGGACGAGGGGCTGAACCATCCCCGGGTAAGCCATTGCTGAATCAACAAAAATGTTCGACATGCTCTTGGCGGCGAGCAATTGCAGCGGTGCAAGGGGGTTTCGGAATTGGCTGATGAGTTAAACCTTTAAGCACATCAACATAAGAAGATCCATGTGCAAAAGGAGGTGAAGGCCCAGCACTTGAGGATGGTAGAGATGGTAAACAAGCTGGTGTGGAGGGAGAAGAGACCACCGGCGAAGGGGGCGCCAAAGGGGCTGCAGTTTAGGGTTCTTCCAAGCATGAAGGGGATGTGGAGAGGTCTTTGGAAGGTGGATGGTCATCAACATCAGCAGCAGCCATTTGAGGAGAGGAAATCAACGGCACCAAGGAGGTTGATTTTGGGGAGGAGCTGGGCAAGGGATGGATGTAGGAGGGGATGCAAAAAGTCCAGTGGAAGGTGAAGAGACACCTTCAGCAGCAGCAGCCTCTTGCACCATGGGAACCCTTGGAGAAGACAAAGGAATGTCAAGGGTCGCGGGAGATCTAGCCGGCGGCGGTCAAGAGATATTCCGTCGAGCACATCGGGGTGCAAGAGGTGGACGGAAAGGGGTGAGTTCATGCTCGGACGCAGGTCTAAGGGCTGGTTGCATCTCTGCAAAACGTGCCAACTCCTTTGGAGGATCACCATACATGGAATGCCATAAATCCTTGACTTCCTTCAAGGCCGCAAGGTTATGAGTGTCGCCTTTGTCAATGATGCGGGCTGCAAGAGAAGCGAACTCGGACATGTTGAAGTCTCTTCGAAAGCTTTCAAGATCCTCCTCCAAGGGAGAGGATGGCGCAACAACGACGCCCTCATCGCCACTGTTCAGATCCGCATCCTCATCAACGCCCACGGCGTTCCCCGAAGGTGCGGTCAAGGGGGGAGACGAAGGAGATGAGCGTGATTTGTGAGAGAGGGGAGTGTGTGTACTGCGTGAGAGAGGTTGGAGAGATTTTTTCTTAGCCATCTCTTACGATTGTGTGAGTTCTAGTACATTTTTATGTTGAATAAGATGGAGTCCTAGTCGTATAACTGAAGAGTGGTTGTCATATTGATTATTAGAGTCAATATGAATATATTTATAACAAAAAAATGAGTCATCTATTAGTCAATGATAAGAACTGAAAGCACAAGGTGTTTCCTACGATTGTGTTGAGTATTAGGTATGTATTCTGAAAATAAAAAAGTGCATTAGTGTCTAAACTTGTTTAAAGGAGTTTGTCATTGCGAAAAGGTACAAAGCTGAGTCCATGGCTCGAAAGAGTGTTCTGAATGTTGTCCTAGTGGATTTTTATGTTGAATAAGATGGAGTCCAAGTCGTATAACCAAAGAGTGGCTGTGATATTGATTATTAGAGTCAATAAGAATATATTTATAGCCAGAAATGAGTCATCTATCAGTCAATGATAAGGACTGATTACAAGGTGTTTCCTACGATTTTGTTGAGTATTAGGCATGTATCCGAATGTAGGATTGATTATGAAGGTTCTCCAAGCCCTCGCTATGGCAAAGATAAAAGTGCATTAGTGTCTAAATTTGTTTAAAGGAGTTTGTCATTATGCAAAGGTACAAAGCTGAGTCCATGCCTCAAAAGAGTGTTCTAGATGTAGTCCTAGTCGTATAATCGAAGAGTGGCTTTAAGATTGATTATTAGAGTCAATACGAATATATTTATAGCCAGAATGAGTCATCTATCAGTCAATGATAAGGACTGAAAACACAAGGTGTTTCCTACGAATGTGTTGAGTATTAGGCATGTATCCGGACGTATGATTGATTATGAAGGTTCTCCAAGCCATTGATATGGCAAAGATAAAAGTGCATTAGTATCTAAATTTGTTTAAAGGAGTTTCTCTTTGCGCAGAGGTATAAAGATGAGTCCATGGATCGAAAGAGTGTTCTAGATGTAGTCCTAATGCATTTTAATGTTCAATAACATGGAGTCCTAGTCTTATAATCGAATAGTGGCTTTAATATTGATTATTAGAGTCAATACGAATATATATGTAGCCAGAAAACACAAGCTGTTTCCTACGACTGTGTTGAGTATTAGGCATGTATCCGGACGTACGTTGATCATGAAGGTTGACAAAGCCCTAGATATGGCAAAGATAAAAGGGAATAAGAGTCTAAATTTATTTAAAGGAGTTTTGTCGTTGTGCAAAGGTACAAAGCTGAGTCCATGGCTCAAAACAGTGTTTTAGATGTAGTACTAGTGCATTTTTATGTTGAATAAGATGGAGTCCTAGTCATATAATCGAAGAGTGGCTTTAATATTGATTACTAGAGTCAGTACGAATATATTTATAACCAGATTTGGGTCATCTATCAGTAAATGATAAGGACTGAAAACACAAGGTGTTTCCTACGACTGTGTTGAGTATTAGGCATGTATCCGGACGTACGTTGATTACGAATGTTGACCAAGCCGTGGCAAAGATAAAAGGTGATGAGAACACCGAGGGCTTCCAACAAGCTAAAGAAATTCAAGATTAATTGCAAAATCTGCTTTGGTGTCATCGGATTGAGAGTTATGGATTCCCCTCGTAGCACAAAAGAGTAACGATTTTGGAATCCATCATGTGTTACATGCCTATCAAACTGCCATGGCCTCCCCAGCAATATGTGGCATGCTTTCATTGGCACAATATCAATAATAACCTCATCTTTGTACCTTCCAATTGAAAAAAATACCTTCACTTGCTTGGTCACCTTCAATTCGCCACACTCATTCAACCATTGAAGCTTGTATGGACGGTGATGCTTGATAGTAGGTAGACTTAATTTTTGAACCAATTCAGTACTTGCCACATTGCAACAACTACCACCATCAATAATCATGCTACATACCTTTCCTTGAACTTGGCAGCGTGTATGGAACAAGTTTTTCTCTTTGGCAATTGCCTTCCTTCATCATATGGGCACTAAGAGATCTTCTAGTAACAAGCAACTCTCCTTCTTCGGCATACTCTCCATCACCATCTTCTTGTAATGATTCCTCTTTCTCGGTGCTTTCTTCTTCGGTTTCCAACTCTCCATGGTTGTTGAAGATCATTGTACGTCGGTTAGGACACTCACTTGCTATGTGCCCTCTCGCTTGGCACTTGAAACACTTTATATCACGGTTTCTTGAAGAATTAGGCTCGGGTTGTTCCTTTTTGGCAGCAACTTTGTCACCATGTTTAGGATCGGCCTCCTTGAATTTTGATGTGGAAGGGGTGTCTTTCTTGGGGTTGTTCTTCCACGGACTGAATGTAGACAAGTTAGAACTCCTCCGCATAAGTCCTCTCCGCTTGAGTTGTTGTTCAACCTTGATGGATTGGCGTACCATCTCTTCAAGTTCTATATAGTGGTGCATCTCCACAACATTAGCGATGTCACAATTGAGCCCATGCAAGAAACGAGCCATAGTTGCTTCATTGCCCTCTATGATGTTAGTTCGAATCATGGCAATCTCCATCTCTTTGTAGTACTCATCAACACTTTTAGAACCTTGAGTAAGGCGTTGGAGCTGGTTGTGAAGCTCACAACGATAATAGGATGGAACGAACCTCCTCCTCATGATTGCTCTCATCTCTTCCCATGTTGTGATAGGACGTTCACCATTCCTAACCCGTTCCTTTTGCATCTGATCCCACCAAACAAGAGCATAATCGGTAAACTCAAGGGCTGCGAGTTTGACCTTTTTAGTCTCTGAGTAGTTGTGGCATGAAAAGATTTGCTCAACACGCATTTCCCATTCCAAATACGCTTCGGGATCACTCTTTCCTTAAATGAAGGAATTGTGACCTTAACTCCTCCTAGGCCACCATCTTCATCTCTAGGCCGTCTCGATCTATCTTTTGGTCTATTCACTCTCCTTGGCCGGATGTCCTCATATTTATCTTCACCACTTGGATCCTCCAAATACTCATCATGATGTTGAGGCCGTGGATTGGGAGTTTGTCTTTGATTTGTAGCTCTTGGACCGGCAACTTGATCCAATCTTTCATGAAGACTTTCCAACTTACGGTCAAGCAACTTCTCAAGGTGGCTCACCAAGGCTTGCATATGGAATGCATCGACTCCGCCTCGTAGTGTTTCTCCCGAGTTGTTGTCATCACTTGCTTCAGCAACTCCTTTATCTCGATTTCTGCCATTTAGTAAAATTATAGGAACCTCACCAAATCCTTGCCACTCTTTTTTTTTCTCTCTTTTATTTTTCCACTCGTGTTTCACTCTTTTTTTTTCCACTCGTGTTTCACTCTTTTATTTTTCCACTCGTGTTTCACTCCTCACTTAATAAGCTCTCAACTCTTGACTCTCAATGATAGTCTCACTACACTCACTCTCTAAGCTAAAACTTATGAAACGTGATGCTTTTATCTAGCGACTCAAACCAAATGCCAATTATTTCCCCAACCAAGTATGTGTAGATGGACGATTCTAACTTACCCGTAGCAAGAGAATGGTCTAAAGAGGCTAGGTACAACTTGGGAAATCAAGATCAGTTGGCTTACAAAGATAGTAGCAAAGTATAGCTAGGAAACAATAACACAATCTGATTTTTCTTTCTTTTGTTTTTTTTTTTCCTTTCAAATGGCCCTTTTTTTTCACTTTTGTACTTTTTTTTTGGCCTTCTTTTTTTGAACGAATTTTTCTTCTTTTTTTTTTGCTGCTCTTTTTTTTTTTTTTGTTCTTTTTTGTAGAGATAAAACTAAAGATAACAATGGGGTACGGAAGCTTGGTGGTGTATGATCAAAGATAGGTGGAACTTGGGAACCTACCGTGTCAACCGAAGGCTCAGATACCACATGATATGGTATTGACCATGGGTGGCCCGATCTTCACGACGTAGGCTTGCAATGGATAAAAAGGTCCGTGACCTGAGGAATGCAAATAGCCAACCAACGTTATATGAACGTGACCTGCTACTTAGAACATTCAACCAACCACGTGCACGAGTAAACCAATCCACACAACGACACACTTGGGTCGAGCACGAATTGGGGGCTTTGTGAATTTGAATCACCAACCTAATATGCTAGATTTACAAAGCAAGGTTTCACTAAAGCTGAAAATAGGATATAAACTCTCCAAAATATGAGAACTCTCTCAATATTTCTTAAACTTGGATATATCTTCTTGGTTGTACCCGTTTGCATGCTGATACATACCTTTTATAGGCCTAAAATACTTCCAAATTGACCACACATATCCCCAAGTGACTCCTTGGTGGATGTACATTCAATAATTAGTCAAAATATGACTAAAAACTATGCATTGTTGGTCAAAAACGAGTAAAAGTTATGGTCTTCCATGTGAATCCGAAAATTGGTGCATTGTATGTGATAAATGCACTTTGAATGTGATTAAGAAGTCTTCTTTGACCACTTGGCTGCACTTGGACGAATTTGGGCTCTTAATATGGGCTTCCTTGGGCTTGAATGATTGAAATTAAGCACTCATGTTGGCCTCCAATTGTGACTTGATCCCATTAGCAAATATTAAGTTGGATTGGGCTTGAATTGCTTCTTGCATTCTCTTCAACCTTCCTCTTGTCATTGGCCCACTTCCAATGGTTAAGTCTTGGTGCAATTAATCTTGAATTTCTTTAGCTCGTTGGAAGCCCTTGGTGTTCTCATCAAAAGGGAATAAGTGTCTAAATTTATTTAAAGGAGTTTGTCGTTGTGCAAATGTACAAAGTTGAGTCCATGGCTCAAAAGAGTGTTTTAGATGTAGTACTAGTGCATTTTTATGTTGAATAAGATGGAGTCCTAGTCATATAATCGAAGAGTGGCTTTAATATTGATTACTAGAGTCCTTATGAATATATTTATAGCAAAAAATGAGTCATCTATTAGTCAATGATAACGACTGAAAGCACAAGGTGTTTCCTACAATTGTGTTGAGTATTAGGCATGTATCCGGACGTACGATTGATTCAGAAAGTTGACCAAGCCCTCGACATGGCAATGATAAAAGGAAATAAGTATCTAAATTTGTTTAAAGGAGCTTGTCGTTGCGTAAAGGTACAAAGCTGAGTCCATGGCTCAAACGAGTGTTTTAGATGTAGTCCTAGTGCATTTTCATGTTGAATAAGATGGAGTCCTAATCATATAATTGAAGAGTGGCTTTAATATTTATTATTAGAGTCAATACAAATATATTTATGGCCAGAAATGAGTCATCTATCAGTCAATGATAAGAACTGAAAGTACAAGATTTTTCCTACAATTGTGTTGAGTATTAGGCATGTATCCGGACGTACGATTGATTTTGAAGGTTCTCCAAGCCCTCGATATGGCAAAGATAACAGTGCATTAGTTCTAAACTTGTTTAAAGGAGTTTTTCGTTGCGCAAATGTATAAAGGTGAGTCCATGGCTCAAGCGAGTGTTTTAGATGTAGTACTAGTGCATTTTTATGTTGAATAAGATGGAGTCTTGTCATATAATCGAAGAGTGGCTTTAATATTTATTATTAGAGTCAATACGAATATATTTATAGCCAAAAATAATTCATCTGTCAGTCAATGATAAGGACTGAAAGCACAAGGTGTTTCCTATGATTGTGTTGAGTATTACGCATGTATCTGGATATACGATTGGTTATGAAGGTTCTCCAAGCCCTCGATATGGCAAAGATAAAAGTGCATTAGTGTCAAAATTTGTTTAAAGGAGTTTGTCGTTGCGAAAAGGTACAAAGTTGAGTCCATGGATCGAAAGAGTGTTCTATAATGTAGTCCTAGTGCATTTTTGTGTTGAATAAGATGGCGTCCTAGTCATATAATAGAAGAGTGGCTTTAATATTGATTATTAGAGTTAATACGAATATATTTATATCCAGAAATGAGTCATCTATCAGTCAATGATAAGGACTGATAACACAAGTTGTTTCCTACGATTATGTTGAGTATTAAGCATGTATCCGAACGTACGATTGATTACAAAAGTTGACCAAGCCCTCGATATGCCAAAGATAAAAAGGGAATAAGTGTCTAAATTGGTTTAAAGGAGTTTGTAGTTGCGCAAAGGTACAAAGCTGAGTCCATGGTTCAAAAGAGTATTTTAGATGTAGTACTGTGCATTTTTATGTTGAATAAGATGGAGTCCTAGTTATATAATCGAAGAGTGGCTTTCATATTGATTATTAGAGTCAATGATAAGGACTGAAAGCACAAGGTGTTTTCCAACGATTGTGTTGAGTATTAGACATGTATCCGGACGTACGATTGATTATGAATGTTCTTCAAGCCCTCGATATGGCAAAGATAATGTGCATTAGTGTCTAAACTTATTTAAAGGAGTTTGTCGTTGTGAAAAGGTACAAAGCTGAGTCCATGGCTCGAAAGAGTTTTCTGAATGTAGTCCTAGTACATTTTTATGTTGAATAAGATGGCGTCCTAGTCGTATAACCAAAGAGTGGCTGTATTATTGATTATTAGAGTCAATACGACTATATTTTTAGGCAGAAATGAGTCATCTATCAGTCAATGATAAGGACTGATAACACAAAGTGTTTCCTACGATTGTGTTGAGTATTAGGCATGTACCTCGATATGGCAGAGATAAAAGTGCATTAGTGTGTAAACTTGTTTAAAGGAGTTTGTCGTTGCGCAAAGGTACAAAGTTGAGTCCATGGCCCAAAAGAGTGTTCTAGATGTAGTCCTAGTGCATTTTTATGATGAATAAGATGGAGTCCTAGTCGTATAATCGAAGGGTGGATTTAATATTGATAATTCGAGTCAATACGAATATATTTATAGCTAGAATGTGTCATCTATCAGTCAATGATAAGGAGTTAGAGTCCTTATAGTCAAAAAGTTTACACCAGGAATGGCTGAAAATTCTCTCCAACCTCTCTCACGCACTTCACACACTTCCCTCTCTCACAAAACACACCCATCACCTTCTTCCTCCACCGCCATTGAAGGAGGAACCGGGGAGGATGAAGCGGATCATTTTGCTGATTGTGATGTGGGCACTACCCGCAAGCGATCCTCAACGTTGGAGGGGGATCTTGAGAGTTTTCGAAAAGATTTCAATATGGCTGCATTTGCGTCTCTTGCAAAAAGAATCATTGATGAGGGAGACTCTCATGGACTAGAAGCTTTGAAGCTTGTCAATGAATCATGGCAAGCACTATATGGCCCCCTCCCGCCGGAAGACTCTCGGTTTTCGGTGGCTCCACCAGCCCTCAAGCCCACCTCCGAGCATGAACTCACCCCATATCGCGTCCCTCTTGAGCCTAGACGTGCTAGGAGGAACATCCCTCACATTCCACCGGCGAACTCGCAGGTGACTCTTCAACTTCCACCGCCACCTGCTAGGGTTTTTGAGGCCAACCCTTTGATTGCTGAACATGGTGTCTCTTCACCTTCTTTGGGGGCTGTTGGAGGCCTTTTCACCTCCATTCCACATGCTGAAAACGTCCACAAATCAGGCTCACACTCGCCGGCTATTTGCTCCCTCCCCGCGCCACCGAATATGGAATCTCCTCCTCCGTCTTTGAGTGTTAAACCAGCAGCTCCTCCTTCATACCTGGATGCTCTTAGACGCTGCTCCAGCAACCTTAAGCAAAGGAGCCCTCCCTTGCAGCCAAATAAGACTAATGGTTCACCCTTGGCCGCCATTGGAAATCAGCCTTCGGCTTTTGATTCAGCACTTAGCTCACCCCCTCTCAACACTCTTGCTGGAACTCAAGGTAATCATGACTCCCCTTCCTCTTTCAAGCAAGATTCGCCCATCACTTTGGCTGGAAATAATACTCCGGTTGCCCCGGTTATTAATGCTGATTCGCCGATTGCTTCGGGTCTTTGTATCGATCCATCTAAAGAACTTGATTCGGCTGCGCCGCCCTTGCCTTATTCTTCTTCTAAACTGAATATTCGTGGTTCGAATGTGTCGTTGGGGCTGAATGCTTGTAATGATGCCTTTGCTACCTCTTGTGAGCTATCGAAAAAGAAGTCCTTGCGGTTTATTCCACCGGAATTCCAAAACGAAGAAGTGATTGTTAGACCCTCTCTTGGCATGATCAAAAATGGCTCTAAACGATGGGAAACTACGGCGGTTGGATATCTACTTGGACGCAAGCCCCCTTTCTTCCCCTTCCGGGACTTCATTCATGCAAATTGGCCCGGTATCAAAGAAGTGATAGCCACCACCAATGGATTCTTCTTCTTTACTTTTGAAAATGCTTCGGCTATGGATGAGATTATTGAGAGCGGCCCTTGGCTCTTCCAAGGTCAGCCCATTGTTCTTCAACGTTGGGAACTGGGAATGGTCTTAAGAAAGCAAAGCCACACGCAAGTCCCTGTTTGGATCCGCATTTGGCACCTTCCTGTTGAACTATGGACGGATGAAGGTTTGAGCACCATTGCTAGCGGTATCGGCAAACCACTTTACAGTGACGCTATCACAAAGGCATGCACGAGGCTGGATTTCGCTCGTGTATGCGTTATGCTTGATTATTCCTCTTCTCTTCCCAAGCACATTATCATCATGATCCCTTCAGAGGACGGATCGGGATCCCCATGCCGAATTGACATTGAATATGAATGGATTCCTCCTAAATGTCGCACATGTTGCTCCCTCGGCCACTCGGCCAAGGCTTGTCCTTCATTGAAGAAGCCGACAAAACAGCCGCCTGCTATCTACATTCCGAAACAAGTCCCTCCTCGGATCATGACCCCTGAGATTGCTCCGCTGAACACCATTCCAGAACAGGTGCTTCAAAACCACCCGGTTGCCCCCCCCCCCCAACCCTCGGGCCTCATCTCCTGTGGACTCTCCAGCTTGACCTCTTGTGCATTCCACAGCCCCTTCTGATCGCCCCCCTCGGGCTTCCGCCGACGGCTTGACTCCTCTCCCTGACGGGAACATTGAGAGCATCCCCACCCATAATCCATTTGATGCTCTCGGTGAGCTACCACTTGATGCTGATTTGACCTCTCCGGGCCCTAACAGACGCAGCCCGCCGCAAGGTTACAAATGATTAGAGCAGCCGCTTGGAACGTGCGGGGTCTTAACCGCCAAGACCACCAACAAGCTGTTGCTTCGCTTGTCCATGAATTTCGACTCCATCTTATTGGTCTCCAAGAAACAAGGGTCTCCCACCCCAATATTAATCGAATAAAGGTACGCTTACTCCCCAATTGGAGTTGGTTTATTGACTATTCTGGGCCCGGTAACCGTTTATGGATTGCGTGGAACAATTCTGAACTTGATATTGATGTTGTTGACTCTGGACCCCAATTTGTGCATTGTCGCGTCACCATGCGTTGCTCGCATGATTCCTGCTTTATTACCTTTGCTTACGGTGCAAATGATTCTATCGGTCGCCGCGATCTCTGGTCTAAACTGTATGAACTCTCTTTATCTACTGTTGCTTTTCCTTGGCTTGTCCTTGGCGACTTCAATGCAATTATTGACTTGAGTGAAGTCTGTGGTGTTTCGGGGGACATCCGAATGGGTATGGAGGAATTTGGCAACTGTATCTCCTGCTCCGGTTTACTTCACCTCCCCACCTCCGGTGCGCGCTTCACTTGGCATAATTGCAGTGACGGGGCACGCAGCCTTTGGAAGCGCCTTGACCGAGCTCTGGCTAATGATGATTGGATCTCCAAATGGCCTGGATCATCTGTTTTATGTTACACTCCCCGGACTTCAGATCATTCTCCTCTTGTTCTCCAGGGACATGCTCCTCCCCCCCGTCCACCATGTTCCGATTTGACAACTACCTTATTGCTTGTCATGGTTTTCTTTTGGAAGTTGGTAAGACTTGGGCTGCTCCTATTCATGGGACTTCTTTGTACTCAGTCACGAGGAAATTTAAGCTCCTCAAACCTACTTTTCGTCGTATGAGGAAGGAAAAGGGTGACTTATCAGCCAATGTCAAAATGGCTACGGAATTCCTATCTATTGTGCAGACTCACTTGATCCGACTTCGGCACCAACCTCTCCTCCTGCAGATTGAGCGCCTGTGCAAAATCCTTGTTGCTCGTGCTACCTTTCTCGAATTGGAAATGCTTAAACAAAGATCAAAAAATGCTTTGGCTTAAAGGGGGTGATGATTGCTCGAAATTATTCTTCCGGAAAGTGGCTGCACGACGTTCAGCGCTTCGTGTCTTCCAAATTCACAATAATGACGGGACTCTTCTCACTTCTCCGAATGAGGTGCAGTCCGAATTCGTGAGCTTTTATGAGCGCTTACTTGGGGGCCCTAGAAGACGATCCACTATCTGTCTGAGCCACTTGGTTCCTTTCCTTCGCTATTCTATCCCTGATGAGCTAACCTCTGGAATGACCCGACCGGTTACACACGGAGACATCAAATCGGCTCTCTTTGACATTCCGGATGATAAATCTCCTGGTCCTGATGGCTTCTCATCTGCCTTCTTCAAAGCTGCTTGGCCCATTATTGGTGATGAATTTGTTGCTGCTGTTCGGAATTCTTCTTCTCCGGTAGAATTCTTAAGCAAATCAATGCCACCATCATTACACTTGTCCCAAAAGTTCAACTCCCGGGGTTTGTGAACGACTTTCGCCCAATCTCTTGCTGTAATATCCTCTACAAGGTCATCTCTAAGATCATTGTTCAGCGCATCAAGCCAGTCCTTGAACACATTATCAGCCCGTCACAAAATGCCTTTGTTCCTGGAAGAAGAATTTCAGACAACATCCTTCTTGCCCAAGAACTATTCAGCGGGTACAACCGGAAAAATGGTCCCCCCAGAGCCGCAATTAAAGTTGACCTTCGGAAAGCTTTTGACTCTCTCGAGTGGGACTTTATTATTGCTGTACTTCGACTATTCCAATTCCCAGATATCCTCATTACATGGATTGAGGAATGCATTACCACCACTTCATTCTCCATTTGCCTTAACGGCGAGCCCCACGGATTTTTTCAAGGTAGTAGGGGACTTCGACAGGGAGATCCACTCTCCCCCTACCTCTTCGTCTTATGCATGGAAGTCTTTCATCTCCAGCTCCAAAAATCCATTCCTGAAAAAGCCTTTGCATTCCACCCGCAATGCAAGGAACTTGGCCTCCTCTGTCTCTCCTTTGCTGATGACCTTATCCTCTTTTGCCGTGCGGAAGCCCCCTCGATCCAGGTTTTCAGCGATGCCCTGGAATGGTTATCTATTGCCTCAGGCCTTCAGGTGAACCGTGACAAAAGTCAACTTATCCTCTCCAAGTCAGCTAAACCCCTGCGCCCAGATCTCCATTATATTCTTGGTTTTCAAGCTGGAGTTCTCCCTCTCAAATACCTTGGTCTTCCCCTCCTGCACTCCCGTCTCACTTTACATAACTGTCAACCTTTGCTCCAAAAGATTGACAAGCGTATCGCGGGCTGGGCGGGTATTCCCCTCTCTTTTGCAGGAAGAGTCCAACTCATTAAATCGGTCCTCTCTTCTCTTCACACCTATTGGAGCTCGGCGTTCTTCCTTCCAAAAGAAGTCATTAAAATTATCGAGAAGAAATTCCGTAAATTCTTATGGCAAGGGCATTCTGATAGAGGTTATGCAAAAGTTGCTTGGGATCAAGTGTGTCGGCCAAAAGATGAGGGAGGTCTTGGAATTCGACCTATTGCTCCCTTAAACCAATCCCTTATGATCCGGCATTTATGGGATGTCCTTCAGCGCTCCCCCCACTCAATTTGGGCTCAATGGATTTGGCAATATCGACTTAGGAAAGCAACTATTTGGACCATCTCCCCGACTATTGGGTCTTGGAGTTGGCGTAAAATGATTCGACTTCGTCATTTCCTACTGAATGGGGTTCGTTTTCAGATTGGGTTGGACCCTCAATTCCAACTTTGGCAAGACCCTTGGCACCCCCTGGGTGTTCTCATTCACCGGTTCCCCCGGGGTCCCGCCATCACTGGCATCCCACTCGATGCATCTTTGGGGTCTGTCATCCGATCGGGGCAATGGAACTGGTCTATCACAAATTTTGAGCTTTTTGATGTCTTGGCTGCTCTCCCTCAGATCTCCCCTGGACCATCTCGGATTCTTTGGAGCTCCCTTAACGGTACACTCTCTAACTCGGACGCTCTAAGCATCTTCCAACCCCCCGGACCGAAGGTGGAATGGTCTTCCTTATTCCATGGCCCTTTCCGCATTCACCGAAATCTTTTTATTCTGTGGCTTGCTATTAGAGAGCGTCTCTCTACCATGGATAAGCCTTGGTGCCCACCGGATTCTTGGGAGTGCGTCCTCTGTAACTCTGGAATGGCTGAGAGCCACGCTCACCTCTTCTTTGAATGCACTTTCTCCCGAAGATGCCTTTCCCTCCTTAGACAACATACCAAAATCCAATGGCCTCATCCTTCGTGGAGTTTAGGCATCAGATGGGCCTCCATTCGATGGCGCGGGAAACATCTCATTAACGCAGCATACCATGCCACCCTTGCCTCGCTTGTTTATCACATTTGGCGTGAGCGTAATACTCGTAGATTCCAAAACTCCTCCCTTTCAGTCAATGCTTTGGTGGATCTTGTTCTTGAGCAGGTACGCACACGCATCTGCGGAGATGACTTGAAGCCCACGCTTCAAACTTTTGCCCTCTTCCGCCTTTGGCGTATCCCATGGAGCCACCCTGTTGAATAATGTTGGTTCTTGTTGATTGTTGATTGTTGTTAACTGTTGATTGCTGCTTTTGGGGCTGACTTCCTGTTATTTCCCCTTGTTGTTTTTGGGCCGGCTTGCTGCCGTGATTGTTCTGTTCTTTTGTTTCATTTGCCAGTGATTCCGATTTGGAATGGCTTGTTGCTTGTGGTTCCTCTTTTGCCCTTGTTGGGATTGGCTTGTAGTTGTTGCTTTGTGCCCAGGATCGCTGAACCTCTGTTGCCTTCCTGGAAGCACTCTCCGGACAGGGCGGTTTTGCCTTTATCATTGTTGTAGTCAATGATAAGGACTGAAAGCATAAGGTGTTTACTACGATTGTGTTGAATATTAGGCATGTATCCAGACGTACGATTGATTATGAAGGTTCTCCAAGCCCTAGATATGGCAAAGATAAAAGTGCATTAGTGTCTAAACGTGTTTAATGGAGTTTGTCTTTGCGCAAAGGTTCAAAGATGAGTCCATGGCTCAAAAGAGTATTCCAGATGTAGTCCTAGTGCATTTTAATGTTGAATAACATGAAGTCCTAGTCTTATAATCGAAGAGTCATTTTAATATTGATTATTAGAGTCAATACAAATATATTTTAGAGCCAGAAATGAGTCATCTATCAGTCAATGATAAGGACTGAAAACACAAGGTGTTTCCTACGATTGTGTTGAGTATTAGGCATGTGTCCGGGCGTACGATTGATTTCGAAGGTTGATCAAGCCCTCGATATGGCAAAGATAAAAGGGAATAAGTGTCTAAATTTGTTTAAAGGAGTTTGTCGTTGTGCAAATGTACACAGCTGAGTCCATGGCTCAAAAGAGTGTTTTAGATGTAGTAATCGTGCATTTTTATTCTTAGGTAAAGGTAAATTGCATAAATAAAGATAAAGTTACATCAGTGACGTAGGCTGTGCGCCCAGTCCTCAAAAGAACGAAGGCCCAGGAAGGCAACATCAACCAAACCTGGGCACAAAACAACGACAAGCCAGCTCCGACGAGGAGCACAAAGCAACAACAAAAAATACATCAAAAGGCCAAAGAACAACTCGACTACAAGCCGGCCCAAAATCAACAAAGGCAACATAACAAACACTGTTACAAGCCAGTCGAAGCGAACTGATCAATCCAACAAAAAGCCCCGCACATTCCAAGTGGTAGCTCAAGTCATTTATAACCATGAGGCAGGCTGCGTCTATTTGGGCCTGAGGAGGTGAAATCAGCTTCAAGGGACACCTCATTGAGAGCTTCAAAAGGATTGTGAGTGGGGATGCTCTCAATATTTTCCAAAGGGGGAGGAGGATGATCATCAACAGCTGCTCCTTCCAAAGAAGATTGGGAGAAGGGGGGGGGGGGGATGGAGTGGACAGGAGCATTTCTTGAAGTTGTGGCCCGTGATTCGGAGGTTTGGGGACATAGGAAGCAACCGGGTGTTTCTGATGTGCCTGCTTCGAAGCAGGGCTGGCCGGAGCGTGCTCGATAGATGTGGTCCGAGGAGGGGCTGATTCTGGAATGTAGATAGCGGCCGGTTGTTTAGTCGGCTTTTCCAAGGTAGGGCAAGCCTTAGCCGAATGGCCAAGGGAGCAGCAAGTTCGGCACTTAGGTGGGATCCATTCATATTCGACGTCAATGCGGCATGGTGACTCCGATCCGTCCTCTGAAGGAATCATGATGATAATGTGCTTGGGGAGAGTGGTGGAGTAATCAAGCATAACGCATACACGAGCAAAGTCTAGCCTCGTGCATGCCTTTGTGATAGCATCGCTATATAGTGGCTTGCCAATACCGCTAGCAATGGTACTCAAACCCTCATCCGTCCAGAGTTCAACAGGAAGGTGCCAAAGGCGGATGCACTTTTATCTTTGGCATATCTAGGGCTTGGAGAACCTTCATAACCAATCGTACGTCCGGATACATGTGTAATACTCAACACAATCGTAGGAAACACCTTGTGCTTTCAATCCTTATCATTGACTGATAGATGACTCATTTTTTGCTATAAATATATTCGTATTGACTCTAATAATCAGTATTAAAGTCACTCTCCGATTATATGACTAGGACTCCATCCTATTCAACATAAAAATGCACTAGTACTACATCTAAAAACACTCTTTTGATCCATTGACTCAGCTTTGTACCTTTGCACAACGACAAACTCCTTTAAACAAATTTAGGCTCTTATTCCCTTTTATCTTATCCATATCGAGGGCTTGGTCAGCCTTCGAAATTAATCGTACATCTAGATACATGCCTAATACTCAACACAATCGCAGCAAACACCTTGTGTTTTAAATCCTTATCATTGACTGATAGGTGACTCATTTCTGGCTATAATATATTTGTATTGACTCTAATAATCAATATTAAAGCCACTCTTCGATTATAAGACTAGGACTCCGTCTTATTCAACATAAAAATCCACTAGGACTACATCTAGAACACTCTTTTGAGCCATGGACTCATCTTTGAACCTTTGTGCAGAGACAAACCCCTTTAAACAAATTTAGACAATAATGCACTTTTATCTTTGCCATATCGAGGGCTTGGAGAACCTTCATAATCAATCGTATGTCCGGATAAACGCGTAATACTCAACGCAATCATATAACACCTTGTGCTTTCAGTCCTTATCATTAACTGATGGATAACTCATTTTTGGCTATAAATATATTCGTATTGACTCTAATAACCAATATCAAAGCCACTCTTCGATTATATGACTAGGACTCCATCTTATTCAACATAAAAATGCACTAATACTATATCTAAAACACTCTTTTGAGGCATGGACTCAGCTTTGTACCTTTGCACAACTACAAACTCCTTTAAAAAAATTTAGACACTTATTCCCTTTTATCTTTGCCATATCCAGGGCTTGGTGAACCTTCGGAATCAATCGTCCGTCCGGATACGTGCCTAATACTCAACACAATCGTAGGAAACACCATGTGTTTTTAGTCCTTATCATTGACTGATAGATGACTCATTCTGGCTATAAATATATTCGTATTGACTCTAACAATCAATACTAAAGCCCCTCTTCGATTACATGACAAGGACTCCATCTCATTCAACATAAAAATGCACAATAACTACATATAAAACACTCTTTTGAGCCATGGACTCAGCTTTGTACATTTTCACAACGACAAACTCCTTTAAACAAATTTAGACACTTATTCCCTTTTATCTTTCCCATATCGAGGGCTTGATCAACCTTCGAAATCAATCGTACGTCCGGACACATGCCTAATACTCAACACAATTCTAGAAAACACCTTGTGTTTTCAGTCCATATCATTTACTCATAGATGATTCATTTCTGGCTATAAATATATACGTATTGACTCTAATATCCAATATTAAAGCCACTCTTCGATTATATGACTAGGATTCAATCTTATTCAACATAAAAATACTCTAGGATTACATCTAGAACACTCTTTTGAGCCATGGAGTCAGCTTTGTACATTTGAGCAACGACAAACTCCTTTAAAAAGTTTAGACACTAATGCACTTTTATCTTTGCCATATCGAGGGCCTGGAGAACCATCATAACCAATCGTACGTCCGGATACATGTGTAATACTCAACACAATCGTAGGAAACACCTTGTGCTTTCAATCCTTATCATTGACTGATAGATGACTCATTTTTTGCTATAAATATATTCGTATTGACTCTAATAACCAATATCAAAGCCACTCTTCGATTATATGACTAGAACTCCATCTTATTCAACATAAAATGCACTAATACTACATCTAAAACACTCTTTTGAGGCATGGACTCAGCTTTGTACCTTTGCACAACTACAAACTCCTTTAAAAAAAATTTAGACACTTATTCCCTTTTATCTTTGCTATATCCAGGGCTTGGTGAACCTTCAAAATCAATCGTACGTCCGGATACATGCCTAATACTCAACACAATCGTAGGAAAACACCTTGTGTTTTAGTCCTTATCATTGACTGATAGATGAACTCATTCTGGCTATAAATATATTCGTATTGACTCTAACAATCAATACTAAACCCCTCTTCGATTACATGAAAAAGACTCCATCTCATTCAACATGAAAATGCACAATTACTACATATAAAACACTCTTTTGAGTCATGGACTCAGCTTTGTACATTTTTCACAACGACAAAACTCCTTTAAACAAATTTAGACACTTATTCCCTTTTATCTTTCCCATATCGAGGGCTTGATCAACCCTCGAAATCAATCGTACGTCCGCACACATGCCTAATACTCAACACAATCGTAGGAAACACCTTGTGTTTTCAGTCCTTATCATTGACGGATAGATGATTCATTTCTGGCTATAAAATATATTCGTATTGACTCTAATAACCAATATTAAAGACACTCTTCGATTATATGACTAGGACTCCATCTTATTCAACATAAAAATACTCTTGGACTACATCTAGAACACTTTTTTGAGCCATGGACTCAACTTTGTACATTACAGCAACGACAAACTCCTTTAAAAAGTTTAGACACTAATGCACTTTTAACTTTGCCATATCGAGGGCTTGGAGAAACTTCATAACCAATCGTACGTCTCGATACATGTGTAATACTCAACACAATCGTAGGAAACACCTTGTGCTTTCAGTCCTTATCATTGACTGATAGATGACTCATTTTGGCTATAAATATATTCGTATTGACTCTAATAATCAGTATTAAAGCCACTCTCCGATTATATGACTAGAACTCCATCTTATTCAACATAAAAATGCACTAGTACTACATCTAAAACACTCTTTTGATCCATTGACTCAGCTTTGTACCTTTGCACAACGACAAACTCCTTTAAACAAATTTTAGGCTCTTATTCCCTTTTTATCTTTGCCATATCGAGGGCTTGGTCAACCTTCGAAATTAATCGTACATCCGGATACATGCCTAATACTCAACACAATCGCAGGAAACACCTGGTGTTTTTAGTCCTTATCATTGACTGATAGATGACTCATTTCTGGCTATAAAATATATTTGTATTGACTCTAATAATCAATATTAAAGCCACTCTTCGATTATAAGACTAGGACTCCGTCTTATTCAACATAAAAATCCACTAGGACTACATCTAGAAACACTCTTTTGAGCCATGGACTCATCTTTGAACCTTTGTGCAAAGACAAACTCCTTTAAACAAATTTAGACACTAATGCACTTTTATCTTTGCCATATCGAGGGCTTGGAGAACCTTCATAATCAATCGTACGTCCGATAAATGCGTAATACTCAACACAATCATAGAAAACACCTTGTGCTTTCAGTCCTTATCATTAACTGATGGATGACTCATTTTTGGCTATAAATATATTCGTATTGACTCTAATTGAAGAGTGATTTTAATATTGATTATTGAAGGTAATACAAATATATTTATAACAAAAATGAGTCATCTATCAGTCAATGATAAGAACTGAAACCACAAGGTGTTTCCTACAATTGTGTTGAGTATTAGGCATGTATCCGGACGTACGATTGATTATGAAGGTTCTCCAACCCTTGATATGGCAAAGATAAAAGTACATTAGTGTCTAAACTTGTTAAAAGGAGTTTGTCGTTGCGCATAGAGTGCTCTAAATGTAGTCCTAGTGTATTTTTATGTTGAATAAGATGGACTCCTAGTCATATAATCGCAGAGTGGCTTTAATATTGATTATTAAGTCAATACGAATATATTTATAGCAAAAAATGAGTCATCTATCTATCAACGATAAGGA
Organism: Sesamum alatum; assembly: GCA_034509735.1. NCBI lineage: Eukaryota > Viridiplantae > Streptophyta > Magnoliopsida > Lamiales > Pedaliaceae > Sesamum > Sesamum alatum. The sequence goes on from JACGWO010000014.1 coordinate 380,426, forward strand.
CTGAAAGTACAAGGTGTTTCCTACAATTCTGTTGAGTATTAGGCATGTATCCGGACGTACGATTGATTATGAAGGTTCTCCAACCCTCGATATGGCAAAGATAAAAGTGCATTAGTGTCTAAACTTGTAGAGTTTATCGTTGCGCAAAAGGTACAAAGCTGAGTCCATGGCTCAAAAGAGTGTTCTAGATATAAACCTAGAGCATTTTTATGTTGAATAAGATAGACTCCTAGTCATATAATCGAATAGTGGCTTTAATATTAATTATTAGAGTCAATACGAATATATTTATTGTAAAAAATGAGTCATCTATCAGCCAATGATAAGGACTGAAAGCACAAGGTGTTTCCTACGATTGTGTTGAGTATTAGGCAATAGTCTAGACGTACGATCTATTATGAAGGTTCTCCAAGCCCTCGATATAGCAAAGATAAAAGTGCATTACTGTCTAAACTTGTCAAAAGGAGTTTGTCATTACGCAAGCTATAAAGCTGAGTCCATCGCTCAAAAGAGTGTTTTAGATGTAGTCCTAGTGCATTTTTATGTTCAATAAAATGGAGTCCTAGTCATATAATCCAAAAGTGGCTTTAATATTGATTATTAGAGTCAATACGAATATATTTATAGCCAAAAATGAGTCATCAATCAGTCAATGATAAGGAGTGAAAGCACAAGGAGTTTCCTACTATTGTATTCAGTATTAGGCATTTATCCGGACGTACGATTGATTATGAAGGTTTCTCCAAGCCCTCATATGGCAAAGATAAAAGTACATTAGTGTCTAAACTTGTTTAAGGAGTTTATCGTTGCGCAAATGTACAAAGCTGAGTCGATGGCTCAAAAGAATGTTCTAGATGTAGTCCTAGAGCATTTTTATGTTGAATAAGATAGACTCCTAGTCATATAATCGAATAGTGGCTTTAATATTGATTATTAGAGTCAATACGGAATATATTTATAGCCAAAAATGAGTCATCTATCAGTCAATGATAAGGACTGAAAGCACAAGGTGTTTCCTACGATTGTGTTGAGAATTAGGCATGTATCTGGACGTACGATTGATTATGAAGGTTCTCCAGGCCCTCGATATGGCAAAGATAAAAGTGCATTACTGTCCAAACTTGTCAAAAGGACTTTGTCGTTGCGCGAAGGTACAAAGCTGAGTCGATGGCTCAAAAGAGTGTTCTAGATGTAGTCCTAGTGTACTTTTATGTTGAATAAGATAGACTACTAGTCATACAATCGAAGACTGGCTTTAATATTGATTATTAGAGTCAACACGAATATATTTATAGCCAAAAATGAGTCCTCTATCAATCAATGATAAGGACTGAAAGCACAAGGTGTTTCCTACTATTGTGTCTAAACTCTTTTAAAAGGAGTTTGTCGTTAAGCAAATGTACAGAGCTGAGTCCATCGCTCGAAAGAGTGTTCTAGATATAGTCCTAGTGCATTTTTATGTTGAATAAGATGGAGTCCTAGTCGTATAATCGAAGAGTGATTTTAATATTGATTATTAGAGTCAATACGAATATATTTATAGCCAAAAATGAGTCATCTATCTATCAATATAAGGACTGAAAGCACAACGTGTTTCCTACTATTGTTTTTAGTATGAGGCATGTATCTAGACGCACGATTGATTATAAAGGTTCTCAAAGCCCTCGATATGGCAAAGATAAAAGTGCATTACTGTCTAAACTTGTCAAAAGGAGTTTGTCGTTGCGCAAAGGTACAAACTGAGTCGATGGCTCAAAAGAGTGTTTTAGATGTAGTCCTAGAGCATTTTTATGTTGAATAAGATAGACTCCTAGTCAAATAATCGAATAGTGGCTTTAATATTGATTATTAGAGTCAACTCGAATATATTTATTGCCAAAAAATGAGTCATCTATCAGTCAATGATAAGGACTGAAAGCACAAGGTGTTTCTTACGATTGTGTTGAGTATTAGGCATGTATCTGGACGTACGATCTGTTATGAAGGTTCTCCAAGCCCTCGATATGGCAAAGATAAAAGTGCATTACTGTCTAAAGTTGTCAAAAGGAGTTTGTCATTACGCAAAGCTATCAAGCTGAGTCCATGGCTCAAAAGAGTGTTTTAGATGTAGTCCTAGTGCATTTTTATGTTGAATAAAATGGAGTCCTAGTCATATAATCGACGAGTGGCTTTAATATTGATTATTAGAGTCAATACGAATATATTTATAGCAAAAAATGAGCCATCTATCAGTCAAAGATAAGGACTGAAAGCACAAGGTGTTTCCTCCTATTTTTGTTGAGTATTAGGCATGTATCCGGATGTACGATTGATTATGAAGGTTCTCCAAGCCCCCGATATGGCAAAGATAAAAGTACATTAGTGTCTAAACTTGTTAAAAGGAGTTTTATCGTTGCGCAAAAGAGTGCTCTAAATGTAGTCCTAGTGTATTTTTATGTTGAATAAGATGGACTCCTAGTCATATAATCGCAGATTGGCTGTAATATTGATTATTAGAAGTCAATACGAATATATTTATAGCGAAAAAGAGTCATCTATCAGTCAACGAAAAGGACTTAAAGTACAAGGTGTTTTCCTACAATTCTGTTGAGTATTGGGCATGTATCCGGACGTACGATTCATTATGAAGGTTCTCCAAGCCTCGATATGGCAAAGATAAAAGTTCATTAGTGTCTAAACTTGTTTAAAGGAGTTTATCGTTGCGCAAAGGTACAAAGCTGAGTCCATGGCTCAAAAGAGTGTTCTAGATGTAGTCCTAGAGCATTTTTGTGTTGAATAAGATAGACTCCTAGTCATATAATCGAATAGTGGCTTTGCTATTGTTTATTAGAGTCAATACGAATATATATATTGACAAAAATGAGTCATCTATCAGTCAATGATAAGGACTGAAAAGCACAAGGTGTTTCCTACGATTGTGTTGACCATTAGGCATGTATCTGGACGTACAATCTATTATGAAGGTTCTCCAAGCCCTCGATATGGCAAAGATAAAAGTGCATTACTGTCTAAACTTGTTAAAAGGAATTTGTCGTTGGGGCAAAGGTACAAAGCTGAGTCCATGGCACAAAAAGAGTGTTCTAGATATAGTCCTAGTGTGTTTTTTCTGTTAATAAGATGGACTCCTAGTCATATAATCGAAGACTGGCTTTAATATTGATTATTAGAGCCAATACGAATATATTTATAGCCAAAAATGAGTCATCTATCTGTCAATGATAAGGACTGAAAGCACAAGGTGTTTCCTACAATTCTGTTGGGTATTAGGCATGTATCCGGACGTACGATTGATTATGAAGGTTCTCCAAGCCCTCGATATGGCAAAGGTAAAAGTGCATTATTGTCTAAAAACTTGTCAAAAGGAGTTTCTCGTTGCGCAAAAGGTACAAAGCTGAGTCGATGGCTCAAAAGATTGTTCTAGATGCAGTCTTAGTGTATTTTTATGTTGAAGATGATGGACTCCTAGTCATATAATCGAAGAGTGGCTTTAAAATATTGATTATTAGAGTCAATACGAATATATTTATAGCAAAAAATGAGTCATCATCTGTCAATGATAAGGACTGAAAGCACAACATGTGTCCTACTATTGTTTTGTGTATTAGGAATGTATCAAGATGTATGATTGATTATGAAGGTTCTCCAAGCCCTCGATATGGCAAAGATAAAACTGCATTTGTGTCTAAACTTGTCAAAAGGAGTTTGTCGTTGCGCAAAGGTACAAAGCTCAGTCGATGGCTCAAAAGAGTGTTCTAGATGCAGTCCTAGTGTATTTTTTATGTTGAAGAAGATGGACTCCTAGTCATATAATCGAAGAGTGGCTTTAATATTGATTATTAGAGTCAATACGAATATATTTGTAGCAAAAAATGAGTCATCTATCTGTCAATGATAAGGACTGAAAGCACATATTTCCTACTATTGTTTTGTGTATTAGGCATATATCTAGACGTACGATTGATTATGAAGGTTCTCCAAGCCCTCGATATGGCATAGATAAAACTGCATTTGTGTCTAAACTTGTCAAAAGGAGTTTCTTGTTGCGCAAAGGTACAAAGTTGAGTTGATGGCTCAAAAGAGTGGTCTAGATGTAGTCCTAGTGTATTTTTATGTTGAATAAGATGGACTCCTAGTCATATAATTTAAAAGTGGCTTTAATATTGATTATTAGAGTCAATACGAATATATTTCTAGCCAAAAATGAGTCATCATCTGTCAATGATAAGGACTGAAAGCACAACATGTTTCCTACTATTGTTTTGTGTATTAGGCATGTATCCAGACGTACGATTGATTATGAAGGTTCTCCAAGCCCTCGATATGGCAAAGAAAAAACTGCATTTGTGTCTAAACTTGTCAAAAGGAGTTTGTCGCTGCGCAAAGGTACAAAGCTGAGTCGATGGCTCAAAAGAGTGTTCTAGATGCAGTCCTAGTGTGTTTTTATGTTTAAGAAGATGGACTCCTAGTCATATAATCGAAGAGTGGCTTTAATATTGATTATTAGAGTCAATACGAATATATTTATAGCAAAAAATGAGTCATTTATCTGTCAATGATAAGGACTGAAAGCACAAACATGTTTCCTACTATTGTTTTGTGTATTAGGCATGTATCCAGACGTACAATTTATTATGAAGGTTCTCCAAGCCCTCGATATGGCAAAGATAAAACTGCATTTGTGTCTAACTTGTCAAAAGGAGTTTGTCGTTGCGCAAAGGTACAAAGCTGAGTTGATGGCTCAAAAGAGTGGTCTAGATGTAGTCCTAGTGTATTTTTATGTTGAATAAGATGGACTCCTAGTCATATAATCTAAAAGTGGCTTTAATATTGATTATTAGAGTCAATACGAATATATTTCTAGCCAAAAATGAGTCATCATCTGTCAATGATAAGGACTGAAAGCACAACATGTGTCCTACTATTGTTTTGTGTATTAGGCATGTATCCAGATGTACGATTGATTATGAAGGTTCTCCAAGCCCTCGATATGGCAAAGAAAAAAACTGCATTTGTGTCTAAACTTGTCAAAAGGAGTTTGTCTTTGCGCAAAGGTACAAAGCTGCGTCGATGGCTCAAAAGAGTGTTCTAGATGCAGTCCTAGTGTATTTTTATGTTGAAGAAGATGGACTCCTAGTCATATAATCGAAAGAGTGGCTTTAATATTGATTATTAGAGTCAATACGAATATATTTATAGCAAAAAATGAGTTATCTATCTGTCAATGATAAGGACTGAAAGCACATGTTTCCTACTATTGTTTTGTGTATTAGGCATGTATCTAGACGTACGATTGATTATAAAGGTTCTCCAAGCCCTCGATATGGCAAAGATAAAACTGCACTTGTGTCTAAACTTGTCAAAAGGAGTTTGTTGTTGCGCAAAGGTACAAAGCTGAGTCGATGGCTCAAAAGAGTGGTCTAGATGTAGTCCTAGTGTATTTTTATGTTGAATAAGATGGACTCCTAGTCATATAATCGAAGAGTGGCTTTAATATTGATTATTAGAGTCAATACGAATATATTTATAGCAAAAATGAGTCATCATCTGTCAATGATAAGGACTGAAAGCACAACATGTTTCCTACTATTGTTTTGTATATTAGGCATGTATCCAGACGTACGATTGATTATGAAAGTTCTCCAAGCCCTCGATATGGCAAAGAAAAAATTGCATTTGTGTCTAAACTTGTCAAAAAGAGTTTGTCGTTGCGCAAAGGTACAAAGCTGAGTCAATGGCTCAAAAGATTGTTCTAGATGCAGTCCTAGTGTACTTTTATGTTGAAGAAGATGGACTCCTACTCATATAATCGAAGAGTGGCTTTAATATTGATTAGTAGAGTCAATACAAATATATTTATAGCAAAAAATGAGTCATCTATCTGTCAATGATAAGGACTGAAAGCACAACATATTTCCTACTATTGTTTTGTGTATTAGGCATGTATCCAGACGTATGATTGATTATGAAGGTTCTCCAAGCCCTCGATATGGCAAAGATAAAACTGCATTTGTGTCTAAACTTGTCAAAAGGAGTTTCTCGTTGCGCAAAGGTACAAAACTGAGTCGAGGTCTCAAAAGAGTGGTCTAGATGTAGTCCTAGTGTATTTTTATGTTGAATAAGATGGACTCCTAGTCATATAATCGAAGAGTTGCTTTAATATTTATTATTAGAGTCAATACGAATATATTTATAGCAAAAAATGAGTCATCTATCTGTCAATGATAAGGACTAAAAGCACAACATGTTTCCTACTATTGTTTTGAGTATTAGGCATGTATCCAGACGTACGATTGATTATGAAGGTTCTCCAAGCCCTCGATATGGCAAAGAAAAAACTGCATTTGTGTCTAAACTTGTCAAAAGGAGTTTGTCGTTGCGCAAAGGTACAAAGCTGAGTCGATGGCTCAAAAGAGTGTTCTAGATGTGGTCCTAGTGTATTTTTATGTTGAATAACATGGACTCCTAGTCATATAATCAAAGAGTGGCTTTAATATCGATTATTAGAGTCAATACGAATATATTTACAGCAAAAAATGAGTCATCTATCTGTCAATGATAAGGACTGAAAGCACAACATGTTTCCTACTATTGTTTTGTGTAGTAGGCATGTATCCAGACGTACGATTGATTATGAAGGTTCTCCAAGCCCTCGATATGGCAAAGATAAAACTGCATTTGTGTCAAAACTTGTCAAAAGGAGTTTGTCATTGCGCAAAGGTACAAAGCTGAGTCGATGGCTCAAAAGAGTGGTCTAGATGTAGTCCTAGTGTATTTTTATGTTGAATGAGATGGACTCCTAGTCATATAATCGAATAGTGGCTTTAATATTGATTATTAGAGTCAATACGAATATATTTATAGCAAAAAATGAGTCATCTATCTGTCAATGATAAGGACTGAAAGCATAACATGTTTCCTACTATTGTTTTGAGTATTAGGCATGTATCCAATCGTACGATTGATTATGAAGGTTCTCCAAGCCCTCGATATGGCAAAGATAAAACAGCATTTGTGTCTAAACTTGTCAAAAGGAGTTTGTCGTTGCGCAAAGGTACAAAGCTGAATCGATGGCTCAAAAGAGTGTTCTAGATGTGGTCCTAGTGTATTTTTATGTTGAATAAGATGAACTCCTAGTCATATAATCGAAGAGTGGCTTTAATATTGATTATTAGAGTCAATACGAATATATTTATAACAAAAAATGAGTCATCTATCTGTCAATGATAAGGACTGAACGCACATGTTTTCTACTATTGTGTTGAGTATTAGGCATGTATCCAAACGTACGATTGATCATGAAGGTTCTCCAAGCCCTCGATATGGCAAAGATAAAACTGCATTACTGTCTAAACTTGTTAAAATTAGTTTGTCGTTATGCAAAAGTACAAAGCTGAATCCATGACTCAATAGAGTGGTCTAGATGTAGTCCTAGTGCATTTTTATGTCGAATAAGATGGACTCCTAGTCATATAATCGCAGAGTGGCTTTAATATTGATTATTAGAGTCAATACGAATATATTTATAGCAAAAAATGAGTCATCTATCAGTCAACGATAAGGACTGAAAGTACAAGGTGTTTCATACAATTCTGTTGAGAGGCATGTATCCGGACGTACGATTGATTATGAAGGTTCCCCAACCCTCGATATGGCAAAGATAAAAGTGCATTAGTGTCTAAACTTGTTTAAAGGAGTTTATCGTTGCGCAAAGGTACAAAGCTGAGTCCATGGCTCAAAAGAGTGTTTTAGATGTAGTCCTAGAGCATTTTTATGTTGAATAAGATAGACTCCTAGTCATATAATCGAATAGTGGCTTTAATATTGATTGTTAGAGTCAATACGAATATATTTATTGCCAAAAGTGAGTCATCTATCAGTCAATGATAAGCACTGAAAGCACAAGGTGTTTCCTACGATTGTATTGAGAATTAGGTATGTATCCGAACGTATGATTGATTACGAAGGTTCTCCAAGCCCTCGATATGGCAAAGATAGAAGTGGATTAGTGTATAAACTTGTTAAAAGGAATTTGTCGTTGTGCAAAGGTACAAAGCTGAGTCCATGGCACAAAAGAGTGTTCTAGATATAGACCGCATTTTTATGTTGAATAAGATGGACTCCTAGTCATATAATAGAAGAATGGCTTTAGAATTGATTAATTAGAGAAAATACGAATGCCAAAAAATGAGTCATCTATCTGTGAATGATAAGGACTGAAAGCCCAACGTGTTTCCTACTATTGTTTTGAGTATTAGGCATGTATCCGGACGCACGATTGATTATGAAGGTTCTCCAAGCCCTCGATATGGCAACGATAAAAGTGCATTAGTGTCTTTACTAGTTAAAAGGAGTTTGTCGTTGTGCAAAGGTACAAAGCTGAGTCCATGAATCAATAGAGTGTTCCAGATGTAGTCCTAGTGCATTTTTATGTTGCATAAGATGGACTCTAGTCATATAATCGAAGACTTGCTTTAATATTGATTATTAAAGTCAATACGAATATATTTATAGCCCAAAATGAGTCATCTATTTTGTCAATGATAAGGACTAAAAGTACAATGTGTTTCCTACAATTATTTTGAAAATTAGGCTTGTATCAAGGACGTACGATTGATTAGGAAGGTTCTCCAAGCCCTCGATATTGCAAAGATAAAAGTGCATTAGTGTCTAAACTTGTTAAAAGGAGTTTGTCGTTGCGCAAAGGTAAAAAGCTGAGTCCATGACTCAATAGAGTGTTCTAGATGTAGTCCTAGTGCATTTTTATGTTGAATAGGATGGACTTTAGTCATATAATCGAAGACTGACTTTAATATTGAATATTAGAGTCAATACGAATATATTTATAGCCAAAAATGAGTCATCTATCAGTCAATGATGGGGACTGAAAGCACAAGGTGTTTCCTACAATTGTGTTGTGTATTAGGCATGTATCCGGACGTACGATTGATTATGAAGGTTCTCCTAGCCCTTGATATGGCAACGATAAAACTGAATTAGTTTCTAAATTAGTTAAAAGGAGTTTGTCGTTGTTCAAAGGTACAAAGCGGAGTCCATCACTCAATAGAGTGTTCCAGATGTAGTCCTAGTGCATTTTATGTTGAATAAGATGGACTCTAGTCATATAATCGAAGACTGGCTTTAATATTGATTATTAGAGTCAATACGAATATATTTATAGACAAAAATGAGTCATCTATTTGTCAATGATAAGGACTGAAAGCACAACATGTTTCCTGCAATTATTTTGAAGTATTAGGCATGTATCCAGACATACGATTGATTCTGAAGGTTCTCCATGCCCTCGATATGGCAAAGATAAAAGTGTATTAGTGTCTAAACTTGTTTAAAGGAGTTTGTCGTTGCGCAAAGGTACAAAGCTGAGTGCATCGCACAAAAGTGTGTTCTAGCTGTAGTGCTAGTGTATTTTTATGTTGAATAAGATGGACTCCTAGTCATATAATCAAAGAGTGGCTTTAATATTGATTATTAGAGTCAATACGAATATATTTATAGCCAAAAATGAGTCATCTATCAGTCAATGATGGGGACTGAAAGCACAAGGTGTTTCCTACAATTTTGTTGAGTATTAGGCATGTATCCGGACGTACGATTGATTAGGAAGGTTCTCCAAGCCCTCGATATGGCACAGATAAAAGTGCATTAGGGTCTAAACTTGTTAAAAGGATTTTGTCGTTGCGCAAAGGTACAAAGCTGAGTCCATGGCTCAAAAGAGTATTCGAGATGTAGTCCTAGTCCATTTTTATGTTGAATAAGATGGAGTCCTAGTCGTATAATCGAAAAGTGGCTTTAATGTTGATTATTAGAGTCAATACAAATATATTTTATAGCCGGAAATGAGTCCTCTATCAGTCAATGATGAGGACTGGAAAACACAAGGTGTTTCCTACGATCGTGTTGGGTATTGGGCATGTATCTGAACGTACGATTGATTACGAAAGTTGACCAAGCCCTCGATATGGCAAAAGATAAAAGGGAATAAGTGTCTAAATTTGTTTAAAGGAGTTTGTTGTTGCGCAAAGGTACAAAGCTGGGTACATGGCTCAAATGAGTGTTTTTAGATGTAGTACTAGTGCATTTTTGTGTTAAATAAGATGGAGTCCTAGTCATATAATCGAAGCGTGTCTTTCATATTGATTATTAGAATCAATACGGATATATTTATAGCAAAAAAAGAGTCATCTTGATTCAATGATAAGGACGAAAAGCACAAGGTGTTTCCTACCATTGGGTTGAGTATTAGGCATGTATCAATACGTATAATTGATTAGGAAGGTTCTCCAAGCCCTCGATATGGCAAAGATAAAAGTGCATTAGGGTCTAAACTTGTTAAAAGGAGTTTGTCGTTGTGCAAAGGTACAAAGCTAAGTCCATTGCTCGAAAGAGTGTTCTAAATGTAGTCCGAGTGCATTTTTATGTTGCATAAGATGGAGTCCTAGTCGTATAATCGAAGGGGCTTTAATATTGATAATTAGAGTCAATACGAATATATTTACAACAAAAAATGAGTCATCTATCAGTGAACGATAAGAACTGAAAACACAGGTGTTTTCTACGATTGTGTTCGGTATTAGGCATGTATCTGAACGTACGATTGATTACGAAAGTTGACCAAGCCCTCGATATGGCAAAGATAAAAGGGAATAAGTATCTACATTTGTTAAAAGGAGTTTGTCATTGTGCAAAGGTACAAAGCTGAGTACATGGCTCAAACGAGTGTTTTCGATGTAGTACTAGTGCATTTTTATGTTAAATAAGATGGAGTCCTACTCATATAATCGAAGCGTGTCTTTCATATTGATTATTAGAGTCAATACGGGTATATTTATAGCAAAAAATGAGTCATCTATCAGTCAATGATAAGGACGAAAAACACAAGGTGTTTCCTACGATTGGGTTGAGTGTTAGGCATGTATCCGTACGTACAATTGATTTATGAAGGTTCTCCAAGCACTCGATATGTCAAAGATAAAAGTGCATTAGTGTCTAAACTTGTTTAAAGGAGTTTGTTGTTGCGCAAAGGTACAAAGCTTAGTCTATGGCTTGAAAGAGTGTTCTAGATGTACTCCTAGTCATATAATAGAAGAGTGGCTTTAATATGGATTATTAGAGTCAATACGAATATATTTATAGCCATAATGAGTAATCTATCAGTCAATGATAAGAACTGAAAACACAAGGTGTTTCCTACGATTGTGTTGAGTATTAGGCATGTATCCGGATGTATGATTGATTATGAAGGTTCTCCAAGCCTTCGATATGGCAAAGATAAAAGTGCATTAGTGTCTAAACTTGTTTAATGGAGTTTGTCGTTGCGTAAAGGTACAAAGTTGAGTCCATATCTCGAACGAGTGTTCTAGATGTAGTCCTAGTGCATTTTTATGTTGAATAAGATGGAGTCCTAGTCATATAATCAAAAAGTGGCTTTAATATTGATTATTAGAGTCAATATGAATATATTTAAAGCCCAAAATGAGTCGTCAGTCAGTCAATGATGAGGACTGAAAACACAAGGTGTTTCCTACGATTGTGTTGGGTATTAGGCATGTATCTGAACGTACGATTTATTACGAAAGTTGACCAAGCCCTCGAATGGGCAAAGATAAAAGGGAATAAGTGTCTAAATTTGTTTAAAGGAGTTTGTCGTTGCGCAAAGGTACAAAGCTGAGTACATGGCTCAAACGAGTGTTTGACATGTAGTACTAGTGCATTTTAATGTTAAATAAGATGGAGTCCTAGTCATATAATCGAAGCGTGGCTTTCATATTGATTATTAGAGTCAATACGAATTTATTTATAGCAAAAAATGAGTCATCTATCGGTCAATGATAAGGAAGGAAAGCACAAGGTGTTTCCTACCATTGTGTTCACTACTAGGCATGTATCCGGACGTACAATTGATTATGAAGGTTCTCCAAGCCCTCGATATGGCAGAGATAAAAGTGAATTAGTGTCGAAAACTTGTTTAAAGGAGTTTGTCGTTGCGAAAAGGTATAAAGCTGAGTCCATGGCTCGAAAGAGTGTTCTAAATGTAGTCCTCTTGCATTTTTATGTTGAATAAGATGGCGTCCTAGTCGTATATCCGAAGAGTGGCTTTAATATTGATTATTAGAGTCAATAAAAATATATCTAGGGCCAGAAATGAGTCATCTATCAGTCAATGACAAGGACTAAAAGCACAAGGTGTTTCCTACAATTGTATTCAGTATTAGGCATGTATCCGAACGTACGATTGATTATGTAGGTTCTCCAAGCCCTCGATATGGCAAAGATAAAAGTGCATTAGTGTCTAAATTTGTTTAAAGGAGTTTGTCGTTGCGCAAAGGTACAAAGTTAAGTCCATGGCTCGAAAGAGTGTTCTAGATGTAGTCCTAGTGCAGTTTTATGTTGAAAAAGATGGAGTCCTAGTCGTATAATCGAAAAGTGGCTTAAATATTGATTATTAGAGTCAATAGGAATATATTTATAGCCAGAAATGAGTCGTCTATCCGTCAATGATAAGGACTGAAAACACAAGGTGTTTCCTACGATTATGTTAAGTATTAGGCATGTATCCGGACGTACAATTGATTATGAAGGTTCACCAAGCACTCGATATGGCAAAAATAAAAGTGCATTAGTGTCTAAACTTGTTTAAAGGAGTTTGTCGTTGCGAAAAGGTACAAAGCTGAGTCCATGGCTCCAAAGAGTGTTCTAAATGTAGTCCTAGTGCATTTTTATGTTGAATAAGAAGGCGTCCTAATCTTATTCAACCTAAAAATGCACTAGGAACTAGGACTATACAAAAACAATTTCTCTCTCTAGAATTCTCTCCTCCCTCTCTCACACAATACACACACTCATACGTTCTCGGGCTTCATGGCCAATGATTAGCCGCCCTTGGATAATCTTGTAAACGGTGATGGGAGCGCCGTTGTTAGCTGTCCGTCGTCGGAGGAGGTGCATGCACTCAATCGGTTACTCTCCGCGTTCAACTTGTCCGAGTTCCTTGTGTTAGCTAATAGGGTGATTGATGAAGGTGACCTTGCATCTATGGAGGCTATATCGGATTTAAAGTGTAGATGGACTGAAAAATTTGGTGCTTTTCAGTCCCGTCCGTCAATGGTTGCACGTCCTTCCTCATCCCGCACTCTTGCTCCTTTTCGACCGATTACGGATAATCAGCCACCTTCCTTACATGTTGAGCCACCTTCCTTCCAATCTGAGCCACCTTCAATACGTGTGGATAATTAGCCGCAAACTTCCTTACATGTTGACCCACCTTCCTTCCTATCTGATCCGCCTTCCATACGTGTGGATAATCAGCCGTAATCTTCCTTATTTAGCATGGATACACATATTGAGGGAAACTTGCACAATTTACCGGCGGTTGCTCCCCTTACACGACCGCCATCTTCAGCACCTTTGGACAAAGGAAACGCATCGAAACTACCGAAAATATTCATTGGTAATGTTCCCTTAACATCAAGTTATTCTACATTATCATCTGTTGATAAAATTAATGCTGAGTTTCATAATTCTACTCGGAAAAATCTCAATTATGTTCCTCCTTTGGTTCAAAATGGTGAAACTATTGTTCGACCTTCGTTGAATTTTAATTCGTGATGGTTCTCAATGTTGGTTATATACTATTGTTGGCTATTTTTTAGGTCGTCGCCCTAATTTTCGGAAGCCTTTGCTAAGAAGACATGGCTGATGGTTGCTAAGGTCACGGCCACGGCTAATGGTTTTCTTTTTCTTTCAATTCAATATGATGAAAGCGATGGAGGAGGTGCTTGAGGGAGGGCCGTGGCTTTTTCACGGTCAACCTATTGTCCTTCAACGATGGGAGGCGGGAATGGCACTAAGGAAGCACAAACTTACTGAAGTCCCGATCTGGATTAGGTTACGTCACCTCCCGGTGGAATTTTGGACGGATGAGGGTCTCAGTGTAGTAGCTAGTGGGATTGGAAAGCCACTGTACCAAGATGCTATCACGAAGGCATGCACGAGACTGGACTTCGCTCGTGTATGCAATTATGTTGGATATCTCGTCCACACTTCCGAAACATTTTGTTATCATGGCTCCTATGGAGGACGGACGGGAAGTTCCATGCAAGGTGGACGTGGAGTATGAATGGATTCCACCGAAGTGCGTCAAGTGCGTCCTTGGGGCACTCCACGAGTTCCTGCTCACCGCAGAAACCTCCACCTCACCCCCCAGTGAAAGTTTTTGTGCCTCGACCAACAACTGAAACACGTTCGGATCCCCAACCGAACGTGGAAAAGCCACCGAAATATGAGACAGCTATTTTCAAGGGAAAGGAAATTGTCCTCTTTAATTCGTTTGAAACTCTTGAATGTGAGGATGATACTGTATCAGACACTCAGGGCCCTAAACAATGCAGCCCTTCCAAATTGGTTTTATGATTAATGTAGCTGTTTTGGAATGTGCGAGGGCTGAACCGAAGAGATCACCAAGTGGCAGTTGGCGATCTAGTTTCGGACCACAGGTTATGTTTTCATGGTATTCTTGAAACTCGTGTTTCTTTGATTAATGTTGCTCGTATACAATCTTGTGTACTTCCTCGTTGGAATTGGTTATCTGATTATTCTGTTGTTGGTAACCGTATTTGGATTGGTTGGAATGATGATGAAATTGATGTAGAGGTTCTAATGGTACACTTACAATTCATACACTGCAAGTTATTTATTCGTAGACATCATTTATATATCCTTGTTACAGTTGTCTATGGGTCTAATGAGGTTGGGACTAGACGTGACCTTTGGCAGGAACTCGGTAGGCTTTCCTCGGGAATTTCTGATCAGCCATGGTTGGTTCTCGGGGATTTTAATACGGTGGTGGACATGAGCGAGGTATGTGGCGATCGGCTGACATCCGTGTTGCTATGGAGGAATTTCGGAGTTGCCTGCTAGACACTGGACTTATTCACCTACCCATGCAGGGGTTTACGTTTACATGGCACAATTGCAGTGATGATCATCGGAGTCTATGGAAGAAACTTGACCGTATGCTTGTCAATGACAGTTGGTTCAGATAGTGGCCGAATAGCTGTTACCATAGTCTTAACCCTCGGTCTTCTGATCATTCCCTTTTGGTACTTCAAGGTACTTCCTCTATCCCGCAGGCTGGCATGTTCCGTTTTGATAATTATCTAGCTTCGTGTCCGTCCTTTATTCCTATAGTTCAGGATGTCTAGTGTCATCAAATAGTGGGTACGGCTATGTATGCGGTTACACGCAAACTAAAAGCACTGAAACCTATTTTTCGTGCTGAGAGGAGGAAAAAATGTGACCTAGCCCAGAACGTTCAACTAGCGGCAGAATTTCTTGCATTAGCACAATCGGTGTTACAGTTGGATAGACACAACTCCCTTCTTCTACATCTGGAGTATTGTTGTCGGGTGGTCTTCTCGAAGGCCACTAAATTGGAACAAAGAATGTTGCAAGCAACGGGCAAAGATCCAATGGCTCAAAGGAGGGGACTAGTGTACTCGGCTTTTTCTTTCGTAAGGTGGCCAAAAGGCGTGCTTCTAAACGCATTTTTCAGATCAGCACTTCTGATGGCCAAATTAGGACGGACTATCAGGAGGTTGTTGACGAGTTTGTGAACTACTACAAGGGACTTCTTGGAGGAGATCGACGTATCAGGCATATTGATATTCGCTATCTCCACCCATGGGCACGGCATATTCTTACAGATAATGAATCCTCCCAACTTGTGATGCCAATTACTAGGGCAGAGGTGAAAGAGGCTTTCTTTGACATTGCGGAGGATAAATCTCTGGGGCTAGATGGCTATTCAGTAGGGTTCTACAAAGCGGCATGGGCTATTATTGTCCAACAACTTATTGAACAGGATGAAGGATTTTGTTTCCACTGGAAGTGCCAGGAGATTGGACTTTTCCAGTTGAGTTTCGCCAATGATCTGTTGTTATTTAGTAGTGTTGATGAGGGGTCATTGGGTGTATTCCATAGGGGACTTCAAAATTTTTCGGGTCCATCTGGATTGTTTGCTAACCCTGCTAAGAGTCAGATTATTATATCGAAATCAGCCTAGGACAATAAAGATGCACTCCTGCAGTTGTTGGGATTCCAGGAGGGCCCACATACCTTCGTCTCCACTTCTCTCTTCGCGTCTTAAAATATCTGATTGCCAGCCTCTGTTGCAAAAAATTGAGAAGCGAATTAAAAGTTGGGAAGGTGTACAACTAACATTCGCAGGTCGTGTTTAGTTGATTAAATCCGTCCTCATGGCCTTTAACACTTATTGGTCCTTGGCATTTATTTTGCCAAAAGGGATTATTCGGCACATTGAGCAGTTGATGCGAAACTTCCTTTGGAAAGGATCCTCACAGACGGGATACGGAAAAGTTGGTTGGTCACAAGTTTGTCTACCTAAGGAGGAAGGTGGTCAAGGTATTCGAGATGTTCAGACACTTAATTATGCCTTGATGAGTAAACATTTGTGGTCGGTTATAAATCGTAGTACTTCTTCTATCTGGGTGGCGTGGATTTACCATTACAGACTTCGTGGTAAATCTATCTGGATGGTGGGAGACAAAGCGGGATCGTGGTCATGGAGGAAGCTTCTCCGTCTACGACCTATCTTGAAGCCTCGGATTGAATACATTATTGGTGATGGTGGTTCCACATCTCTATGGCATGACCCTTGGCACCACCTAGGCCCTCTTATTCAGCGGTTACCACGGGGTCCTAGCTTGACTGGAACATCCGATACTGATTTAGTGAAATCTTTCATTCTTGAGGGGGAGTGGAATTGGCCACTTATCACAAACATGGAGTGCTTGGTTATTTTGCAGTCCTTACCCACACCATTCATGGTGGACAGGATCGGATTTTTTGGAGAGGGATAGGAACAATTTTTTCTACATCGGAGGCATATAGAGCTCTACGGGCATCCTCACCAAGAGTTGTTTGGTCTTCACTGCTTTTGGGGCCTTTCAAAATCCCACGCAACACCTTTATCCTTTGGCTTGCTATTCTTGGGCGATTATCCACTATGGATAAGCCGTGGTTTTCTTCACTTGGACACTACTTGTATACTATGCATTGACGGATAATCTAAAACTCATGATCACATGTTCTTTGATTGTCGGTTTTCACGTCAATGCCTAGGAGCCATCAGAAGCCGAGTCAGATTTCCATGGCCCGAACTGAGAGTGAAATACAGACGTTACTTGGGCAGCTACAAGATGGAGAGGTCGGCATGCTATTAATGCGGCATATAGAGCTTTGTTGGCGTCATTTATCTATCACCTTTGGCAAGAACGCAATCATAGGAGGTTCCAAGCAACTGAGCGTACTGCTGATACGATAGGGAGACTAGTGGTTGAGGAAATCCGGCAACTTATTTTGAGTTCTAACCTTTGATATGGTATTGACCATGGGTGGCCCGATCTTCACGACGTAGGCTTGCAATGGATAAAAAGGTCCATGACCTGAGGAATGCAAATAGCCAACCAACCATGAGCACGAGTAAACCAATCCACACAACGACACACTTGGGTCGAGCACGAATTGGGGCTTTGTGAATTTGAATCACCAACCTAATATGCTAGATTGACAAAGCAAGATTTCACTAAAGCTGAAAGTAGGATATAAACTCTCCAAAATATGAGAACTCTCTCAATATTTCTTAAACTTGGATATCTTCTTGGTTGTTTTTCGTTTGGATGCTGATACATGCCTTCTATAAGCCTAAAACACTTCCAAATTGACCACACATATCCCCAAGTGACTCCTTGGTGGATGTACATTCAATAATTAGTCAAAATATGACTAAAAAATAGCATTCTTGGTAAAAAACGAGTAAACGTTATGGTCTTCCATGTGAATCCGAAAATTGGTGCATTGTATGTGATAAATGCACTTTGAATGTGATTAAGAAGTCTCCTTTGACCACTTGGCTGCACTTGGATGAATTTGGGCTCTTAATATGGGCTTCCTTGGGCTTGAATTATTGAAATTAAGCACTCATGTTGGGCCTCCAATTGTGACTTGATCCCATTAGCAAATATTTAAGTTGGATTGGGCTTGAATTGCTTCTTGCATTCTCTTCAACCTCCCTCTTGTCATTGGCCCACTTCCAATGGTTAAGTTTTGGTGCAATTGATCTTGAATTTCTTTAAATCGTTGGAAGCCCTTAGTGTTCTCATCATCCTCCCCCTCTTGAAAAGGAGTCATCCTCGACTCTTCATTATCTGCATCATAAAAAGGAGAAAGATCAGAAACATTAAAAGTAGCACTTACTCCATACTCACCAGGCAATTCAAGCTTGTAAGCATTGTCATTGATCCTTTCAAGGACTCGAAATGGTCCATCCCCTCTTGGCATGAGCTTGGACTTCCTTTTGCTCGGAAACCTCTCTTTTTCTAAGATGCAACCATACTAAGTCCTCTGGTTCAAAGATAACTCGTTTCCTTCCCTTGTTCGCACGGTTCACGTACTGTTGAGTCATCCTCTCAATATTACTTTTGGCCTTTTCATGGATTTGCTTAACAAATTCAGCACGTTTCTTTCCATCCATGTTTACTCTCTCCTGCAAAGGCAAAGGAGTTAAATCAATAGGTGCAAGAGGATTAAAACCATAAACAATTTGAAAGGGCGAAAACTTAGTAGTAGAATGGACAGCCCTATTGTAAGCAAACTCGACGTGCGGTAGACACTCTTCCCAACTCCTCAAGTTCTTCTTCACAATTATTCGCAACAAAGTTGAAAGTGTCCTATTGACCACCTCGGTTTGCCCGTCGGTTTGAGGATGACAAGTAGTAGAGAAAAGTAACTTAGTTCCAAGCTTGCCCCACAAAGTTTTCCAAAAGTAGCTAAGGAACTTGGCATCTCGATTAGACACTATAGTTCTTGGCATACCATGGAGCCTCACAACTTCCTGAAAGAAAAGATTAGCAATATTAGAGGCATCATCAACTTTATGGCATGCAATGAAGTGTGTCATTTTGGAAAATCTGTCAACAACAACAAAAATAGAATCTCTCCCCCTCTTAGACCTAGGCAATCCCAAAACAAAGTCCATCGAAATATCTTCCCAAGGTACACTAGGAATAGGGAGGGGCATGTACATTTTATGAGAATTAAGCTTTGATTTTGCCTTATGACAAACTATACATTTCCCCACAAACTTCTCAACATCTCTACACATCTTTGGCCAATAAAAGTGTTCACTCAAGACTCCCAAAGTCTTAGAAATACCAAAGTGACCCATCAAACCCCCAGAATGTGCTTCCTTTAACAATAACAAACGAGTAGAACAATTAGGAACACAAAGCTGGTTGGCTCGAAATAAAAACCCATCATGCAAATAGAATTTGTCCCATCCGTTGCTTGGGCTGCAGTTTCCAAATGCTTCACCAAAATCGACATCATTAGTATACAGATCTTTGATGAACTCAAACCCAAGAATTTTAGCGTCTAACTTTGAAAGTAAAACATACCTTCTTGAAAGTGCATCAGCAACAATGTTCTCCTTACCTTTCTTGTGTTTGATCACATATGGAAATGACTCAATAAACTCTATCCACTTGGCATGTCAACGGCTAAGCTTGCTTTGACTTTTAATATACTTGAGTGCTTCATTATCAGAATGTATCACAAACTCTTTTGGCCACGATAATGTTGCCAAGTTTCTAATACTCTAACCAATGCATAAAGCTCCTTGTCATATGTAGGGTAGTTAAGTGTCGGTCCACTTAGTTTCTCGCTGAAGTATGCAATCGGTGTACCTCCTTGCCAAAAAACTCCTCCTATGCCAATCCCACTTGTATCACACTCAATTTCAAAAGTCTTACCAAAGTCGGGAAGGGCTAGCAAAGGTGCATGAATAAGCTTCTCTTTTATGGTTTCAAAGGCTTTCTCTTGTGTTTTTCCCCACTTGAATGGAACATTCTTCTTGGTTAACTCGTTCAATGGGGCTGCCATGGTGCTAAATTCCTTCACAAATCGCCTATAAAAGCTTGCAAGTCCATGAAAGCTCCTCACTTCTCCAATAGTGGTGGGGGTTGGCCAATCTTGAATAGCTTTGACCTTTTCTTCATCAACTGTGATTCCTTCACTACTCACAACAAAACCGAGGAAAATAACTTTGTTAGTGCAAAAGTCACACTTTTTCAGATTTCCAAATAACTTTTCTTTTCTTAGAACCTCTAGGACTTGATTTATATGTGTTACATGTTCTTCCAAAGTCCTACTATAAACAAGAATGTCATCAAACTAAACTACCACAAATTTTCCTAGAAATGCACGCAAAACATGATTCATCAATCTCATAAATGTGCTAGGTGCATTACTAAGTCCAAAAGGCATAACTAACCACTCATAAAGCCCATGTTTTGTTTTGAAAGCGGTTTTCCACTCATCTCCTTCTTTCATTCTAATTTGATGATAACCACTTTTTAAATCAATTTTAGAAAAGATAGTTGAACCTCGTCAAGCATATCATCTATCCTAGGAATAGGGTGACGATATCTTATGTTGTTAATGGCTCGGCAATCAACACACATCCGCCATGTGCCATCCTTCTTAGGCACGAGCAACACCGGAACTGCACAAGGACTAAGGCTCTCCCTTTCATAACCTTTGGCCATCAACTCTTGGATTTGCCTTTGAATCTCCTTAGTCTCCTCGGGATTGGTACGGTATGTTGGACGGTTTGGTAAGGATGCTCCTGGCAAGATGTCAATTTGATGCTCGATCCTACGAATTGGTGGTAAACCTGGTGGTATCTCATCCGGAAAGACATCTTCATAATCCTGCAAAAGAGATGTAACAACACTAGGCAAAGAAGATGTTAGGTCGTTAGAGTTCAACATAGCCTCTTTGTACACAAGTACTATGAGGTTTTGTTGGGAAAACAAAGCTTCCTTGATCTCACTCTTCTTAGCAACTAGTAAACTCTCTTTCTCTTCATCTTTTTCCCTCTCCTTTTTCTTTCCTCTTTTGTTTTTCTTTTCTCCATCTTTTGAATCACTCATTTTCTTATCACTCTCATTTTCACTCTCTTCTTTTTGTTTCTCTTTCTTTTTCTCACACTCTCTTTTGTTTTCTCTCAAAATCTGATCTTGCAAAATCTGCTTTGGTGTCATCGGATTGAGAGTTATGGATTCCCCTCGTAGCACAAAAGAGTAACGATTTTGGAATCCATCATGTGTTACATGCCTATCAAACTGTCATGGCCTCCCCAGCAATATGTGACATGCTTTCATTGGCACAATATCACAAATAACCTCATCTTTGTACCTTCCAATTGAAAACAATACCTTCACTTGCTTGGTCACCTTCAACTCGCCACACTCATTCAACCATTGAAGCTTGTATGGACGGTGATGCTTGATAGTAGGTAGACTTAATTTTTGAACCAATTAGTACTTGCCACATTGCAACAACCACCACCATCAGTAATCATGCTACATACCTTTCCTTGAACTTGGCAGCGTGTATGGAACAAGTTTTCTCTTTAGCAATTGCCTTCCTCCATCATATGGGCACTAAGAGATCTTCTAGTAACAAGCAACTCTCCTTCTTCGGCATACTCTCCATCACCATCTTCTTGTGATGATTCCTCTTTCTCGGTGCTTTCTTCATCGGTTTCCAACTCTCCATGGTTGTTGAAGATCATTGTACGTCGGTTAGGACACTCACTTGCTATGTGCCCTCTCCCTTGGCACTTGAAACACTTTATATCACGGTTTCTTGAAGAATTAGGCTCGGGGTTGTACCTTTTTGGCAGCAACTTTGTCACCATGTTTTAGGATCGGCCTCCTTGAATTTTGATGTGGAAGGGGTGTCTTTCTTGGGGTTGTTCTTCCATAGATTGAATGTAGACGAGTTAGAACTCCTCCGCATAAGTCCTCTCCGCTTGAGTTGTTGTTCAACTTGATGGATTCGTGTACCATCTCTTCAAGTTGTACATAGTGGTGCATCTCCACAACATCAGCGATGTCACGATTGAGCCCATGTGAGAAACAAGCCATAGTTGCTTCATTGTCCTCTATGATGTTAGTTCGAATCATGGCAATCTCCATCTCTTTGTAGTACTCATCAACACTTTTAGAACCTTGAGTAAGGCGTTGGAGCTGGTTGTGAAGCTCACGACGATAATAGGATGGAACGAACCTCCTCCTCATGATCGCTCTCATCTCTTCCCATGTTGTGATAGGACGTTCACCATTTCTAACCCGTTCCTTTTGCATCTGATCCCACCAAACAAGAGCATAATCGGTAAACTCAAGGGCTGCGAGTTTGACCATTTTACTCTCCGAGTAGTTGTGGCATGAAAAGATTTGCTCAACACGCATCTCCCATTCCAAATATGCTTCGGGATCACTCTTTCCTTTAAATGAAGGAATTGTGACCTTAACTCCTCCTAGGCCACCATCTTCATCTCTAGGTCGTCTCGGTGTATTCACTCTCCTTGGCCGGATGTCCTCATATTCATCTTCACCACCTGGATCCTCCAAATACTCATTATGAACATGATGTTGAGGCCGTGGATGGGGAGTTTGTCTTTGATTTGTAGCTCTTGGACCGGCAACTTGATCCTCTACTTGATCCAATCTTTCATGAAGTCCTTCCAACTTACGATCAAGCAACTTCTCAAGGTGGCTCACCAAGGCTTGCATATGGAATGCATCGACTCCGCCTCGTAGTGTTTCTCCCGAGTTGTTGTCATCACTTCCTTCAACAATTCCTTTATCTCGATTTTCTGCCATTTAATAAAATTATAGGAACCTCACCAAATCCTTGCCACACTCTTTTTTTTCTCTCTTTTATTTTTTCACTGTGTTTCACTCTTTTACTTTTTCCACTCGTGTTTCACTCCTCACTTAATAAGCTCACAACTCTTGACTCTCAATGATAGTCTCACTACACTCAACACTCTCTAATCTAAAACTTATGAAACTCGATGCTGTTATCTAGCAACTCAAAAACAAATGCCAATTATTTTCTCAACCAAGTATGTGTAGATGGACGATTCAAACTTACCCGTATGGTCTAAAGAAGCTAGGTAAAACTTTGGAAATCAAGATCGGTTGGCGTACAAGGATAATAGCAAAGTATAGCTAGGAAACAACAACACAATCTGATTTTTCTTTCTTTCGTTTTTTTTTCCTTTCAACTGGCCCCTTTTTTTTCACTTTTGTACTCTTTTTTTTTGGGCTTCTTTTGTTTTTTTTTTTTGAACGAATTTTTCTTCTTTTTTTGTTTTTTTGCTTCTCGTTTGTTTTTTTTTTTCAAGCTTTTCTCTTCTTTTTTTTTTGTTTTCTTTTGTAGAGATAAAACTAAAGATAACAATGGGGTAGGGAAGCTTGGTGGTGTAAGATAAAAGATAGGTGGAATTTGGGGTAACCTATCGTGTCAACCAAAGGCTCTGATACCACATGATATGGTATTGACCATGGGTGGCCCAATCTTCACGACGTAGGCTTGCAATGCATAAAAAGGTCCGTGACATGAGGAATGCAAATAGCCAACCAACGTTATATGAATGTGACCTGCTACTTAGAACATTCAACCAACCACGAGCACGAGTAAACCAATCCACACAACGACACACTTGGGTCGAGCATGAATTAGGGACTTTGTGAATTTGAATCACCAACCTAACATGCTAGATTGACAAAGCAAGATTTCACTAAAACTGAAAATAGGATATAAACTCTCCAAAATATGAGAACTCTCTCAATATTTCTTAAACTTGGATATCTTCTTGGTTGTTTTTCGTTTGCATGCTGATATGTGCCTTTTATGGGCCTAAAACACTTCCAAATTGACCACACATATCCCCAAGTGACTCGTTGGTGGATGTACATTCAATAATTAGTCAAAATATGACTAAAAACTATGCATTCTTGGTCAAAAACGAGTAAAAGTTATGGTCTTCCATGTGAATCCGAAAATTGGTGCATTGTATGTGATAAATGCACTTTGAATGTGATTAAGAAGTCTCCTTTGACCACTTGGCTGCACTTGGATGAATTTGGGCTCTTAATATGGGCTTCCTTGGGCTTGAATTATTGAAATTAAGCACTCATGTTGGGCCTCCAATTGTGACTTGATCCCATTAGCAAATATTAAGTTGGATTGGGCTTGAATTGCTTCTTGCATTCTCTTCAACCTCCCTCTTGTCATTGGCCCACTTCCAATGATTAAGTCTTGGTGCAATTGATCTTGAATTTCTTTAACTCGTTGGAAGCCCTTAGTGTTCTCATCATCCTCCCCCTCTTGAAAAGGAGTCGTCCTCGACTCTTCATTATCTGCATCATAAAAAGGAGAAAGATCAGAAACATTAAAAGTAGCACTTACTCCATACTCACCGGGCAATTCAAGCTTGTAAACATTGTCATTGATCCTTTCAAGGACTCGAAATGGTCCATCCCCTCTTGGCATGAGCTTGGACTTCCTTTTGTTCGGAAACCTCTCTTTTTCTAAGATGCAACCATACTAAGTCCTCTGGTTCAAAGATAACTCGTTTCCTTCCCTTGTTCGCACGGTTCACGTACTGTTGAGTCATCCTCTCAATATTACTTTTGGCCTTTTCATGGATTTGCTTAACAAATTCAGCACGTTTCTTTCCATCCATGTTTACTCTCTCCTGCAAAGGCAAAGGAGTTAAATCAATAGGTGCAAGAGGATTAAAACCATAAACAATTTGAAAGGGCGAAAACTTAGTAGTAGAATGGACAGCCCTATTGTAAGCAAACTCGACGTGCGGTAGACACTCTTCCCAACTCCTCAAGTTCTTCTTCACAATTATTCGCAACAAAGTTGAAAGTATCCTATTGACCACCTCGGTTTGCCCGTCGGTTTGAGGATGACAAGTAGTAGAGAAAAGTAACTTAGTTCCAAGCTTGCCCCACAAAGTTTTCCAAAAGTAGCTAAGGAACTTGGCATCTCGATCAGACACTATAGTTCTTGGCATACCATGGAGCCTCACAACTTCCTGAAAGAAAAGATTAGCAATATTAGAGGCATCATCAACTTTATGGCATGCAATGAAGTGTGTCATTTTGGAAAATCTGTCAACAACAACAAAAATAGAATCTCTCCCCCTCTTAGACCTAGGCAATCCCAAAACAAAGTCCATCGAAATATCTTCCCAAGGTACACTAGGAATAGGGAGGGGCATGTACATTTCATGATAATTAAGCTTTGATTTTGCCTTATGACAAACTATGCATTTCCCCACAAACTTCTCAACATCTCTACGCATCTTTGGCCAATAAAAGTGTTCACTCAAGACTCCCAAAGTCTTAGAAATACCAAAGTGACCCATCAAACCCCCAGAATGTGCTTCCTTTAACAATAACAAACGAGTAGAACAATTAGGAACACAAAGCTGGTTGGCTCGAAATAAAAACCCATCATGCAAATAGAATTTGTCCCATCCGTTGCTTGGGCTGCAGTTTCCAAATGCTTCACCAAAATCGACATCATTAGTATACAGATCTTTGATGAACTCAAACCCAAGAATTTTAGCGTCTAACATTGAAAGTAAACATACCTTCTTGAAAGTGCATCAGCAACAATGTTCTCCTTACCTTTCTTGTGTTTGATCACATATGGAAATGACTCAATAAACTCTATCCACTTGGCATGTCAACGGCTAAGTTTGCTTTGACTTTTAATATACTTGAGTGCTTCATTATCAGAATGTATCACAAACTCTTTTGGCCACGAATAATGTTGCCAAGTTTCTAATGCTCTAACCAATGCATAAAGCTCCTTGTCATATGTAGGGTAGTTAAGTGTCGGTCCACTTAGTTTCTCGTTGAAGTATGCAATCGGTCTACCTCCTTGCAAAAGAACTCCTCCTATGCCAATCCCACTTGCATCACACTCAATTTCAAAAGTCTTACCAAAGTCGGGAAGGGCTAGCAAAGGTGCATGAGTAAGCTTCTCTTTTATGGTTTGAAAGGCTTTCTCTTGTGTTTTTCCCCACTTGAATGGAACATTCTTCTTTGTTAACTCGTTCAATGGGGCTGCCATGGTGCTAAAGTCCTTCACAAATCGCCTATAAAAGCTTGCAAGTCCATGAAAGCTCCTCACCTCTCCAATAGTGGTAGGGGTTGGCCAATCTTGGATAGCTTTGACCTTTTCTTCATCAACTGTGATTCCTTCAATCCGCCATGTGCCATCCTTCTTAGGCACGAGCAACACCGGAACTGCACAAGGACTAAGGCTCTCCCTCACATAACCTTTGGCCATCAACTCTTGGATTTGCCTTTGAATCTCCTTAGTCTCCTCGGGATTGGTACGGTATGCTGGACGGTTTGGTAAGGATGCTCCTGGCATGAAATCAAGTTGATGCTCGATCCCACGAATTGGTGGTAAACCTAGTGGTATCTCATCCGGAAGACATCTTCATAATCCTGCAAAAGAGATGTAACAACACTAGGCAAAGAAGATGTTAGGTCGTTAGAGTTCAACATAGCCTCTTTGTACACAAGTACTATGAGGTTTTGTTGGGAAAACAATGCTTCCTTGATCTCACTCTTCTTAGCAACTAGTAAACTCTCTTTCTCTTCATCTTTTTCCCTCTCCTTTTTCTTTCCTCTTTTGCTTTTCTTTTCTCCATCTTTTGAATCACTCATTTTCTTGTCACTCTCATTTTCACTCTCTTCTTTTTGTTTCTCTTTCTTTTTCTCACACTCTCTTTTGTTTTCTCTCAAAATCTGATCTTGCAAAATCTGCTTTGGTAGCATCGGATTGAGAGTTATGGATTCCCCTCGTAGCACAAAAGAGTAACGATTTTGGAATCCATCATGTGTTACATGCCTATCAAACTGCCATGGCCTCCCCAGCAATATGTGACATGCTTTCATTGGCACAATATCACAAATAACCTCATCTTTGTACCTTCCAATTGACAACAATACCTTCACTTGCTTGGTCACCTTCAACTCGCCACACTCATTCAACCATTCAAGCTTGTATGGACGGTGATGCTTGATAGTAGGTAGACTTAATTTTTGAACCAATTCAGTACTTGCCACATTGCAACAACCACCACCATCAGTAATCATGCTACATACCTTTCCTTGAACTTGGCACCGTGTATGGAACAAGTTTTCTCTTTGGCAATTGCCTTCCTCCATCATATGGGCACTAAGAGATCTTCTAGTAACAAGCAACTCTCCTTCTTCGGCATACTCTCCATCACCATCTTCTTGTGATGATTCCTCTTTCTCGGTGCTTTCTTCATCGGTTTCCAACTCTCCATGGTTGTTGAAGATCGTTGTACGTCGGTTAGGACACTCACTTGCCATGTGACCTCTCCCTTGGCACTTGAAACACTTTATATCACGGTTTCTTGAAGAATTAGGCTCGGGTTGTACCTTTTTTGCAGCAATTTTGTCACCATGTTTTGGATCGGCCTCCTTGAATTTTGATGTAGAAAGGGTGTCTTTCTTGGGGTTGTTCTTCCATGGATTGAATGTAGACGAGTTAGAACTCCTCCGCATAAGTCCTCTCTGCTTGAGTTATTGTTCAACCTTGATGGATTGGTGTACCATCTCTTCAAGTTGTACATAGTGGTGCATCTCCACAACATCAGCGATGTCACGATTGAGCCCATGTAAGAAACGAGCCATAGTTGCTTCATTGTCCTCTATGATGTTAGTTCGGATCATGGCAATCTCCATGTAGTACTCATCAACACTTTTAGAACCTTGAGTAAGGCGTTGGAGCTGGTTGTGAAGGTCACGGCGATAATAGGATGAAACGAACCTCCTCCTCATGATTGCTCTCATCTCTTCCCATGTTGTGATAGGACGTTCACCATTCCTAACCCGTTCCTTTTGCATCTGATCCCACCAAACAAGAGCATAATCGGTAAACTCAAGGGCTGCGAGTTTGACCTTTTTACTCTCCGAGTAGTTGTGGCATGAAAAGATTTGCTCAACACGCATCTCTCATTCCAAATATGCTTCGGGATCACTCTTTCCTTTAAATGAAGGAATTGTGGACCTTAACTCCTCCTAGCCACCTTCTTCATCTGTAGGCCGTCTCGATCTATCTCTTGGTCTATTCACTCTCCTTGGCCGGATATCCTCATATTCATCTTCACCACTTGGATCCTCCAAATACTCATCATGATGTTGAGGCCGTGGATTGGGAGTTTGTCTTTGATTTGTAGCTCTTGGACCGGCAACTTGATCCTCTACTTGATCCAATCTTTCATGAAGTCCTTCCAACTTACGGTCAAGCAACTTCTCAAGGTGGCTCACCAAGGCTTGCATATGGAATGCATCGACTCCGCCTCGTAGTGTTTCTCCCGAGTTGTTGTCATCACTTCCTTCAACAACTCCTTTATCTCGATTTTCTGCCATTTAATAAAATTATAGGAACCTCACCAAATCCTTGCCACACTCTTTTTTTCTCTCTTTTATTTTTCCACTCGTGTTTCACTCTTTTATATTTCCACTCGTGTTTCACTCTTTTTATTTTTCCACTCGTGTTTCACTCCTCACTTAATAAGCTCACAACTCTTGACTCTCAATGATAGTCTCACTATACTCAACACTCTCTAATCTAAAACTTATGAAACTCGATGCTTTTATCTAGCAACTCAAAAACAAATGCCAATTATTTTCTCAACCAAGTATGTGTAGATGGACGATTCAAACTTACCCGTAGCAAGAGAATGGTCTAAAGAAGCTAGGTACAACTTGGGAAATCAAGATCGGTTGGCTTACAAGGATAGTAGCAAAGTATAGCTAGGAAACAATAACACAATCTGATTTTTCTTTCTTTTGTTTTTTTTTCCTTTCAAGTGGCCCCTTTTTTTTCCACTTTTGTACTTCTTTTTTTTGCCTTCTTTTTTTGAACGAATTTTTCTTCTTTTTTTTTTGCTGCCCGTTTGTTTTTTTTTGTTTTTTTTTGAGATTTTCTCTTCTTTTTTTTTTTCTTTTGTAGAGATAAAAACTAAAGATAACAATGGATTACGGAAGCTTGGTGGTGTAAGATAAAAGATAGAGGGAACTTGGGAACCTACCGTGTCAACCGAAGGCTCTGATACCACATGATATGGTATTGACCATGGGTGGTCCGATCTTCACGACGTAGGCTTGAAATGGATAAAGAGGTCTGTGACCTGAGAAATGCAAATAGCCAACCAACTTTATTGGAACGTGACCTGCTACTTAGAACATTCAACCAACCACGAACACGAGTAAACCAATCCACACAACGACACACTTGGGTCGAGTACGAATTGGGGGCTTTGTGAATTTGAATCACCAACCTAATATGCTAGATTGACAAAGCAAGATTTCACTAAAGCTGAAAATAGGATATAAACTCTCCAAAAATATGAGAACTCTCTCAATATTTCTTAAACTTGGATATCTTCTTCGTTGTTCCCGTTTGCATGCTGATACATGCCTTTTATAGGCCTAAAAACACTTCCAAATTGACCACACATATCCCTAAGTGACTCCTTGGTGGATGTACATTCAATAATTAGTCAAAATATGACTAAAAACTATGCATTCTTGGTCAAAAACGAGTAAAAGTTATGGTCTTCCATGTGAATCCGAAAATTGGTGCATTGTATGTGATAAATGCACTTTGAATGTGATTAAGAAGTCTTCTTTGACCACTTGGCTGCACTTGGACGAATTTGGGCTCTTATTATGGGCTTCCTTGGGCTTGAATTATTGAAATTAAGCACTCATGTTGGGCCTCCAATTGTGACTTGATCCTATTAGCAAATATTAAGTTGGATTGGGCTTGAATCGCTTCTTGCATTCTCTTCAACCTTTTCCTCTTGTCATTGGCCCACTTCCAATGGTTAAGTCTTGGTGCAATTGATCTTGAATTTCTTTAGCTTGTTGGAAGCCCTCGGTGTTCTCATCAGTACTGCTTTCTGGATCTCGTTACTCATCGAGGCCAGTACAATGCTGCAGACCTGCCGGTGGTCAACATGCATCTTCTCAAACGCCAAGCATTCTTGAGGCATTAACCCATCCGGCAAGGCCTGAGGAAGATCCTTATCCAGAATGTAAGTTTGGTTCTCAAAATCTAAGTCTATCTTAAGATTTCGCAGTCAGTCGTTGTAGTTTGTTCCATTAAACATATTAGCCTCTAGTATTGGCATTAATGGATTCTTAGACATATACATTCAAAATGTAAACAGAAAAACATTAAGTAGATTATAGTAATATTATGTTCAAGTTAAGACTTGGTCTTTAGTCATTAACCCCTCCCACTATTTCTGCGAAAGCCCATCACTCTCAAATGGGGTTCCGGGAAACCATTTCCTAGTGGGCTTAAGGTCCACAAATGCAATTGTCCATGCCCCGTTTTTACGATTCACACGGAAAAAGGTTTTGTGGGAGGTAACCTATACCATTCTCATCCAATGAGATCCCCAAGTTATTTTGCCTCACCTCTTCACATGATCCCGAGGACTCCAAGCGAATCATGTTACTCAGCGTTAGGCCCGACCCATCAACCAAATGAATATCTCAACTGTCGCCCCCACGACTCGTGAGACAGGGAAATAGGAGCATATTTCTCTATTCATAACAATAGCGCAACTTTCTTCTATTCCAAACGTGCCACGACTTGTGAGACCACGAATGGATGAAAGTAGCTTCCTCACTACATTGCTATGAATGGAAGGCTTGGATTTAAATCAAACCATTTGACTTTTTAATCCGTTAATGGGCCTAATATTTACTGGACCATCCAAGTGAGAGTTAAGTTTATTAGTGACCGAGACCTCATCATTAAGAAAGTTTTGCATGCTCAAGTTTTAACATTGAATATAAAGGATGCATTCCAAACACATCATACATCAAATATTAAAACATACACCACATGCAAAAAAATAAGCCTAGCACACCCCTGTTGGATGATCACAAACCCAATCCTATGTGATCCACTGAGCCCGCAGTGGATCTATGGTCAATCTAGGGTGGCCATACACTATTACAAAATTATAACCCATTATCATTCATTAACACCTCTTCATTCTTTTGGACTGTCCATCGTGGGCTCCGTCCAACGGGCCTCTTCTTGGGCCTCCATCGCCATGGAAGTGCTTCCGTACAATTTATTACAAAAGATAAATCCTCACCAACCTAACTACACTCATTACAACTTAAATAAGTAACCCCAATCAGAAGTTGGGGGGAGTATAAAAGGAGGGAGAAAGCAAGCCTTATTATTTCAACGCTAAAAACAAGAGAGAGAAAGAGAATAATAAAATAAAGAGGCACGCAGGCCTCACCCAACAAAAAGTAAACCATACATAAGGGTCATGGGCTTTGATCATCCCCATTGTTTATCCAATAAACAATTAATACACATTTATATCAAAAATATAAACATGCCCAATAAATAAATACATCCAATGCATTTATAAAAACGATATCCAATATCATAAACAACAACATAATTTATATGCAGATATATATATATATATATATATATTAATAATGCAATTAAAAAATGGATATCAATTATCATACATCCAATGTACCAAAAAATATTTTTTTTTTTGTTTGGAAACCATTTCCAAATTAATCTAAGGCACAAATTTAACTAAAATAAAAATTAGCCAAAATTAATAATTTTAGAAAATATGCAAAAATGTGGAAAATCCAATTTTCCGGGTGAAAACAGCAAAAACGGCCCAGCCGTTCGAAACTGGCCGGCCAGCAGCACTACCGGCCGCGTGCGCATGCCCAGCGTGTGCGGCCGCGTGGCCAGCAATGCACGGCCAGCCACAGCGCACCGCGCGCGCGCCTGGCTCTCTGTCGGCCGGCAGCAACTGTGCTGCCGGTTTTTTCAACCCATTTTTTTTTTAAATTTCTGCATTAAAACTGAAACTAAAACATGCATTTGCAGAAAATCCAATTTTCAAAAATGCATGGATATCCAGAATTAAAAGCAAAATTAACACATATTTTTCTAAACACATAATCATGCTTATAACCGTAAAACATGCTTTCCAAAAAGCAAATTAAACATGTTGAATATGCTCATCACATAAAAACATGTGTTCTTAAAGCCACAACACCGAACCGGGCTCTGATAGCACTAAAAGAATCTGTACAGCCCGGGAACGCGGCGGAACCGTAAAATAAACGAAATTAAAAACGATTTCAAAGGGAAGTTCCCTTTGAATTCCTGGGCGTTCGGTGTATTCAAAAGCATCATAACATAAAGCAAACAATGCTTGAACATGTGGCTAGAGGAGAAAACGAAAAGTGCAATAATTAAATAGAAACATTCCTTTTTCGTTTCACATGTACAACGACAACAAGCTTTGATTCTCTTTTCGTTCCTTTTCCGTTCACCTTAGGATTCAAATTAGAACCCCTCTAATTTGTCCACACCACAGCAATGGAAGAAAATCTACATCTACTGCTAGGTAGAAGCTAGATCGAGGAATAAACGAAAAACGTATTACACTATTGATTAGTGTATACGTATTTCTCATGTTCTCATCTTGAATCTAATTCAAAGAGAACTCAAAAGAAGGAGAAAAATGCAGAAAATTTCGTGGCTTGTGTGCTGGGGAATGCAAGTTAGGGAGATGAAAAGTGTATACATGTGTTGTGTAGTTAGGTAGTTTCCAAAACCACCTACACACTAATGCACAACTTGTGCTCAACCTCCAACCATCTTAGCACAATATGTGGACCACCTAGCCATCATGGCAAGCCACATCATTGCTTACATGGAGCCACGTCATTGCTACATGGAGGACTTTCAACTCCTCTTAAACTTGCATCAAACCTTTGAACTTTGATTTCAAGTCATGACTGGTTTTGACCGGTCTTGATTTAATCCAATTAAATCAAGAGATCCATGATTTTCAAATTAATCCAATTAATTTTAAATCTTATTGAAATCCAAAAGTTTATTTAATCCAAATAAATAAACATTAGCTTAAACACTAATTAATTGATCCAATCAATTAATTAAACAAAACCCAATAAATTAATCCAACTAATTTAAAGGTATTATTAAGCCCAAAATTAATTAATCCAATTAATTAATTCTTGGGCCATCCATCCAATGAATTTTCCCAATAAATGATCAAATCATCTATATTCTCCTTCAATTAATTTAATCCAATTAAATTAATTCACTTCTTCCAGAATTAGTTCCAAATTAATTTCACTACTTCCATAGTGATTTCTGTGTGACTCTTTAGGTTCACCCTCAGCTAGACTTGGGCTTGTGTCCAACACAATTGATTAATTAAATCTAATTTAATTAGTTATTTCTGATTAACCATTAATCAGAAATGCCCTTTACCAACGGTTCATGGCACTAGAGACTAGGTGAATGTTAGCGTGAACATTTAGGCTCCCAATTCCATACAGGTACAGTCCTTCCGTCGACCATCTCCCGGCCTTAGTCTAGGGCATGGAATTGGGTGTCGGTTCCCATCCTGGACTAGGCAACTATGCTACAAACTCGAGACGCGTTTACTCTATTGATCGACCTAGGGAACCATTCCCTACTCAACCAATCGCTACGGCCGTAGACTTAATGAATCGAAACCATCTCAGAGCGCATAGGAGACATAGCTGTCAAATACTGACAGGGGACAGATTCTCTTTTGGAATCCACCGTCCTCACTACATACTCCGACTGCACTGGACAAGGCTTATAATGAACATATCGAAGACACGGTCACCTCTCGCCAAATCCAAGATACAACCTTCATATGCATGCGACTGCCATGATTCCTCAAGTCCGAGGACTAATCCCGTACTATCGAAACCGGGAATTCCAGTCATACCGACCAAACCTCCAAGGCTTCCATATGACGATTCCCGTGAGTCAGTTCAGTCAATCTTGCCAACTAACCCACTAAAACTGCATAGAGGACCTACGTCTGGCACCCATGAAACTCGGCACTCACCCAGTGAATGCAATACTTAGTGCAAGTCTCTATAAGGCACTCGAGGCCCAGTCTCGAGGTCCTCGACTTAGAACATTTCAAACCGACCCTCAGGGAATTGGTTTCATAGCTGCCAACCTATGCGCAGCTCAACTCAATATATTAGAGTCAATACGAATATATTTATAGCAAGAAATGAGTCATCTATCAGTCAATGATAAGGACTGAAAGCACAAGGTGTTTCCTATGATTGTGTTGAGTATTAGGCATGTATCCGGACGTATGATTGATTATGAAGGTTCTCCAAGCCCTCGATATGGCAAAGATAAAAGTGCATTAGTGTCTAAACTTGTTTAAAGAAATTTGTCGTTGCGAAAAGGTACAAAGCTGAGTCTATGGCTCGAAAGAGTGTTCTAAATGTAGTCCTAGTGCATTTTTATGTTGAATAAGATGGCGTCCTAGTCGTATGATCAAAGACTGGGATTAATATTGATTATTAGAGTCAATACGAATATATTTATAGCCAGAATGAGTCATCTATCAATCAATGATAAGGACTGAAAACAAAAGGTGTTTCCTACAACTGTGTTGAGTATTAGGCATGTATCCGGACGTACGATTGATTACGAAAGTTGACCAAGCCCTCGATATGGCAAAGATAAAAGGGAATAAGTGTCTAAATTTTTTTAAAGGAGTTTGTCGTTGCGCAAAGGAACAAAGTTGAGTCCATGGCTCAAACGAGTGTTTTAGATTTAGTCCTAGTGCATTTTTATGTTGAATAAGATGGAGTCCTAGTCATATAATCGAAGAGTGACTTTAATATTGATTATTAGAGTCAATACGAATATATTTATAGCCAGAAATGAGTCATCTATCAGTCAATGATAAGGACTGAAAGCACACGGTGTTTCCTACGATTGTGTTGAGTATTAGCCATGTACCTGGACGTATGATTGATTATGAAGGTTCTCCAATCCCTCGATATGGCAAAGATAAAAGTGCATTAGTGCCTAAACTTGTTTAAAGAAATTTGTCGTTGTCGTTGCTCGAAAGAGTGTTCTAAATGTAGTCCTAGTGCATTTTTATGTTGAATAAGATGGCGTCCTAGTCGTATAATCAAAGAGTGGGATTAATATTGATTATTAGAGTCAATACGAATATATTTATAGCCAGAATGAGTCATCTATCAGTCAATGATAAGGACTGAAAACACAAGGTGTTTCCTACAACTGTGTTGAGTATTAGGCATGTATCCCGACGTACGATTGATTACGAAAGTTGACCAAGCCCTCGATATGGCAAAGATAAAAGGGAATAAGTGTCTAAATTTTTTTAAAGGAGTTTGTCGTTGCGCAAAGGAACAAAGTTGAGTCCATGGCTCAAACGAGTGTTTTAGATTTAGTCCTAGTGCATTTTTATGTTGAATAAGATGGAGTCCTAGTCATATAATCGAAGAGTGGCTTTAATATTGATTATTAGAGTCAATACGAATATATTTATAGCCATAAATGAGTCATCTATCAATCAATGATAAAGACTGAAGCACACGGTGTTTTCTACGATTGTGTTGAGTATTAGCTATGTATCTGGACGTATGATTGATTATGAAGGTTCTCCAATCCCTCGATATGGCAAAGATAAAAGTGCATTAGTGTCTAAACTTGTTTAAAGGAGTTTGTCGTTCCGCAAAGGTACAAAGCTGAGTCTGTGGCTCAAATGAGTATTTTAGATGTAGTACTAGTGCATTTTTATGTTCAATAAGATGGAGTCCTAGTCGTATAATTGAAGAGTGGCTTTCATATTTATTATTAGAGTCAATACGAATATATTTATAGCCAAAAATGAGTCATCTATCAGTCAATGATAAGGACTGAAAGCACAATGTGTTTCCTACGATTGTGTTGAGTATTAGGCATGTATCCTGACGTACGATTGGTTATGAAGGTTCTCCAAGCCCTTGATATGGCAAAGATAAAAGTGCATTAGTGTCTAAACTTGTTTAAAGGAGTTTGTCGTTGCGAAAAGGTACAAAGCTGAGTCTATGGCTCGAAAGAGTGTTCTAAATGTAGTCCTAGTGCATTTTTATGTTGAATAAGATGGCGTCCTAGTCGTATAATCAAAGAGTGGCTGTAATATTGATTATTAGAGTCAATACGAATATATTTATTGACAGAAATGAGTCATCTATCAGTCAGTGATAAGGACTGATAACACAAGGTGTTTCCTACAATTGTGTTGAGTATTAGGCATGTATGCGGACGTATGATTGATTATGAAGGTTCTCCAGGCCTTCGATATGACAAAGATAAAAGTGCATTAGTGTCTAAATTTGTTTAAAGGAGTTTCCCTTTGCGCGACGGTACAAAGATGAGTCCATGT
Source organism: Sesamum alatum (assembly GCA_034509735.1). Classification (NCBI taxonomy): domain Eukaryota; kingdom Viridiplantae; phylum Streptophyta; class Magnoliopsida; order Lamiales; family Pedaliaceae; genus Sesamum; species Sesamum alatum. The sequence continues at coordinate 416,724 of JACGWO010000014.1, forward strand.
CTCAAAAGAGTGTTCTAGATGGAGATGGAGTCCTAGTCTTAGTCCTAGTGCATTTTTATGTTGAATAAGATGGAGTCCTAGTCTTATAATCGAAGAGAGACTTTCATATTGATTATTAGAGTCAATACTAATATATTTATAGCCAGAAATGTGTCACCTATAAGTCAATGATAATGATTGAAAACACAAGGTATTTTCCTACGACTGTGTTGAGTATTAGGCATGTATACGGACGTAGGATTGATTACTAAGGTTGACCAAGCCCTCGATATGGCAAAGATAAAAGGGAATAAGTGTCTAAATTTGTTTAAAGGAGTTTGTCGTTGCGCAAAGGTACAAAGCTGCCTCCATGGCTCAAAAGAGTGTTTTAGATGTAGTACTAGTACATTTTTATGTTGAATAAGATGGAGTCCTAGTCATATAATCGAAGAGTGTCTTTAATATTGATTATTAGAGTCCTTACGAATATATTTATAGCAAAAAATTAGTCATGTGTCAGTCAATGATAACGACTGAAAGGACAAGGTGTTTCCTACAATTGTGTTGAGTATTAGGCATGTATCTGGACGTACGATTGATTACAAAAGTTGAACAAGCCCTCGACATGGCAAAGATAAAATGGAATAAGTGTCTAAATTTGTTTAAAGGAGACTGTCGTTGCGCATAGGTACAAAGCTGAGTCCAAGGCTCAAACGAGTATTTTAGATGTAGTCCTAGTGCATTTTTATGTTGAATAAGATGGAGTCTTAGTCATATAATCGAAGAGTGGCTTTAATATTTATTATTAAAGTCAATACGAATATATTTAAAGCCAGAAATGAGTCATCTATCAGTCAATGATATGGACTGAAAGCACAAGGTGTTTCCTACGATTGTGTTGAGTATTAGGCATGTATCCAGACATATAATTGATTATGAAGGTTCCCCAAGCCCTCGATATGGCAAAGATAAAAGTGCATTGTGTATAAACTTGTTTAAAGAAGTTTGTCGTTGCACAAAGGTATAAAGTTGAGTCCATGGCTCAAACGAGTGTTTTAGATATAGTACTAGTGCATTTTTATGTTGAATAAGATGGAGTCCTAGTCGTATAATTGAAGAGTGATTTTCATATTGATTATTAGAGTCAATACGAATATATTTATAGCCAAAAAATGAGTCATCTATCAGTCAATGATAAGGACTTAAAGCACAAGGTGTTTCCTATGACTATCTTGAGTATTAGGCATGTATCCGGACGTACGATTGATTACGAAAGTTGAGCAAGCCCTCGATATGGTAAAGATGAAAGGGAATAAATGTCTAAATTTGTTTAAAGGAGCTTGTTGTTGCGCAAAAGAACAAAGTTGAGTACATGGCTCAAACGAGTGTTTTAGATGTAGTCCTAGTGCATTTTTATGTTGAATAAGATGGAGTCCTAGTCATATAATCGAAGAGTGGCTTTAATATTGATTATTAGAGTCAATACAAATATATTTATAGCCAGAAATGAGTCATCTTGCACCAATTTTCGGATTCACATGGAAGACCATAACTTTTACTCGTTTTTGACCAAGAATGCATAGTTTGTAGTCATATTTTGACTAATTATTGAATGTACATCCACGAAGGAGTCACTTGCGGATATGTGTGGTCAATTTGGAAGTGTTTTAGGCTATTAGCATGCAAACGGGAAGAACCAAGAATTTATCTAAGTTTAAGAAATATTGAGAGAGTTCTCATATTTTGGAGAGTTATATCCTTTTTTAGCTTTAGTGAAACCTTGCTTTGTCAATCTAGCATATTAGGTTGGTGATTCAAATTCACAAAGCCCCCAATTCGTGCTCGACCCAAGTGTGTCGTTGTGTGGGTTGGTTTACTCGTGCTCGTGGTTGGTTGAATGTTCTAAGTAGCAGGTCACGTTCATATAACGTTGGTTGGCTATTTGCATTCCTCAGGTCACGGACCTCTTTATCCATTTCAAGCCTACGTCGTGAAGATCAAGCCACCCATGGTCAATACCATATCATGTGGTATCAGAGCCTTCAGTTGACACGGTAGGTTCCCCATGTTCCACCTATCTTTGATCTTACACCACCAAGCTTCAGTACCCCATTGTTATCTTTAGTTTTATCTCTATAAAAGAAACCAAAAAAAAAAGAGAAAAGCTCGAAAAGAAACAAACGAGCAGCAAAAAAAAAAGAAGAAAAATTCGTTCAAAAAAAACAAAAGAAGGCCAAAAAAAAAAGAGTACAAAAGTGAAAAAAAAAAGGGGCCATTTGAAAGGAAAAAAAACAAAAGAAAGAAAAATCAGATTGTGTTATTGTTTCCTAGCTATACTTTGCTACTGTCCTTGTAAGCCAACCGATCTTGATTTCCCAAGTTGTACCTAGCTTCTTTAGACCATTCTCTTGCTACGGGTAAGTTTGAATCGTCCATTTACACATACTATGTTGAGGAAATAATTGGCATTTGTTTTTGAGTCGCTAGATAAAAATATCGAGTTTCATAAATTTTAGATTAGAGAGTGTTGAATGTAGTGAGACTATCATTGAGAGTCAAGAGTTGTGAGCTTATTAAGTGAGGAGTGAAACACGAGTGGAAAAATAAAAGAGAGAGAAAAAAAGAGTGTGGCAAGGATTTGGTGAGGTTCCTATAATTGTATTAAATAGCGGAAAATCGAGATAAAGGAGTTGTTGAAGGAAGTGATGACAACAACTCGGGAGAAACACTACGAGGCGGAGATGCATTCCATATGCAAGCCTTGGTGAGCCACCTTGAGAAGTTGCTTGACCGTAAGTTGGAAGGTCTTCATGAAAGATTGGATCAAGTAGAGGATCAAGTTGCCGGTCCAAAAGCTACAAATCAAAGACAAACTCCCAATCCACGGCCTCAACATCATGTTCATAATGAGTATTTGGAGGATCCAAGTGGTGAAGATGAATATGAGGACATCCGGCCAAGGAGAGTGAATAGACCAAGAGATAGACCGAGATGGCCTAGAGATGAAGATGGTGGCCTAGGAGGAGTTAAGGTCATAATTCCTTCATTTAAAGGAAAGAGTGATCCCGAAGCGTATTTGGAATGGGAGATGCGTGTTGAGCAAATCTTTTCATGCCACAACTACTCGGAGAGTAAAAAGGTCAAACTCGCAGCCCTTGAGTTTACCGATTATGCTCTTGTTTGGTGGGATCAGATGCAAAAGGAAAGGGTTAGGAATGGTGAACGTCCTATCACAACATGGGAAGAGATGAGAGCAATCATAAGGAGGAGGTTTGTTTCATCCTATTATCGTCGTGAGCTTCACACCCAACTCCAACGTCTTACTCAAGGTTCTAAAAGTTTTGATGAGTACTACAAAGAGATGGAGATTGCTATGATTCGAACTAACATCATAGAGGACAGTGAAGCAACTATAGCTCGTTTCTTGCATAGGCTCAATCGTGACATCGCTGATGTTGTGGAGATGCACCACTATGTAGAACTTGAAGAGATGGTACCAATCCATCAAGATTGAACAACAACTCAAGCGGAGAGGACTTACGCGGAGGAGTTCTAACTCACCTACATTCAGTCCATGGAAGAAAAACACCCCTTCCACATCGAAATTCAAGGAGGCCGATCCTAAACATGGTGACAAAGTTGTTGCCAAAAAGGTACAACCCGGGCCTAATTCTTCAAGAAACCGTGATATAAAGTGTTTCAAGTGCCAAGGGAGAGGGCACATAGCAAGTGAGTGTCCTAACTGACGTACAATGATCTTCAACAACCATGGAGAGTTGGAAACCGAAGGAGAAAGCACCGAGAAAGAGGAATCATCACAAGAAGATGGTGATGGAGAGTATGCCAAATAAGGAGAGTTGCTTGTTACTAGAAGATCTCTTAGTGCCCATATGATGGAGAAAGGCAATTGCCAGAGAGAAAACTTGTTCCATACACGCTGCCAAGTTCAAGGAAAGGTATGTGGCATGATTATTGATGGTGGTAGTTGTTGCAATGTGGCAAGTACTGAATTCGTTCAAAAATTAAGTCTACCTACTATCAAGCATCACCGTCCATACAAGCTTCAGTGGTTGAATGGGTGTGGTGAGTTGAAGGTGACCAAGCAAGTAAAGGTATTGTTTTCAATTGGAAGATACAAAGATGAGGTTATTTGTGATATTGTGCCAATGGAAGCATGCCACATATTGCTGGGGAGACCATGGCAGTTTGATAGGCATGTGACACATGATGGATTCCAAAATCGTTACTCTTTTGTGCTATGAGGGGAATCCATAACTCTCAATCCGATGACACCAAAATAGATTTTGCAAGATCAGATTTTGAGAGAAAACAAAAGAGAGTGTGAGAAAAAGAAAGAGAAACAAAAAGAAGAGAGTGAAAATGAGAGTGATAAGAAAATGAGGGATTCAAAAGATGGAGAAAAAGAAAGCAAAAGAGGAAAGAAAAAGGAGAGGGAAAAAGATGAAGAGAAAGAGAGTTTACTAGTTGCTAAGAAGAGTGAGATCAAGGAAGCTTTGTTTTCTCAACAAAACCTCATAGTTTTGTGTACAAAGAGGCTATGTTGAACTCTAACGACCTAACATCTTCTTTGCCTAGTGTTGTTACATCTCTTTTGCAGGATTATGAAGATGTCTTTCCGGATGAGATACCACCAGGTTTACCGTCAATTCGTGGGATCGAGCATCAAATTGCCTTCATGCCTGGAACATCCTTACCAAACCATCCAGCATACTGTACCAATCCCGAGGAGACTAAGGAGATTCAAAGGCAAATCTAAGAGTTGATGCCCAAAGGTTATGTAAGGGAGAGCCTTAGTCCTTGTGCAGTTCCTGTGTTGCTCGTGCCTAAGAAGGATGGCACATGACGGATGTGTGTTGATTGTCGAGCCATTAACAACATAACAATAAGATATCGTCACCCTATTCCTAGGATAGATGATATGCTTGACGAGTTAAATGGTTCAACTATCTTTTCTAAAATTGATTTAAAAAGTGGTTATCATCAAATTAGGATGAAAGAAGGAGAAGAGTGTCTACCGCACATCGAGTTTGCTTACAATAGGGTTGTCCATTCTACTACTAAGTTTTATCCCTTTCAAATTGTTTATGGTTTTAATCCTCTTACACCTATTAATTTAACTCCTTTGCCTTTGCAAGAGAGAGTAAACATGGATGGAAAGAAACATGTTGAATTTGTTAAGCAAATCCATGAAAAGGCCAAAAGTAATATTGAGAGGATGACTCAACAGTACGTGAACCGTGCGAACAAGGGAAGGAAACGAGTTATCTTTGAACCAAGGGACTTAGTATGGTTGCATCTTAGAAAAGAGAGGTTTCCTGACAAAAGGAAGTCCAAGCTCATGCCAAGAGGGGATGGACCATTTCGAGTCCTTGAAAGGATCAATGACAATTCTTATAAGCTTGAATTGCCCGGTGAGTATGGAGTAAGTGCTACTTTTAATGTTTCTGATCTTTCTCCTTTTTATGGTACAGATAATGAAGAGTCGAGGACGACTCCTTTTCAAGAGGGGGAGGATGATGAGAACACCGAGGGCTTCCAACGAGCTAAAGAAATTCAAGATCAATTGCACCAAGACTTAACCATTGGAAGTGGGTCAATGACAAGAGGAAGGTTGAAGAGAATGCAAGAAGCAATTCAAGCCCAATCCAACTTAATACTTGCTAATGGGATCAATTCACAATTGGAGGCCCAACATGAGTGCTTAATTTCAATAATTCAAGCCCAAGGAAGCCCATAATAAGAGCCCAAATTCGTCCAAGTGCAGCCAAGTGAGCAAACAAGAGTTATTAATCACATTCAAAGTGCATTTATCACATACAATGCACCAATTTTCGGATTCACATGGAAGACCATAACTTTTACTCGTTTTTTACCAAGAATGCATAGTTTTTAGTCATATTTTGACTAATTATTGAATGTACATCCACCAAGGAGTCACTTGGGGATATGTGTGGTCAATTTGGAAGTGTTTTAGGCTATCAGCATGCAAACGGGAAGAACCAAGAATTTATCTAAGTTTAAGAAATATTGAGAGAGTTCTCATATTTTTGGAGAGTTTATATCCTTTTTAGCTTTAGTGAAACCTTGCTTTGTCAATCTAGAATATTAGGTTGGTGATTCAAATTCACAAAGCCCCCAATTCGTGCTCGACCTAAGTATGTCGTTGTGTGGGTTGGTTGAATGTTCTAAGTAGCAGGTCACGTTCATATAACGTTGGTTGGCTATTTGCATTCCTCAGGTCACGGACCTCTCTATCCATTTCAAGCCTACGTCGTGAAGATCGGGCCACCCATGGTCAATACCATATGACCAAGGGATACACAGGTTTTACATTTAGGCGAAACCCATTCATATTCAACATCAATGCGGCATGGGGATTCATGGCCATCGTCCGAGGGGATCATGATCCGAATGTGGCACGGGAGAGTGGATGAACACTCAAGCATGACGCAAACACGAGCAAAATCCAGTCTCGTGCAGGCCTTTGTAATTGCATCCGTGTATAAGGGGCGACCAATCCCACTTGCTATAGTGCTCAAACCTTCTTCCTTCCAGAATTCAACCGAAAGGTGACGGAGACGGATCCAAACAGGAACTTGTGTGTGATTTTGCTTTCGTAGGGCTAACCCCGATTCCCAACGCTGAAGAACAATGGGTTGGCCATGGAAAAGCCAAGGCCCTCCCTCAATATCATCCTCCATGGCTGAAAATGTCTCGAAAGAGAAGAAGAAAAAACCACTCGAGGTGGTTGTCACCTCCTTAACTCCGGGCCAATATTCATGAGCAAAGTCTTTTAAGAGGTGAAACGGGGGCTTATGGCCAAGAAGGTAGCCAACGACCGTTGATTCCCATCTTTTGGAGCCCTCTTTGATCATGGCAAGAGAGGGCCAAACGACGACTTCCCCATTTTGGATATCCGGAGCGACGTAGTGTAAGGTATTCTTCTTGGAGTTAATACATGTGGCAGCAAAGAGGTCGAGTTTGGTGTTGGCCGGACTTGATGGACAAAGAGGAACCGAGCCAAAAAGCAATTCCGATTAGGTTGGGAGGACCGAATCAGCCAAGGGGGGGGGGTGAAGCATTCACGATGGGTGAACTAACACCATGGACAAAGGGCTGATCCATCCCCGGGTGAGCCATTGCTGAATCAAAAACATGTTCAACATGCTCATGGCGTTGAGCAATCACGGAGGTGCAAGGGGGTCTCGGATTAGGCTGATGAGTGAAACCTTTAAGAACCTCAACATAAGAAGATCCATGTGCGATATGAGGTGAAGGCCTAGTTGAGGAAGATGGTGGAGAGGCCAAGCAAGCCGGTATGGAGGGAGAAGAGTTCGCCGGTGAAGGGGGCGCCAATGGGGCTGTAACTTGCGGATTTTCCATACATGAAGGGGAAGTGGAGAGGTCTTTGGAAGATGAAGGGTCACCAACAGCAACAGCAGCCATTTGAGGCATGAAAACCCTAGATGGACGCGGAAGAAGCCCAAGAGTCACATGCGGATCAGTGGGTGGCAGCCTTGTGATCGCTCGGATAGCACGCCGTGGTTTAAGAGGAGGACGGAATGGTGTAAGCTCATGTTCAGACGTGGGTTTTAGGGCTGGGGGCAGCGAATCGGTGCGAGTCGATTCCGGTGGAAGAGCACCAAACATAGATTTCCATGAATCCTTCTTCAAAGCCGCAAGAGCATGGGTGTCGCGGTTGTCAATAACACGGGTTGCAAGAGAGAAGAACTCGGAAATGTTGTTATCTCTTCGAAAGCTCTCAATATCCTCATCCAACGGTGAGGATAAACCAGCAGCAGCCCCCTTGTTGCCACCGTCCGCATCCGCTCCACCGTCCGCATCCGCTCCACCGTCATCACCACCGGAGCACTCCAAGGTCGCGGTCAATGGGAGGGATGAAGGAGATGAGTGGATTTCGTGAGAGGGGTCAGTGTGTGTAGTGTGTGAGAGAGGTTGGAGAGAATTTTTGCTCTTTTTCTTATCCATCTCTATTAATCAACATAAAAATAGAACTCCATTTATTCAACCTAAAAATGCACTAGGACTACATCTAGAACACACTTTTGAGTCATGGACTCAGCTTTGTACATTTGCGCAATGAAAAACTCCTCTAACCAAATTTAGACATTAATACACTTTGATCTTTGCCATATCGAGATCTTGGTGAACCTTCGTGATCAATCGTACGTCCGGATACATACCTAATACTCACCACAATAGTAGGAAACACCTTGTGTTTCCAATCCTTATCATTAACTGATAGATGACTCATTTTTTGCTACAAATATATTTGTATCGACTCTAATAAGCAATATTAAATCCACTCTTTGATTATACGACTAAAACTCCATCTTATTCAACCTAAAAATGCAATAGGACTACATGTAGAACACTCTTTAAAGCCATGGACTAAGCTTTGTACATTTGCGCAACAAGCAACTCCTTTAAACGAATTTAGACACTAATCCACTATTATCTTTGCCATATCGAGGGTGTGGTGAGCCTTCGTGATCAATCGTACGTCGGGATACATGCCCAATACTCAACACAATAGTAGGAAACACCCTGTGTTTTCAGTCCTTATTATTGACTGATAGATGACTCATTTCTGGCTATAAATATATTCGTATCGACTCTAATAATGAATATTAAATCCACTCTTCAATTATACGACTAGAACTCCATCTTATTCAACCTAAAAATGCACTAGGACCACATTTTGAACACTCTTGTGAGCAATGGACTCAGCTTTTGTAAATTTGCGCAACGAGAAACTCCTTTAAACAAATTTAGACACTAATGCACTTTATCTTTGTCATATCGAGGGCTTGGTGAACATTCGTGATCAATCGTACGTCTGGATACATGCCTAATACTCAACACAATAGTAGGAAACACCTTGTGTTTCTAGTCCTTATCATTGACTGATAGATGGCTCATTTTTTGCTATAAATATTTTTGTATCGACTCTAATAATCAATATTAAATCCACTATTTGATTATACGACTAGAAATCCATCTTATTCAACCTAAAAATGCAGTAGGATTACATCTAGAACACTCTTTTGAGCCATGGACTCAGCTTTGTACATTTGCGCAACGAGCAACTCCCTTAAATAAATTTAGACACTAATCCACTTTTATCTTTGCCATATCGAGGGCTTGGTGAACCTTCGTGACGAATCGTACGTCCGGATACATGCCTAATACGCAACACAATAGTAGGAAATACTTGTATTTCCAGTCCTTATCATTGACTGATAGATGACTCATTTCTGGCTATAAATATATTCGTATCGACTCTAGTAATGAATATTAAATCCACTCTTCGATTATACGACTAGAACTCCATCTTATTCAACCTAAAAATGCACTAGGACTACATCTAGAACACTCTTTTGAGTCATGGACTCAGCTTTGTACATTTGCGCAACGAAAAACTCCTTTAACCAAATTTAGACATTAATGCACTTTGATGTTTGCCATATCGAGGTCTTGGTGAACCTTCGTGATCAATCGTACGTCCGGATACATGTCTAATACTCACCACAATAGTAGGAAACACCTTGTGTTTCCAATCCTTATCATTAACTGATAGATGACTGATGTAGTTCTAGTAAAGCTGAAAAAATGAAAAAATTCTCTCTAAAATTCTCTCTCTAAAATTCTCTCCTCCCTCTCTCACACACTACACGCTGCCCTCTCTCTCGAAACACCGTCACCTCCATTTTCAGCCATGGCTGAAGAAGCTTTCGCTAAGGAACCTTTTTATACCGGCGATGAGAGCGCTGGAGAAGACAACCCGCCACCGGAGGAGGCTGAAGATGCTCATATGGTCGGTTTCAAGCAAGAGTTCAATATTTCTGAGTTCTTCACTCTTGCTTCTCGTGTGTTTGACAAAGGAGATGTCCAAGCCATGGCTGCCATGAAAAACCTCCAAGATGCATGGCGTTTACAGTTTGGTGAAGAAGTTTCTCCTCCTCCACAAACTTCTATGGCTGATCCGTCGTGGGCTGTGGCTCTCAAGCCAACTTCCGCACATGTCCTAACACCCTTTCGCCTCCCAAAGCCTGAAATCCGCCGTGCAAGACGCGTTCTCTCACGAGATTCAGCCGTGACTTTTGATATTCCCCCGACTACTAGCACCTCCTTTCAGCATCTCATCCTTTGGCCGGAGTTCCTCCATTTTGCCCTGAAAACCTTTCGCCTTCCTCGGCTGAATACTCCCTTAGAGCTTCTCCCAGCATTGCACCGCCGCCTGGAGTTATTCGCCCTCATTTTCAGGCTGACTCTTCAACTTCCGCACTGCAGCAACTCAGATCTGATTCATTGCAGCGTTCTCCTTTGTCGGTATCCCCATTGATGCATGAAAAATCATACAAGGATCGCTTTCCAGCGCCCCTCATTCACTCCCTCACACTTCGTTTCCTGCTGCAAATTATTCATCTGAAAAAATTGTTTCTGTGTTTTGCACAGCAAATTATTCTGTTTCTGCTACGTTATGCACACCTAAAAATCATGTTGTTGCTCCGTCTTACATGAATGAAAAAACTGCTGCTATCCAACCCTGCGTTGCAGCAAATTCTGCTGCTAATTCCTCGTCACCTGCTGTACTTTTTGGTCTGAAAAAACTGCTACTGTCCAGCGCTGCGTTGCAGCAAATTCTGCTGCTAATTCCTCGTCACTTGCTGCACATTTTTTGTCTGAAAAAACTGCTGCTGTCCAGCCCTGCGTTGCAGCAAATTATGTTGCTAATTCCTCGTCACCTGCTGCACATTTTTGGTCTAAAAAAACTGCTACTACGTCTTGCGCAGTAGCAGATTCTGCGGTTGTTTCCTCGACTGAAAAACATCCTCCTTCTCCAGCCTTGGCTCACGAATACTCTCCGACTGTTGTCCATCCGCTTGCACAAGGTAACCAATGCCCATCTACTTCATCTTGCCTTAATGTTGCTGCTCCATCTCCCACCGGGCATGATTCATCTGCTTTGACTAATTTGGTTGCTCCGATTGAATTAGAATTGCTTATTGGTTCGGTGCCTCTTCGTCCTACCAGCCCACCAGGTTTTAATGTTGATAAATTTGCTGCATCATGTGAAAATTTGAAGAAGAAAACCTTGCGTTACATTGCCCCGGAGCATCAAACTGGTGTGGTCATTGTCCGGCCTTCTCTTGACATGATCGAAAAGGGATCCATGCGGTGGGAATCAACGGTTGTGGGCTATCTTCTTGGTCGGAAACCTCCGTTTTTCCCTCTTCGTGACTATGTCCATGCTAATTGGCCCGGAATCAAGGATGTGACAGCCACTTCGAACGGGTTTTTCTTCTTCACTTTTGAAAACCCGTTGACTATGGAAGGGATTATTGAGGGCGGGCCTTGGCTCTTCCAAGGTCAGCCTATTGTTCTCCAACGTTGAGAGCCCGGCCTTGCCTTGCGTAAGCAGAACCACACCCAAGTTCCCGTATGGATTCGACTTCGCCATCTTTCAGTTGAGTTCTGGACTGATGGCTTGAGTACCATTGCAAGTGGAATTGGCCGCCCGCTTTACAGTGACGCCATCACAAAAGCATGCACAAGGCTGGACTTCGCTTGTGTATGCGTCATGTTGGACTCCTCTTCCACCCTTCCGAAGCATATTATCATCATGATTCCTTCAGAGGATGGTTCGGAATCTCCATGTTGTATCAATGTGGAATATGAACGGATTCCACCCAAATGCCGTTCATGTTGCTCTCTCGGCCACTCAGCTTCGGCTTGCCCTACAACGAAAAGGTCTTCCAAGCAGCCTGTTGCCATCTATGTCCCTAAAGCACCTCCCCCTCCTTCGAACGCCTTACCGGTGACTGCCCCTCATGTCCATTTGGCCGATTCTTCATCTTCGTCGGCTCCAAAAACCACACCCACATGCAGCCCCCCTCGGGCTCAAGATGGTAGCTTATGTTTTGGTGTTGACAATCACACTCCACCCCCTTTGGACAACAACATGAGCATTTCCACTCACAATCCATTTGATGCTCTTAACGAGATGCCTCTTGATGCTGATTTGATCTCCGCGGGCCCTAACAGACGCAGCCTGCAACAAGGTATTAAATGATTAGAGCCGCAGCTTGGAATGTGTGTGGTCTTAACCGTCAAGACCACCAACACACTGTTGCAGCGCTTGTCCATGAATTCCGTCTGCAACTTACTGGTCTTCTTGAAACTCGGGTCTCCCAACCCAATGTTTCCCGAATTAAGGTACGCTTGCTACCCAACTGAAGCTAGTTTATTGATTATTCTGGGCCTGGTAACCGCTTGTGCATTGCGTGGAATAATTCTGAGCTTGAAATTGATTTTGTTGACTTTGTGCCTCAATTTGTGCATTGTCGTGCCACCATGCGTTGCTCGCATGATTCCTGCTTTATTACTTTTGTTTATGGTGCAAATGATACTATCGCTCGCCGCAATCTTTGGTCCAAACTGTTTGATCTTTCTTTATCTTTCGTTGATTATCCTTGGCTTGTTTTTGGCGACTTCAATGCTATTGTTGATCAGAGTGTGGTGTTTCGGGGTACATTCGGTTGGGGATGGAGGAATTTAGCAATTGCATCTCTTCCTCTGGTCTTCTGCACTTGCCCGCCACTGGCGCGCGTTTCGCTTGGCATAACTGTAGTGATGATGCTCGTAGCCGATGGAAACGTCTTGACCGCGCTTTGGTTAACGATGAATGGCTTTCCAAATGGCCGGGATCATGTATTTTCTACAGCACCCCTCGGACTTCAGACCATTCTCCTCTTGTACTTTAGGGGCATGCTTCTCCCCCTCCGTCCTCCATGTTTCGATTTGACAACTTCTTAACATCATGCCATGGATTTCTCTTGGAAGTTGAAAGAATTTGGGTTGCTCCTATTCACGGGACCTTTATGTATTCAGTCACCAGAAAACTTAAGCTCCTCAAACCTGTTTTTCATCGTATGAGGAAGGAAAAGGGTGACTCGGCCAATGTCAAAATGGCTTCGGAATTCTTGCCTATTGTTCAGAGTCACTCGATCCGTCTTAGACATCAGCCGCTTCTATTACAAATTGAACGCCTATGCAAACTCCTTGTATCTCGTGCTTCTTTCCTGGAACAAGAGATGCTTAGACAGCGATCGAAAATGCAGTAGGTTAAAGGAGGTGATGATTGCACTAAACTCTTCTTTCGAAAAGTGGCAACTAGGCCTTCCGCGCTCCGAGTCTTTCAGATCCACAATGACGTTGAGACCCTTCTCACCTCCCCCAATGAGGTACAATCTAAATTTGTGAGCTTTTATGAGCGTCTTCTAGGCGGCCCTCGAAGACGATCCACTATTATTCTTGATCAGTCGGAGCCCTTTCGTCGATTTTCTATTTCTGATGACATGCGCTCAAGCATGACTCTCCCGGTCTCATACAGCGATATCGAATCGGCTCTTTTTGACATTCCAGATGATAAAACACTCGGTCCTGATGGGTTCTCAGCGGCTTTCTTTAAGTCTTCTTGGCCCATTATCGGTGATGAATTTGTTGCTGTTGTTCGGGAATTCTTTCACTCTGGTAGATTACTAAAGCAAATCAATGCTACCATCATCACCCTTGTTCCAAAGGTACAGCTTTCGGGTTATGTGAATGACTTTCGTCCGATATCTTGTTGCAATATCCTCTACAAGGTTATCTCTAAGATCCTTGTTTAGTGTAGTCAGCCGGTTTTGGAGCACATTATCAGCCCGACGCAGAATGCCTTTGTTCCGGGCTGGAGAATTTCCGAGAATATTCTCCTTGCCCAAGAGCTCTTCAATGGATATAACCGTAAGAATGGGCCTCCAAAAGCTGCACTTAAGGTTGACCTTAGGAAAGCTTTTGACTCTCTTGACTGGGGCTTCATCCTTGCAGCGCTTCGGCTTTTCCAGTTCCCGGATATCCTTATTGGCTAGATTGAGGAATGCATATCTACCTCTTCGTTCTCCATTTGCCTCAACAGGGAGCCTCACGGTTTTTTTCAAGGAAGTCGGGGCCTTCGGCAGGGAGATCCTCTCTCTCCCTACCTTTTCGTCTTATGCATGGAAGTCTTTCACCTTCAGCTTCAAAAGTCCATCGCTGAAAGGCCCTCTTTTGAATTTCATTCGCAATGTAAAGAATTGGGCCTCTTTTGTCTTTCCTTCGCTGATGATCTGATTCTCTTCTGCCGCGCTGAAGCTCCCTCAATTCAGATATTCAGTGACGCTCTGGAATGGTTATCTCATGCCTCGGGTCTTAAAGTCAATCGAGACAAAAGTCAGCTGATTCTCTCTATATCAACTGAGCACCTACGATCGGGTCTCCATCATATCCTTGGTTTTCAGGCTGGTGTTCTCCCTCTCAAACATCCTGGTCTTCCCCTATTGCACTCTCGGCTCACTATTCATAACTGTCAACCTTTGCTTGAAAAGATTGACAAGCGCATCGCTGGGTGGGGGGGTATTCCTCTCTCATTTGCAGCAAGAGTCCAACTCATTAAATCTGTCCTCTCTTCTCTCCACAACGAAATTGACTTGCCAAATAAGAGAAATTAGCTTGCCAAATAACGAAAATTGTCTTGCTAAAGAAAAGGAAAGAAGAAAAAGAATCTTGTTGTCGAAAAGCTTAAGATCAATTCCTCAATTGAGTGTTGATTTTAAAGAACCATTCAGTAGTATTGGTGTATGAAAGCTAGTCCAATCGAAGATCTTCACTTCCCCTAAGTCCGGCCACTTCTTCGAACGATTATGAAAGAGTTTGAATCCATTAATTAGTTATGCCCTGGGGAACGACCCCAATTTTTAAGTGGGATATATGAATTGAAAAATTTTAAAAATGATGAAAAAAAGAATATGCTCAAATCTGTTCACTAGCGAACACTTTGTATTAGCCTTGCACTTGGGCTCATCCTTAGTGTGCTCGTTTATTAAAAAAATAAAGTTAGAAAATCAAATACTTCAAGTCCCACCTCCGACAACATTTGGAATGTTTTTCATCAAGCCTTGAAGTAGGGGCATCTATTGACATCGAAATATTTTGAATAAATTACCGATTAAAGTCCGGATAAATCGGCTAATAATTCGGTCCAAAATAAAGTTCATAATAAATTTGGGCTTATCGTAAGGAATTTAAATTCATAAGCCCATATTAAATTTGGAATCTTATGCATTTTTATGGGTCAATCTAGAATAAACATAAATTTATTATTTTGGATTGACTAAATTGGGTCGGATACATGTTCAAAATACAGTCCATCAGAAGACTAGTCCATGTCAAAGCCCATGGTGATCAAGCCTAATGAAAGTGAGTCCAAGCTGCTTAAGCCTTACTCATGCTTATAAAATGGGGCCTCCACCTCTAACAAAGGGGACACAAATACATACAAGACATAACAAATCCAGCAAGAGCAAGTTCAAAACCTTTCTACAAAGACGAAGCTCTGCAACCACAAGTCCTTGATACAACATTTCAAGGTAGCTCGTGATCTCCTTCTACAAATTAGAGGGAGATTGCACATCCAATTCACGAACAAGCTCCAAGTCCTTAAATCTACATCCATAGAGAAGAATCAGGAGGTTACTTTGAACACAGAGATGGTTAACCACTTTCACACAAATTTCGTGTCTACAAAAATAAGTTACAAGAAAAAAAAAGTTATGGACCAAAAGTATTTTATTAGTTTAAATAAAAAGGGTGTTACAATCTGTGTGGATGATTATCCCCTGATTCTTCCTTCCGAATGTCTATCCAATGGCTGACGTTTATTCTTGGATGTGGATGTGTAATCTCCTCCGAATTTGTGGAGCAAACTACGTGTCACCTTGAAATTATATATCAAGGCTCGATGGATTTGATGCCAAGGATGACATGGAACCTTTGTGGTCATAGATCTTCGTCGTGGTAGAGAGCTTCTGGACTTGGGTCCCTCTGGATATCTTGTGTTGTACGGAGTGATTTGTGTTGTCTCTCCTCTTGTCTTGTGTTGAATGTAGTCTCCAATGTGAGAGGTGGGGACCCCTCTTAGGTAGCTTGGGCTCATTTTAATTGGAATTGAACACCGTGGGCTTGGACTAAGCTTCTAACGGACTGCATTTGATCATGTATATGGTCTAATTTGGCCAATCCAAAATAATAAATTTATATTTATTCTGGATCAACCCATGAAAACACGTAAGACCCAAATTTAATATAGGCCTATAAATTTAATTTTTTGAAATTATGATAAGCCTAAATTTATTATGGATTATTAATTTGGAGCCCAATTATTAGCTAATTTAGGCTTTAATAGATAATTTATTCTAAAATATTTTGATGTCAACAGATGCCCCCACTTCAAGACTCGACGAAAATCATGCCAAATGTTGTCGGAGGCAGAACTTGAAGTATTTGATTTATTGGGGCCCATGTAAGACCGAGCTCACATACACTACTCCACACTGGATTGCTCACTAGGAGGCCAAATTGTAATCCGGCATTCTCTTTCTAGCAACAAGAAAATCTTTCTTTTCTTTTTTGGCAAGGCCTTTTGCATGAAATTATTTCAATGTCACGAAAATAAATGGCTGACTTTAGATTCTTCTCAAATCTTCACCTTCCAAACTTTATGTGAATATAGACCTGACCTTTCATAGCCAAGGAGAATGTTATAAAGCAATGGCTTGACAATTGCTTTCCTGAGTGATGCGAACAAAGTGTATTTTTTTTTTCTTTGCATTAAATTTGGATTATGCTGAGGGCTCTTGAGCATCTTTAATTCATCAATGCTCTCACTATGAATTAAACAATGTAATAGATATGTTAGAAGTGGCAAGAATTCACTTTTCTAGTAAGGGAATTCCTTGGACGTAACTGATGTCGGCCAAAAAAGATCTTACAACATTTTGTTTCACTACATGAGAAAAGAAACAAAGTGTGTCCATCTTTGCTTGGTGGGCAAAATTTGGAGAAAACTTTTGAAGGCAATTTCTGTTCTGGCTGAGATTCATGATGTCGTTCACATGTCCCTCTTCATGTGCATCCGCAGCAAGAACCTCCCACATGGTAGATATGCAAGGCCATCACCCAAGCATCCTTCATGAAGCCAAGATTCTTGCAGTCATTCAGACATCTCTTTTCAAGTGCATCCACTACCAAGACATTCTTCAAGCCTTCCTCAAGCTAGGGTCGCTTTATGCGACACCTTGCATGCCATTGTTAGAGAATCGCTCGTCTCCTTGTTGGATTTCCATGGATGATTTTACGACTAGTGAGTAAGGTGGCTTCTTCGAATTATGATTTCTGCTAGTTAGCACTTCATTGATGGTGAATTTTTGGAGCTTCTCATCACTGACTTGTGACGCAGTGGACTTGGAGCATACTTCCTTGACGGATTGACTGAAGGGGAACTATGATGATATTGCTTCGTGGATCTCGTCAGGGTTGCGGTAGAGCTTGGCATTAGCAAAGTGTGACTCCACCTTGGTGTAGGGCTTCATGCCAGTATCAGAGCCTCCATTTACACGGGCTCAAGACTGTTCAACAAAAATTTTAGTGCCGGTAGAGATGGTAGAGCTTTCTGCTCATTCTTCGAGACATGCATGTCATTTATTGGAGTGACACTGGCGATGTTTGTGCCCATTGTGACTTCGTCATCCAAAGTAAGCAAGCCTTCATAATGTGGTATATGTTGGTTTTGTGGCATTTGACTTCTTTTCTCGCTTGGAGAAAAATTGACAGGAGTTGCTTTGATGGCCATGGACTTTTTGACGTCAGGTATGATGAAGTTTTCATCCTGTTTTACTCCTTTTTTTTATAGTCAATTGGGAATTTAGGTTATGATTAGTGATACTTATCCATTCCTCCTACGTCAGAACTTAAAAAATCACTTCCAAGCATTCAATAGCACCGAAGAAGAACCAAGTTGCCGTGAACGAGAACAACATCATCAACTTTACTGCTGCCAGTCAATCCTCTACCGAGGGCAAGATTGTGGACACTACTCCTTCCGGTGATTCGAACTCGGTAAGCTCTATCGAGATCAGTTCAAATACAAATAATTATAATTTAATATGAATTATTTATTATGATTTGTGGTAAATTAATTATTTATGTTAAAGCAAAATTTCTACAATTTAATATGAATTATTTATTATGATTTATGGTAAATTATTTATTTGAGATTAGTTCAAATACAAATAATTATAATGCAAAGAACTAATTATTTATGTTATAGCACAATTTCTACAATTAGAAAAATCTATTTATTTATTATGATTTGTGCAAAATATTTATTGAAATATTTACAATTTAAGTAATAGATCAATTTCAAAAGGTAATATATCAAATACATATAAATATAATTTAAAACATAATTTGTTATTTATGTCAAAATAAAATATCTATTTATGGTCAAATTTTATTAAATTTTCTACTAAAATGAGTAATATTGAATAGTATTAAATTAGTATTTCTTTTATTTTCTCTGAATTTACATTTATTGATTCTTTTGTATTTATTGCCTTTACATAGAATATGAAATAATTCGAAAAATTGGTGTAACTAAAAGGACTCTCAATTTTTTATTGTATATGTCCCAACAATAATAATACACTAAATGTTATTTATGAAAGTGAATATTATTATTTTGATACTTTGGTATGCTATTTGGATTACTTCAAATAAATATAATTATAATATAAAGAACTAACTGAGGCTGAAGTGCAGCAAGAAGTGATTGCAATGTCCCATGCCAATATATTTAGGCCCGACATTGATGTGACTCGAGTAGTTGTTTTGCCTCCAACGACGTGGAGGAGACATGACAGAACATAAATGGTGGGTCCTTGGAAAACGAAAGTTTATGTAAGGATTAAATCAAGGAGGGTCCCAGGGGCCATGGCAAATGATGAATTCTTTCCTACAATGGCAATGAGACAAATAGTGAGCTTGATGATGTTTTGACAGAAGAAGAGACAAAACAGCTTGAGATTGCACTTAAGATGGACTCAGAAAACGAAATGGCATTATCACTCACCGTCACAATTGTTGTGAGCTAAGGTATATTCCTGTTGGGGATGCAAAAAGTTGTAGGAATAGAAAAGTAAGGTGGAAAGAAAGGATGGTTTGGTGGCTGGAGTAGAGCGGAAAATAAAGCGGGATGAGCATAAAGGAGGAAGAGACGCTAAAGCTTCTTCAGCAAATGCCGAGAGTGGACATCGCCACAAGGATGGAAGTTGTGAGAATGAGTATACGAAAGGTTCAAGGCCTATTCTTTGTCTTTATCTAGATATTCCCTTACAAATAGAAGAACTTATGCCATTGCTTGAATTCTAGCAAAGTAAGTAAACGCTATCATGTAATTCACCACCAAGCTACCGAAGGCACCTTTCCTGTCAAGGTATGCACCTTGTTTTTAACACTCTCACTATATCGGCTTCTATGCATGTTGTTGTTGTTTTTAGTTTTTTTTTTTCGTTCTGATGTGATTCATCTTTGTGAATAACACCTCTCCTTTTCATTTTATACCTGCAATCTGTTATCTTTGTTCTCATCAGGGTTTATGAGATAATGAGGTTGTTTGGAACATTATGGCAAGTATGTGCACCCTTCAGATTTAGATGTGATTTACATCTTTTCTAGATCACTCAGTGTTTATTCATAGTAAAGCACTTGTAATGGCTTAAATTCTATCAATATTTATGTTGATCTATTTGGAGAATTTATTTAATATCAATATGTGAAAAATAAAGTGCTTATTTTTTTTATATGGTCCAATGCTTTCATTATGCTCTAGGTTTTTTTTTTTTTTTTTTCTTATATGTGAAATCTCTTCTGGTCACTCAAAGAATGGTGTCTTAAAAATTTATTATTTACAGGCATTCCTTTTCTTGTAACTTATTGGCTATTATTTTACAAGTCGTGTGAAGGTCTTTCAATGCCTCCTCATGCTTGAAGGGTTAACACTTCTATAAAATGCTCTTTCTCTACTCTTATATTTATCGAGGCTTGGATACGTTGGTAATCAAAATTATCTTAATAGTTTCGATTGATTATTTCATCCCTTGTTTAAGATGAATTGTTATTATGGGTGACATGTTTTTCTACCAACTTAATGTTATTTTGACCGGTTTTATTATTTAGATGCTTTTATCTGCCACATTATTTGTTTGTTGTATTGCTTCTGAGGTCAATAACATTACATTTATATGACAAGTTCGGCTGTTTTATTTTTTTGCAATCAACTTTTGTTTTGATGATCATCTATCTCCCAGGTTTTGTTTATTGATGTTAAGTTAACCCAATTATCTGGAAGATGGGAGTGTGGTTTTTGACACATCACAGTTGGAAGTTATAGGAGTCAGATTAAGGTCTTGTCTTATTGTGCTGGGCAAATTTTAAATGTGCACTTGTGTTTGTGTGTAACTTTGTCTAAAAGTACCGAGATAACATGTCTTACAATTAATGTTAAAGTTGTATGTCGTCTTCTACCTCTTTCTTTGTGTTCCTAATAATTATCTCACTAATGGGATCAAGAGTAACCTTTAGGGGTATCAAATGGTACTTTACTCTTCTTTTTGTCAATCTGGGAGTTAACGGGAGCTTCTTAACTTGACACGGACTATTTTCGTGTGTCACTTGTGGGATGGTGTTTTGCTTGTGTTGCTTCGTCAATCAACAGAAGCAGTTGCTCGTTGTCTATTGTCAGCTGATTGCAACAAATTAAATTATTGGGATGTTGGTGATGACAACCACAATCACATCAGACGTGCAAAGTCTCCTAACACAAACCTTGGGTCAGGTATTTTCTGTTTGAAAACATACAATAACACAGTTTACTTTCTACTGTATTCTTTTATTGCCAATTTTGCTTGTTTTGTTTACTAACTTATTCATTTTCAAATTTTATATTAATTGATAAATTAGCTTTTTCTATCATTGAAATTTTAGGGTTAAAATGGTTATAATTAATATATTTTACTTGTTTTGATTTATTAATTATTTATCTATTTTTATTCTCTTATAACTTAAAGTACTTATTAATCATTTTATTTTATTTGTATTCTCTTATAACTTAAAGTAAACACTTGAATTGAATGTGTGTGACATCTGGCACTGCACTCATATTCTTATGATTCATTGATTTTCTATTGTGGGTGGGAATTTTCCAGCCAGTACACAGAGTTTGAAGGGTGTTTTCTTTCCGTAGTATCATTCTTGTTGTTGGACTGAGGCTCAGCCCCCCTGTTTTTCTTGGATTATATGTGATCTTGACTGGTCCACTCTTATTAATGGGAATTCCTAAATTGGCATTATTATAATCATGGCCTGATCATTATTCTCTTTGTCCTTGGAACTCCATTGTTTCACCACTTAGTTTGTATAATTGTGTTCATTTTGAAGTTTTTATTTGATTATATATGATGGTTTTAAACATTCGGGAATTAACATTCTTCATTGACCACATGAGTTAGATTTGTAAGAGCAACATCCTGGGTTTTGGTCAACACAATCTAGTCTCTATTATGTGTTTCATTCAGCATGAAAATTGCAGTAACTTTTCTCCAGAAAACTGCTCATTTTTCTGCATTAACTGCAGAAAAACAACTGTTATTTTTTTTGTTCTGAAAATGGTTGATGTTTTTCAGCTTTAAATGCATCAAAATAGCGATGCTTTAATGCAGAAAATGCATGTAATTATGTTCTTGAAATTTGTATTATAATTATGGCCTGATTAGTTAGTATCTTTGTTCTTCAAACTCTATTGCTTCAGCACTTAGTTTGTGTAATTCCGTTTGCTTTGTAGTTTTTATTTAATTCTATTTGTGATGTTTTATTATTCGGGAATTAACATTCTAAAGTAACAGCATGATTTAGATTTTTAAGGGCAAGCATCTTTTTTTTTGGACCTGTGGGTTCAACTAATTTAAAGCATCCCACATATAGTATTTGGTTCTCTTTTTTGAAGCAGATGTCAAAGCTGTTTGTAAGCCTGTGTTTGTAAGCCTACGTTAATTCGTGTAAGTTATTGCAATTGATTAAGTTTGTATGTGCTAGTTGTGTGCTGCTACTTTTTGTGTTGTGGGTGGGAACCTTCAATACGCAAGTTTCCGGTAATCTTCTTTTCTCAGTTATCATTCTTGTGCGGATTGATGCTTAGTTCCCCAGTTTTTCTTGGATTTCTTGTAATTGTGGAACCCTCGGTGCACCGAGTTTTGGATAAGTTTTCTTTCCTCAATTATCATTCTTGTTGTCGACCTCAATTTATGTATTTATTGTAATCTTATTATGTGACATCAGCCACTGGACTCATATTCTTATCATTCACTGATTTTCTGTTGTGGGTGGGAAATCATAGAATTTTAAGCGGGTCTTCTTTCCTTATTATCATTCTTTGTTGTTGGACTAATGCTCACATCCCCTGTATTTTCATGGATTCTATATGATCTTTGATTGGTTCACTACACTGCAACCATTTTCTTGTCATTCAATGAGGATTGTGCAATATTCTTCACAAATTTCATAAACACAAATATGATATCATTCTTGAATTTGACATTATAATCATGGTCTGATAATTATTCTCTTCTTGAAGCTCTATTGCTTCACCGTAATTTGTAAAATTGTGTTCATTTTGAAGTATATATTTAATTATATATATATATGTTGTTTTTAACATTCTGGAATTAACATTCTTCAATGACCACATGAGTTCGATTTGTAAGAGCAAGCATCTTAGCTTTGGTCATGCAATCTAATCTCTATTATGTGTTTCTTTCAGTAGAAAAATTGCAGTAATTTTTTCTTCAAAAAATCGCTCTGTTTTCTGCATTAACTTCAGGAAAACAACATCTATTTTTTTGCTGAAAATGGATGTTGATTTTCTGCTTTAAGTGTAGCAAAATAGCGATGTTTTAATGCAGAAAAATGCATGTAATTATGTTCTTGAAATTTGTAATATAATTATGGCCTGATTAGTTCATATCGTAGTAGTTTTATCTAATTCTATGTATGATGTTTTAATTATTCTGGGATTAACATTATAAAGTGACAACATGATTTAGATTTGTATGGGCAAGTATTTTTGTGTTATACCCGTGGATTTGACTTTAAAGCATTCCAAAGCTGTTTGTAAGCCTGTGTGTGTAAACCTGTGTTAATTTGTGTAAGCTGTTTGGAGCTAGTTTATATGTCTCCTTATACTCATAATAATAATGAGTTCTTAATTCATAGGTCTATGTGGAGGATTAAATGACAATTAGTTTGTATTTTTTTAAAGGGTTTGTCTCAGTTTAGTGTATCTTTAACTTCTACAATTTTGGCGTCCCTACTTTCGGCTTCTTGGTCACAATATGCAAATACTAGTGTAATAGTTTTTGTTTTCTCAATATTCCATTTTTCCTCCTGATTACTTCTATTAACTGTGGACATTTCTTATGTAGTTTCTTTTTGCTCCCACTTTTATTGGTATTTTCCTGTCTACTTGGTGATATTTGATGGAAAGCCATCACATGTAATCCCGAAGCTGCAGCAGGTACTGTTAAACATTCTTTATTTTGATTTACCGGTTAACCTTGGAAGGATGATTGGAAGAAAGGATTTGGTTTTCTGTATTTGAGACTTTTACCTTTTACTTGTAGGAGTGGTTCTCCTCTGTACCTTTCCAATTCCTCAACCTCCGTTTTGTGCCACAACAATTTCAGGTTCAGTTCATTGAAGGCCAATTAATCTTGGGTTCTTGGTTTTGTTAAGAGAAGAGAAAATTGTCTTGCTTCTAAAATCATAGAAGTGCAACAGCGTAACCACAAGAATTTCTTGCAGCAGGAAAATTGCAGTAATTTTTTCTTCAAAAAATTGCTCCTTTTTCACATTAACTGACGAAAAACAGCAGCTATGTTTTTGCTAAAAATGCCTGCTGTTTTTCTGCTTTAAAATGCAGCAAAATAGCGATGCTTTAATGCTGAAAAATGCATGTAATTATATTCTTGAAATTGGTATTATAATAACGGCTTGATTAGTTAGTATCTTTGTTCTTGAAACTCAGTTGCTTCAACACTTAGTTTGTATAATTCTGTTCGCTTTGTAGTTTTTATTTAATTCTATTTATGATGTTTTTATTATTCGGGAATTACAGCATGATTTAGATTTTTAAGGGCAAGCATCTTGCTTTGGACCCGTGGGTTCAACTAATTTAAAGCATCTTGTACATAGTATTTTGTTCCCTTTTTTGAATCAGATGTCAAAGCTTTTTGTAAGCCTGTGTTTTGTTTGTGTAAGTCATTGCAACTGATTAAGTTTGTTTTTGCTAGTTGTGTGCTGCTACCTTTTGTGTTGTGGTAGGAACCTTCAATACACCGAGTTTTAGGTAATTTCTTGTCTCAGTTATCATCTTGTTGGCGGACTAATGCTTCGTTCCCTAGTTTTTCTTGGATTGTATGTAGTCCTGGTCGTGGAACCTTCAGTGCACCGAATTTTAGGTAAGTTTTCTTATTGTCAGCCTGATGCCTAGCTCCCTTATAATCTTATTATGTGACATCAGCAACTGCATTCATATTCTTATTATTCACTGATTTTCTGTTGTGCGTGGAAAGTTCCCCGCCAGTACACAGAGTTTTAAGTGTGTTTTTTCTCTCCTTAGTATCATTCCCCTGTTTTTTTTTTTATTCTATGTGATCTTGATTGGTCACTCATATTAATATGATATCTGACACTGCACCCATATTCTTGCAATATTCTATCACAAATTTCACAAACAAAAATATATGATGTCATTCATGAAATTGGCATGATAATCATGGCCTGATAATTATTATCTTTGTTCTTGGAACTTTATTGCTTCACCACTTAGTTTGTATAATTATGTTCATTTTGAAGTTTTTATTTAATTATATATATGATGTTTCGGAACATTCATGAATTAACATTCTTCATTGACCACATGAGTTAGATTTGTGATGTTTTCGAACATTCATGATCTAACATTCTTCATTGACCACATGAGTTGGATTTGTAAGAGTAACATCTTAGCTTTGGTCACACAATCTAATCTCCATTATGTGTTTCTTTTAGCATGAAAATTGCAATAATTTTTCTCCAGAAAACTGCTCCTTTTATTGCAATAACTGCAAAAAAACATTCTTTTGCTGAAAATGGCTCATGTTTTTCTACTTTAAATGCAGCAAAACAGCGATATTTTAATGCAGAAAATGAAATTATGTTCTTGAAATTTGAATTATAATTATGGTCTAGTTAGTTAGTATCTTTGTTCTTGAAACTCTATTGCTTCATCACTTAGTTTGTATAATTTTGTTCGCTGTGTAGTTTTTATTTACTTCTATTTATGATGTTTTCCTATTCGGGAATTAATATTCTAAAGTGACAACATAATTTAGATTTTTAAGGGCAAGCAGCTTTTCTTTGGACCCTTGGGTTCGACTAATTTATTAAAGCGTCCTACACATAGTATTTCGTATTCTTTTTTGAAACAGATGTCAAAGTAAGCCTGCATTAATTCGTGTAAGTTATTGCAACTGATTAAGTTTGTCTGTGCTAGTTGTGTGCTGCTACTTTTTGTGTTGTGGGTGGGAACCTTCAATACACCAAGTTTTAGGTAAACTTTTTTTTCTCAGTTATCATTCTTGTCGGCGGATTTATGCTTAGTTCCCCAATTTTTTTTGGATTCCTCATAATATTGATTGTGGATCCCTCGGTGCACTGAGTTTTGGGTAAGTTTTCTTTCCTGGATTATCATTCTTGTTGTCGGCCTCAATTTATATATTTATTGTAATCTTATTATGTGACATCAATCACTGCACTCATTTTATCATTACGCAGAGTTTTAAGCAAGTTTTCTTTCCTTAGTATCATTCTTTGTTGTCGGATTCATGCTCACTTCCCCTATTTTTTCATGGATCTATATGATCTTTGATTTTATTTAATTATATAAATGATGTTTTTAACATTCGAGAATTAACATTGTCATTGACCACATGAGTTAGATTTGTAAGAGCAAGCATCTTCCCTTTGGTCACCCAATCTAATCTCTATTACGTGTTTATTTCAGCATGAAAATTGTAGTAATTTTTTTCTTCACAAAACTGCTCCGTTTTCTGCATTAACTGCATGTAAACAGCAGCTAGTTTTTTTGCTGAAAATGGTTGTTGTTTTTCTTCTTTAAGTGCAACAAGATAGTGATGTTTTAATGCAGAAAAATGCATCTAATTATTCTTGAAATTTGTATTATAAATATGGCCTGATTAGTTCAGATCTTAGTTGCTTTTATTTAATTCTATTTATGATGTTTTTATTATTTTGGGATCAACATTCTAAAGTGACAACATGATTTAGATGTTTATGGGCAAGTATTTTGTTCTCTCCTTTGAACCAGATGTCAAAGCTGTTTGTAAGCCTGCATTAGTTCGTGTAAGTTATTGCAACTGATTAAATTTGTCTGTGTTGCTACTTTTTGTGTCCTGGGTGGCGACCTTCAAAACAAAGAGTTTTAGGTAAATTATCTTTTCTCAGTATCATTTTGGTTAAGCTATACTTTATCAATATACATTTTATCCACTTATTATAATCGACTCAAACTTAACAAAAAACAAGTGAACAAAACACACATTCAATTCAAGTGTTTACTTTAAGTTATAAGAGAATATAAATAAAATAAATAATTAATAAGTACTTTAAGTTATAAGAGAATAAAATAAATAAATAATTAATAAATAAAAACAAGTAAAATATATTAATTACAACCATTTTAACCCTAAGTTTTCAAAAAGCTAATTTATTAATTAATATAAAATTTGAAAATTGAATAAGTTAGTGTAGATGTGATATTTCAATGTGGACCTCGAAAAAAGATCTCTTTCTCAATGTTACTTGCATAATTTAATTATTTTTATTTAACGACATGAAAGATTAATAAAGTTAAAATGCAAATCGTCATGAAAATACACTTTTAAAATATGATAATAAAAAAATCTATTAATCATATAAATACAAATATTCTAAATGTTAAGATAATTATGTGGTAGTATTTACTACTCCCATTATAATTAATTAACTTCAATTGGTTTTTACATTTACAATGTAATATATTTATTAAAAATGCATTTACCATAGAATAAGAAATAATTAGAAAAATAAGAGAATTTGAAACAAGAATTTTGAGAGATAAATGTCCCAATAATACTAATATTCTAAATGCTATTTATGTAAGTTACAATTTCTCTCTATACTTATATATTTAATTGGTGGAAGTGACAATTTTCAAAGTTTGATTGTGTCTTTTTTAAAAAAAAAAAATTTCGATGAAACCAATATCTACATGGTTGTATCTTATATCAATGGTAATGTCAATGATTTACAATTCATTGGTAAGTTCAGTGTATATTTATGGCTTTATATGTCTCAATTAATAATTATTCTCTAATTTTATATTTTTTCTGGATTTATAACTTTATTAATTTGTTTTATCATGTATTGCACTAAAGGAATGCATTAAATAGATTACTAGTCAAGGATTGTCATGACATTTCAATAATGAAGAATCCATCCCATTTGTATTTTTCTTTACTTTTAAAATAAATTTAAGTGGCTTAAATAATTTATCATGGTTTTATTCCAATAATTTATTATTGCGTAAGAACATATATACTAGGTTTACCAATTTCTGTTGATGCCAAAAGAACATGTTTTTATTATTATTATTGTCTCAATTTAAATTGGAAATAATTCCACGTGTTTGACAAAATTCTCTACTAGGAATGAGTATGATTTAGTACTATTATTTTTTGTCTTTGTGTTACACGGTCACGTTTGATGGAGAGAATTATGATATAATTGATTAGGAGAGAATTGACTTAAAAAGAATTATTATTACACTTGGATTCATAATTAATTATACAGATGCAGATGGTAATTAAATCCAAAACTAATCTCATTTGTAAGGTTAATGAAGGAATTAAAAGAAATTACTTAATGGAATGAATAATTATATGAAAATAATTGTAGTTAAAATGTAAAAAATGTAGCTTTTATCAAAATGTAGTTTTGATGGAATTCAATCTCAAAAGTGATTATTGAAAAATGACCAAACAACAAAAAAAGTGGCATTTACACTAGAAACGAGATTTTGGAATATTTAATCGCAGGGGCATACAGACACTTAAAGTAAAAATTTCCAATAATTAATTCGTAAACAAAGTGTAATATTTCTTTACACCTAAATGATTATAAACCCAAACTTGGGGTAGAAAAATAATAAAAGAAAATACAAAGACACTTTCGCAAAATACTAAAGATACTCTAGTTTCTTTTTCTTTTTGAGAGAAAAAATACGTTGTTGTTTTTCAAATGATATGTACAACCACTCAAAACCCACTTTTGTACAAACCCGCAAACTCAAAAAATCCCCCCCCACCCACCATCTCACCAAACCACTCAAAACCCACTTTGTACAAACCTCGTCTTCTTTCCACCCCCACCCACCATCTCGCCTTCGTTTCCCCTTTCCTCTCTTCTCTTCTCACCCAAGAAAAACAGAGGAAAGAAATCAACAACAACTATAAAATTTTGAGGGTTTCCGCAGCCTCGGTGAAGGAGAGACGGTGGAGTGAGCCGAGGATGGCCGACTCAAGGCGGCGAACGCAGCGACGGCGGGAGAAGCAGCGACGACGGTTGGAGTGGCGTTGGCTTGTGTGCAACGCAACACCCGCGGGAGAAGCAGCGACGGCGGCGGGTACACTTCAAAACCCAAGAACGAAAATCCTCGCTCGCTGGTAAAAAACCCTCAAATCCCCGCTTCTTTTAGACTTCTGTACTCTTCTGCATGTGGTTCAATACAGATGAAATCTTTTCACTTTTCTTTTGTTGCTGTACTAATACCAAACAACATTAGTTTTCATTTGGTAACTTCTTAATCTCTTTGATTTAGAGCATTGTTATGGGGATTTGGAGTTTATCAACTGAATCTTTTTCTTTATCATGTCTTCTTAGTATGGATGGATATTGCTGAACCACCTATTTATTTTGCGGTTTAACTGGTTCAGACACTTGAATCTTGAAAGCTGATAGATGAAAATTTGGATATTAATAAGTAATAGATCCAATAATATCTGAACAAGAAATTCTGATGGTTCCACTGTCATGTTGAAATTATTAGGAGGCGCCTGATACGGCCATATGCTGACATGACTCAAAAGTTAATTTGAAATATGAGTACAATGTTTGAGGTTATATGGTATTGTCTGTCCTTCGACTCTATTTTTGTCATCCTGTGCTGAAATTTGATTACATGACAGTCTTAGTAAGGTTATAGAATTGATTACAGGTTGATAAGAATTCTTAGGAATGATATGTTTATTGAAACTGTTAAAATAACTCAATCCACCAAATCTATCATATCTGAGCTGTCACTTTAGTTGAAATATAAACTCCCTTAAGTGAATTGATTTCGATCCTTGCAAGCTTGTCTGAAAAATGTGATCAGTCTCATGATTCTCATCAGGTTTATTTGTCTTTTGATAAAATATTTAAGATTTATTTGAGATTTTGGACATCTTTTTTCTCTTTTAAGGCTTTATCATTAGTTGTATTTAATTATTGGCCTGATAGAGGACATCTTAATTATATCACATATGCAACACATCTCCAGTTGTATCAATCTGCTTCCTTCTTCTTCACCAGTAATGCAATGTTTTTGTGTACAGCGTAAAATCAAAATTGCAATCTGTTCTAGGAATTGTGCATTCATTAGTTAAGTCAACTTGCTTGGAGACGTTTCTTAAGCAAGTCCATTTCCTGTGTGAAATATATATATTTTTATGTGTTATCAATCTTCCCTCCTAATTCTGACCAGTTTGTTTAATATTCTGTAGCTGGCAGGTTCGTCTACATCATTGGATACGAAGGAAATCTACTTTGATTTCAGGAAACAACGTTTTATATACTCACAGGAGAAGAATACCTTTTGTAAGCTTCCTTATCCATCCAAGGAAACAATTGGGTATTATCTCAAGAGTACTGGTTATGGTACAGAAGCTAAAATTGTGGCCGCTACTGAGAAATGGGGGAGGAATGTGTAAGTGTCACCACATACTGCACAATCGTATATGAGAGATGATGTTTGAATGGTATCTTCGTGTGTTATTTGCATTTGTGCTCTAATTAGATATATTAGAATTGACATATTGCATAAGCAGTGTGCTCCGGTTTTATTAAGTGAAGTGTTAGACATGTGAGATTTAAACATGGTACATAATCTGGCAAATATCTGCATCTATTGATATAGTAATAGTTTTTCTTGTGCATTGATCATGTGGTTGTTGCTGGAGTATTTGAGTTCGTGATGCAGTGCAGCTTCAACATTTTGTCTGCGCTTCATCATCATCTGAAATTAGATTAATCATTTGGTAGTTTTTTTTATCCTTAACAGTGACTATATTATCAATATTACCATGGTGTTATAATCAATAAGGTCGTGCATTATTTACGTCCTTTTTAAATTTAATTTATTCTCCACGTAGATGAGCACTTGTTTATTTGAAAAGAATATTTCTTCTGCCTTCAAGTTAGAGCTTTCCTTCTGCTAATAAAATGGATCCATATTATGCAGATTTGAATATCCTCAAACCACATTCCAAAGATTGATGAAAGAGCAAATCATGGAACCGTTTCTTGTATTCCAGGTTTGTTGTAATTCCAACTTCCATTTCATTTCCACCTGATGAAATCGTTTTTTTGGATTTATTTAAGCTGTGCATTGTTTGTCTTTCTATTTTAATTTCTTCATTAGTACTTTATTTGGTGTTCTCTAATATACGGCGCTGCTGATTGCATTTAGGTATTCTGTGTAGGCGTTATTGGTGTTTGGACGAGACAAAAAATTGTATCTTCTTACGCCATATTCTGTGGTATGTATAAGATCTTTATTTTCTTCCTATTTGTGTAAATGATCTTTCTAATTTAAAACATTTGAGGACTTGGTGAATATTACATTTGGGCTTGATTGGTGAATCCTACTTTCTAAGATTTCTAAGCTATTGTGTTCCTAGAGTGCCACCCCCGTCTAACCGATAACATTGCTGTAATATGGAGATACCAATTTGATTATACTGACTTTTCAAATTATATCAAGTCTAGGTTCAATATTCTAAATCATTTTTTGTTGACATAAGGTACTTTGTCAACCTTTCTTGTAATTGATCCTAAAATGAGTTTTGTGCAACTATTTGCTTTCAGGTTGCTGTTGCTGCTGGCCAAGCCCATGTTCCCCCTTTTAGGATTGCTGAGACATAAAAAAAAAAGAAAAGAACCAAAAGCGTTCAGATAATGAGATTAGCAAGCTAGCAGATTGCCAAAAAAAACAAAAAGGCTAGCAGATTGTTGTTGCTGCTGGCCAAGGCCCTGTTATGACTGTTGAGGCTGATAAAAAGAAAGAAAAAAGGAAAAGAAAAAAAATAGAAAAAAGATGAAAAAAAACAAAAAAAGCAACAATGTTCTCAAAATGATATTCTTCTCTGTTTTGGTACTTCTTTTCTGAGACAAAGGAGACGGCTAATCTTGAGCGAAAAGGTGAGAATACTGGTGCTTTCTGCTGACTGTTATATGGGGTTGTAGTAGATATTAAGGATTTCGTAACCGATTTACATTTCATAGCAGACATGTGATCGGTCGTAGAAGTTAAGGATTTCTTGGATGATTTACGTTTGCCTTGCCTTATTAATAACGATAAAATAGTTTGTACTTGTGCTTCAAAATTTTTCAATCTGAATGTTTTTTCGCTTAGTGATTAAGGTGTTTATGGTTTTTCATGTGGTTAAATTATGTGATAATGTATCCAAGAAACTTGATTTACAGAAGTTGAGGAGTTGCTGCAGCAGCAGACCGAACCATCGGCGAATTCTGCTTCCAAATAAAATCTCATGCAAGAGGGTGAATTGAATCTTCTTATGCCATATTCTGCGGTATGCATTAGATCCTTATTTCCTTCCTATTTGTGTAAATGATCTTTCTAATTTAAAAATTTCGAGGAACTTGGCGAACATTATATCTGGCTTGATTGGGGAATTTCACATGCTAAGATTTGTAAGCTATTATGTTCCCAGAGTGACACCCCCCCCGTCTAACGATAACATTGTTTTAATATGGACATACCAATTTAATTATACTGACTTTTCAAATTATTTCGAGTCTTGGTTCCATTATTGTAAATCATTTTTCTTGACTCGATTTATTTTGTCAACCTTTCTAGTTTCTAGCAAAATTATGCTAAAATGAGTTTTGGTGTAATTGTTTGCTGACAGGTTGCTATGGCTGCTAGCCAAGCCCATGTTCCCACTTATATGATTGCTGAGATAGAAAACCAAGGAAAAGAAAAGAAGAACAATGTTCAGATAATGAGATTAGCAATTGTTTGCCAGCATGTTGCTGTTGCTGCTGGTCAAGCCCATGTTCTCCATTTTATGGCTGCTGAGGCTGATAAAAAAAGAAAAAGAAAAAGAAAAAAAAAACAGTAAATAGAAAAAAGAAAACGATAGTGTTGTCATAATGAGATTCTTCTCTATTTTGATACTTCTTTCTGAGACAAAGGAGACTGAATGATTATTGCGCGAAAAGGTGATAATACTGGTGCCTTCTGCTGACTATCGTCTAGGACAGTTGTAGATGTTAAAGAATTCTGTGCCGATTTACATTTCCATCATCATAAATGATCAAAATAGTTTGTAGTTGTGCAGAAAAATATTTCTACCTCAATCTCTCATCTTGGTGTAATGACGTGTTTTTGTCTCCATGCTGTTAAATTGTGTGATCATGCATCCAAGACCTATTTGAACCTGGCCAAATCGGATTTAATTTATGCAAACGGCCCCAAAAATTAACTCGATTTATGTTTATGCTTCTGTAGATGCATCATGTGTATCATGTCTGTATACTAATTTGCTTATCTAATTATATATATCTCTATAGTCGTCGGGTATATTAAGCTTTAGCATAAGGATGCTTCTGTGAACTTGGGTTACGCATTTTTAATTGTGACACATTTTCATCTGTTTTTGCGGCAATATTTTATTTTTAAGCTCACCCTTGGAAAATGCCTGGAGGCAATTATTTTGATTGCGACATCCTAATGACAAAATGTTTGTACACGCGCAGAAACTTGCAAAGATGTAAATCCCAATGATATCTCTTGGAGTTATCTCTGTTTTTTCCCTATCCTTGAGGATTCCAGTAAATAATTTAATGGGTATGTACTTATAAAGCTTAGTTTTGTTGGTTTTCTACACTTATTATTAATACTATGCAGGTCACTGTGACATCTATAGTCTGAGATGGCTTTTTCGATATAGTTATTATGAGACTTTTATAATTGAAATTTCCTGTTTGATATAAGTTGAAATATGTTTGTTGTTGTCTGTTATTCACAGGGTTGTGTTGCAGGTGTATGTGACAACTATAGATTGCAAGCAACCTCTTTCAGCATAGACTTTGCCATTGTACTTGGCAAGCAGTTGACATCCTTTTACCAGCAGGTAATAATTTAAGAGGTTAACAAACATTGCGAACTATGCCATTGAGCCAGTCTTACCTATGTCAGTTAATGCTTAAGAATGTGGTTTCTTCGAGCTTGTAACCTCTGTGATTGAGTTGAAACCAATAATGATTTTTTATCACATGACAGACACAAATATATTGAGTTCATTAAGAGCTGACATTGCCTTCTGACATATATTAATGATAATGTTGCGTTTCGAATGATTTCATAGATATCAAGTAACTCAGCCACAAGTGAAGGAAAAAAGTAGGATTCATGGATTTATTGAAGTGCCCTAATATAAGAATCTCCTCTTTGTTTTTTTTCCCCCCCTGCATTTCTTTCTTTATGTTTTTCATATTAGTAAGCTGCAAAGATGTAAATCCTCAATGATAGCTATTGAGGTGATCTTCATTTTCCCTATCATTGAGACTTCCAATAAATAATTTAAAGGCGATGCACTTATAAAGCTTATTTTTGTTGTTTTTCTACACTTGTTAATACAATTGGAGTCATTGTGACTTCTATAGTTTGCGATAGCTTTTTCGATATAGTTATGAGACATTCATTGTTTTAAATACTTGGTTTCACTTATGCTATTATGTTAATAATCCCTGTATTGATGTATTTGGCTTGTTATATTCACATGCTAAACTAGTTTCATTCATATAACACATTTTTAAAAGTAATAAACAGAACTTCAATTTACGACTACCAGAGCTATGTTACTCAAGGCTTGAGCTACTCCATAACTTCTCATGGTGCAATATGATCAAAGAGTATTTGATCTCATTACTTTGTTCAGGTTATTGCTGCTACTGTCGATATAGTTGAGAAGCCGTGGGAGCGCATTTGCATAGATGGTCAACCACATGAACATGGTAAGTAGATGTAGGACTTATAGTTTTTTTACATCTTCCTTAAGGGAGTATCAAATTAAAGTGCTCTACTTGCTGAATGTAGCTCATAATCACTGCACTTGTTCTCTTGACGGGGCTCTTGCTCTAGCTATTAATGACGCTCAAATATACTTGGTGAATGTTGCTCATCGTGATGTCTTTTCGTTAAGGTTTTCTGATCTATCTGTCATTAGAATGCTGGTCTAGAATGATAATCTTAAATGTGCTTCCTAATCCAGGATGTGATCTATCAGTCACTCTAGTTGATGCTAAAGTGAGATGTTTTACTTTAATCAGTTTGACGTAAGTTTTGTCAAGTTAGTGTTCGAGTTGAGTATGCTAGAGGGTAGTTTTGTGCCTCCACCCACTACCTGACCAACCATAGAATTCTGTATGTTAGTTGGAGCTGAATGTAGGGTAATTTGGTGGATATATCTCAATCAGAAAGTATCGGAGCACTTTAGAGGATGATTGATGCTTCGATGTTCTGAGTGCAATAATTGCAATATGCTGAAATTGCGTACAACAGTAGACTTTAGACATATGGTCCACATGTGCTTTTACTATTCCCTTCTCAAAACATTATGTGCCAGTTGATATGTAAAATGCTGAACCCATGAACACGAGTAGGCAATTGCAATCTCTGGGATTGTGGCATCTAACAATTAGGACTAATGAGTAAGCTTCTCTAGTTTATCACTATGTGTATGGGATGTTAGATACTACTTTCAGGATACTCTACAGTTTGGTGTTATGTAGACTCGACTCGCGACATTCATGTATGAAGCTTAGTTATTTTGGGTACGATTGAAAGTGATGAGCTTCTCCTCAAGTATTGGTTTATGATCAGCCACACCAAATTCGTATGCAACTTGTATTTAAATCTTCTGCACACGCTAAGGGATCTGAAACTTTGAGACAACTATGCAGGCTGTTCAGTCTGAGAATTTGAGTTCCCCCTTACCCCCTCTTATCAGTAGGGTTTAGGCCTTGAACCCTGTCCATTATTACAAATGAAAACTGCAGTAAAACAATTTGGGAGCGATATTAGCAGTATAAATTTTGTGTGCCTTCAAAATTCTTATCATTTAATAGTTGCTTACAATGACAGAGCCATATCCCTAACTATTATGTCCTCTATGATACGTAGGGCACCCGCTATATCATCTCCAAAAGTATCTTTATCACCCTTGAAAATAGAAAACTTTGATTGGTCAATAAGGATACCTAAATCTCCATTTTCTTTGTGAATCACAACGACCACTGGGTAGCACTTGAGTCAATCTTCATTATCTACTACATTTTTTATTCCTTGTTGATCTATCTGAATGTCCATCAATTAAGTCTTCCATATATCATGAAAATTTGATTTCGGATCCTATAGTCTTATGAAAAAATGGATATCATCTTCTTTTGCCATTTAACGCGAATTCCTTTGCTAACATCCTATCTCAGTTCTATCTTTGCATGTAGCATTAGACTGCATTCTGGTTCCATCCAAAGAGTTTTCCATGTGATCCCAGTTATTAAGCTATGCCACATATGCATAAAGTTACATATACGCATAAAGTTATGCATTATTGTTATGATATTTTAATTGGTGTTCGTTCATCATTTTGTGTATAAATATTTATATGCAGATTTCTGAAGAGCATTGCTAAGGAACCTCGGAGTTCTCAAAATGAGATTAGCAGTTGTTTGCCAGCAGATTGCTGTTGCTGCTGGCCAAGCCCATGTTCCCCCTGTTGTGACTACTGAGACAAAAAATTGTATTTTCTTACGCCATATTCTGCGGTATGTATAAGATCTTTATTTTCTTCCTATTTGTGTAAATGATCTTTCTAATTTAAAACATTTGAGGACATGGTGAATATTACATCTGGCTTGATTGGTGAATCCTACATACTAAGATTTCTAAGCTATTGTGTTCCTAGAGTGGCATCCCCCGTCTAACCGATAACATTGCTGTAATATGGATATACCAGTTTGATTATACTGACTTTTCAAATTATTTCAAGTCTAGGTTCCAATATTGTAAATCATTTTTGTTGACATAAGGTACTTTGTCAACCTTTCTAGTAATTGATCCTAAAATGAGTTTCGTGCAAATATTTGCTTGCAGGTTGCTGTTGTTGCTGGCCCAGCCCTTGTTCCCCCTTTTATGATTGCTGAGACATAAAAAAAAAAAAAATAGAAAAGAACCAAAGCGTTCAGATAATGAGATTAGCAAGCTGGCAGATTGCCAAAAAAAAAAAAAAAAAAAGGCTAGCAGATTTTGTCGCTGCTGGCCAAGGCGCTGTTATGACTGTTGAGGCAGATAAAAAGAAAGAAAAAAGGAAAAGAAAAAAAAACAGAAAAAAAAATGAAAAAAAACGAAAAAAGCAACAGTGTTCTCAAAATGAGATTCTTCTCTATTTTGGTACTTGTTTTTTGAGACAAAGGAGACTGCTAATCTTGAGCGAAAAGGTGAGAATACTTGTGCTTTCTGCTGACTGTTGTATAGGGTTGTTGTAGATATTAAGAATTTCTTAACCGATTTACATTTCATAGCAGACATTTGATTGGTTGTAGAAGTTAAAGATTTCTCTGATGATTTACGTTTGCCTTGCCTTATTAATAACGATAAATAGTTTGTACTTGTGCTTCAAAAATTTTCAATCTGAATGTTTTTTCGCTTAGTGATTAAAGTGTTTAGGGTTTTTGATGTGGTTAAATTATGTGATAATGTATCCAAGAAACTTGATTTACAGAAGTTGAGGAGTTGCTGCAGCAGCAGACCGAACCATCGGCGAATTCTGCTTCCAAATAAAATCTCATGCAAGAGGATGAATTGAATCTTCTTACAGCATATTCTGCGGTATGCTTAAGATCCTTATTTTCTTCCTATTTGTGTAAATGATCTTTCTAATTTAAAAATTTCGAGGAACTTGGCGAACATTATATCTGGCTTGATTGGGGAATCCCACATACTAAGATTTGTGAGCTATTATGTTCCCAGGGTAACACCCCCCCGTGTAACGATAACATTGTTTTAATATGGAGACTTATAATGAGTTTTCAAATTATTTCAAGTCCTGGTTCCATTATTGTAAATCATTTTTCTTGACTCAAGTTATTTTGTCAACCTTTCTAGTTTCTAGCAAAATTATGCTAAAATGAATTTAGGTGTAATTGTTTGCTGACAGGTTGCTATGGCTGCTGGCCAAGCCTATGTTCCCCTTTTATGATTGCTGAGATAGAAAAAAGGAAAAGAAAAGAAAAACAATGTTCAGATAATGAGATTAGCAATTGTTTGCCAGCATGTTGCTGTTGCTGCTGGTCAAGCCCATTGTTCTCCATTTTATGGCTGCTGAGGCTGATAAATAAAGAAAAAGAAAACGAAAAAAAAAAAAAAAAAAAAAAGACAGTGTTGTCATAATGAGATTCTTCTCTATTTTGATACTTCTTTCTGAGACAAAGGAGACTGATGATATTGCGCGAAAAGGTGATAATACTGGTGCCTTCTGCTGACTATCGTCTAGGACAGTTGTAGATGTTAAAGAATTCTGTGCCGATTTACATTTCCATCATCATAAATGATCAAAATAGTTTGTAGTTGTGCAGAAAAATATTTCTACCTCAATCTCTCATCTTGGTGTAATGAAGTGTTTTTGTCTCCATGCTGTTAAATTGTGTGATCATGCTTCCAAGACCTATTTGAACCTGGCCAAATCGAATTTAATTTATGCAAACGGCCCCAAAAATTAACTCGATTTATGTTTATGCTTCTGTAGATGCATCATGTGTATCATGTCTGTATACTAATTTGCTTATCTAATCATATCTATAGTCGTTGGGTATATTAAGCTTTAGCATAAGGATGCTTCTGTGAACTTGGGTTACGCATTTTTAATTGTGACACATTTTCATCTGTTTTTGCGGCAATATTTTATTTTTAAGTTCACCCTTGGATGGAAAATGCCTGGAGGCAATTATTTTGATTGCGACATCCTAATGACAAAATGTTTGTACACGCGCAGAAACTTGCAAAGATGTAAATCCCAATGATATCTCTTGGAGTGATCTCTGTTTTTTCCCTATCCTTGAGGATTCCAGTAAATAATTTAATGGGTATGTACTTATAAAGCTTATTTTTGTTGGTTTTCTACACTTATTATTAATACTATGCAGGTCACTGTGACATCTATAGTCTGAGATGGCTTTTTCGATATAGTTATTATGAGACTTTTATAATTGAAAATTTCCTGTTTGATATAAGTTGAAATATGTTTGTTGTTGTCTGTTATTCACAGGGTTGTGTTGCAGGTGTATGTGACAACTATAGATTGCAAGCAACCTCTTTCAGCATAGGACTTTGCCATTGTACTTGGCAAGCACTTGACATCCTTTTACCAGCAGGTAATAATTTAAGAGGTTAACAAACATTGCGAACTATGCCATTGAGCCAGTCTTACCTATGTCAGTTAATGCTTAAGAATGTGGTTTCTTCGAGCTTGTAACCTCTGTGATTGAGTTGAAACCAATAATGATTTTTTATCACATGACAGACACAAATATATTGAGTTCATTAAGAGCTGACATTGCCTCTGACATATATTAAATGATAACGTTGCGTTCGAATGATTTCATAGATATCAAGTAACTCAGCCACAAGTGAAGGAAAAAAGTAGGATTCATGGATTTATTGAAGTGCCCTAATATAAGAATCTCGTCTTTGTTTTATTTTCCTCCCTGCATTTCTTTCTTTATGTTTTTCATATTAGTAACCTGCAAAGATGTAAATCCTCAATGATAGCTATTGAGGTGATCTCCATTTTCCCTATCATTGAGACTTCCATGAAATAATTTAACGGCGATGCACTTATAAAGCTTATTTTTGTTGTTTTTCTACACTTGTTAATACAATTGGAGTCATTGTGACTTCTATAGTTTGCGATAGCTTTTTCGATATAGTTATGAGACATTCATTGTTTTAAATTCTTGGTTTCACTTAAGTTATTATGTTAAAAATCCCTGTATTGATGTATTTGGCTTGTTATATTCACATGCTAAACTAGTTTCATTCATATAACACATTTTTAAAAGTAATAAACAGAACTTCAATTTACGGCTTCCAGAGCCATGTTACTCAAGGCTTGAGCTACTGCATAACTTCTCATGGTGCAATATGATCAAAGAGTATTTGATCTCATTACTTTGTTCAGGTTACTGCTGCTACTGTCGATATAGTTGGGAAGCCGTGGGAGCGCATTTCCATATTTGGTCAACCACATGAACATGGTAAGTAGATGTAGGACTTATAGTTTTTGTACATCTTCCTTAAGGGAGTATCAAATTAAAGTGCTCTACTTGCTGAATGTAGCTCATAATCACTGCACTTGTTCTCTTGACGGGGCTCTTGCTCTAGCTATTAATGACGCTCAAATATACTTGGTGAATGTTGCTCATCATGATGACTTTTCGTTAAGGTTTTCTGATCTATCTGTCATTAGAATGCTGGTCTAGAATGATAATCTTAAATGTGCTTCCTAATCCAGGATGTGATCTATCAGTCACTCTAGTTGATGCTAAAGTGAGATGTTTTACTTTAATCAGTTTGACGTAAGTTTTGTCAAGTTAGTGTTCGAGTTGAGTATGCTAGAGGGTAGTTTTGTGCCTCCACCCACTACCTGACCAACCATAGAATTCTGTGTGTCAGTTGGAGCTGAATGTAGGGTAATTTGGTGGATATATCTTAATCAGAAAGTATCGGAGCACTTTAGAGGATGATTGATGCTTCGATGTTCTGAGTGCAATAATTGCAATATGCTGAAATTTCGTACAACAGTAGACTTTAGACATATGGTCCACATGTGCTTTTACTATTCCCTTCTCAAAACATTATGTGCCAGTTGATATGTAAAATGCTGAACTTATGAACACGAGTAGGCAATTGCAATCTCTGGGATTGTGGCATCTAACAATTAGGACTAATGAGTAGGCTTCTCTAGTTTATCACTATGTGTATGGGATGTTAGATACTACTTTCAGGATGCTCTACAGTTTGGTGTTATGTAGACTCGACTCGTGACATTCATGTATGAAGCTTAGTTATTTTGGGTACGATTGAAAGTGATGAGCTTCTCCTCAAGTATTGGTTTATGATCAGCCACACCAAATTCGTATGCAACTTGTATTTAAATCTTCTGCACACGCTAAAGGATCTGAAACTTTGAAACAACTATGCAGGCTGTTCAGTCTGAGAATTTGAGTTCCCCCTTACCCCCTCTTATCAGTAGGGTTTAGGCTTTGAACCCTGTCCATTATTACAAATGAAAACTGCAGTAAAACAATTTGGGAGCGATATTAGCAGTATAAATTTTGTGTGCCTTCAAAATTCTTATCATTTAATAGTTGCTTACAATGACAGAGCCATATCCCTAACTATTATGTCCTCTATGATACGTAGGGCACCCGCTATATCATCTCCAAAAGTATCATTATCACCCTTGAAAATAGAAAACTTTGATTGGTCAGGATACCTAAATCTCCATTTTCTTTGTGAATCACAACGACCACTGGGTAGCACTTGAGTCAATCTTCATTATCTACTACATTTTTTATTCCTTGTTGATCTATCTGAATGTCCATCAATTAAGTCTTCCATATATCATGAAAATTTGATTTCGGATCCTATAGTCTTATGAAAAAATGGATACCATCTTCTTTTGCCATTTAACGCGAATTCCTTTGCTAACATCCTATCTCAGTTCTATCTTTGCATGTAGCATTAGACTGCATTCTGGTTCCATCCAAAGAGTTTTCCATGTGATCCCAGTTATTAAGCTATGCCACATATACATAAAGTTACATATACGCATAAAATTATGCATTATTGTTATGATATTTTAATTGGGTTCCTTCATCATTTTGTGTATAAATATTTATATGCAGATTCCTGAAGAGCATTGCTAAGGAACCTCGGAGTTCTCAAAATGAGATTAGCAGTTGTTTGCCAGCAGGTTGCTGTTGCTGCTGGCCAAGCCCATGTTCCCCCTGTTGTGACTACTGAGACAAAAATTGTATTTTCTTACGCCTTTTAAATCATTTTTTCCTATTTGTTGATCAATTTAAGGTACTTTGTCAACCTTTCTTGTAAATTGAATCCTATTAAATGAGTTTTGTGCAATTATTTGCTTGAGTTTCAGGTTGCTGTTGTTGCTGGCCAAGCCCTTGTTCCCCCTTTTATGATTGCTGAGACACAAAAAAAAAAAAAAAGAAAAGAACCAAAGCGTTCAGATAATGAGATTAGCAAGCTGGCAGATTGCCTAAAAAAAAAAAAAAAAACTAAAAGGCTAGCAGATTGCTTTGTCGCTGCTGGCCAAGGCGCTGTTATGACTGTTGAGGCAGATAAAAAGAAAGAAAAAAGGAAAAAGAAAAAAAACAGAAAAAAAAATGAAAAAAAAACGAAAAAAGCAACAGTGTTCTCAAAATGAGATTCTTCTCTATTTTGGTACTTCTTTTCTGAGACAAAGGAGACTGCTAATCTTGAGCGAAAAGGTGAGAATACTTGTGCTTTCTGCTGACTGTTGTATAGGGTTGTTGTAGATATTAAGGATTTCTTAACCGATTTACATTTCATAGCAGACATTTGATCGGTTGTAGAAGTTAAAGATTTCTCTGATGATTTACGTTTGCCTTGCCTTATTAATAACGATAAAATAGTTTGTACTTATGCTTCAAAAATTTTCAATCTGAATGTTTTTTCGCTTAGTGATTAAAGTGTTTATGGTTTTTGATGTGGTTAAATTATGTGATAATGTATCCAAGAAACTTGATTTACAAAGTTGAAGGAGTTGCTGCAGCAGCAGACCGAACCATCGGCGAATTCTGCTTCCAAATAAAATCTCATGCAAGAGGATGAATTGAATCTTCTTACAGCATATTCTGCGGTATGCTTAAGATCCTTATTTTCTTCCTATTTGTGTAAATGATCTTTCTAATTTAAAAATTTCTAGGAACTTGGCGAACATTATATCTGGCTTGATTGGGGAATCCCACATACTAAGATTTGTGAGCTATTATGTTCCCAGGGTGACACCCCCCCGTGTAACGATAACATTGTTTTAATATGGAGAATTATAATGAGTTTTCAAATTATTTCAAGTCCTGGTTCCATTATTGTAAATCATTTTTCTTGACTCAAGTTATTTTGTCAACCTTTCTAGTTTCTAGCAAAATTATGCTAAAATGAATTTAGGTGTAATTGTTTGCTGACAGGTTGCTATGGCTGCTGGCCAAGCCTATGTTCCCCTTTTATGATTGCTGAGATAGAAAAAAGGAAAAGAAAAGAAGAACAATGTTCAGATAATGAGATTAGCAATTGTTTGCCAGCATGTTGCTGTTGCTGCTGGTCAAGCCCATGTTCTCCATTTTATGGCTGCTGAGCCTGATAAATAAAGAAAAAGAAAACGAAAAAAAAAACAGTAAATAAAAAAAAAAAAACGACAGTGTTGTCATAATGAGATTCTTCTCTATTTTGATAAGACAAAGGAGACTGATGATATTGCGCGAAAAGGTGATAATACTGGTGCCTTCTCTGACTGTCTAGGACAGTTGTAGATGTTAAAGAATTCTGTGCCGATTTACATTTCCATGATCAAAATAGTTTGTAGTTGTGCAGAAAAATATTTCTACCTCAATCTCTCATCTTGGTG
The DNA here is from genome assembly GCA_034509735.1 of Sesamum alatum. Lineage (NCBI taxonomy): Eukaryota > Viridiplantae > Streptophyta > Magnoliopsida > Lamiales > Pedaliaceae > Sesamum > Sesamum alatum. The sequence goes on from JACGWO010000014.1 coordinate 459,827, forward strand.
TAATGAAGTGTTTTTGTCTCCATGCTGTTAAATTGTGTGATCATGCTTCCAAGACCTATTTGAACCTGGCCAAATCGAATTTAATTTATGCAAACGGCCCCAAAAATTAACTCGATTTATGTTTATGCTTCTGTAATGCATCATGTGTATCATGTCTGTATACTAATTTGCTTACTTTAGCATCTTCTGTGAACTTGGGTTACGCATTTTTAATTGTGACACATGTTTTTTGCGGCAATATTTTATTTTTAAGTTCAATGGAAAATGCCCGGAGGCAATTATTTTGATTGCGACATCCGAATGACAAAATGTTCACGCGCAGAAACTTGCAAAGATGTAAATCCCAATGATATCTCTTGGAGTGATCTCTGTTTTCCCTATCGTTGAGGATTCCAGTAAATAATTTAATGGGTAAATAATATAGAGCTTATTTTTGTTGGTTTTCTACACTTATTATTAATACTATGCAGGTCACTGTGACATCTATAGTCTGAGATGGCTTTTTCGATATAGTTATTACTTGTTTGATATAAGTTGAAATATGTTTGTTCTTGTCTGTTACTCATAGGGTTGTGTTGCTGGTGTATGTGACAACTATAGATTGCAAGCAACCTCTTTCAGCATAGGACTTCGCCATTGTCTTGGCAAGCACTTGACATCCTTTTACCGGCAGGTATAGTTTAAGAAGTTAACAAACATTGCGAACTATGCCATTGAGCCAGTCTTACCTATGTCAGTTAATGCTTAAAATGAGGTTTCTTTGAGCTTGTAACCTCTGTGATCGAGTTTAAACCAAGCATGATTTTTGATCACGTGAGCGACACGAATATATTGAGTTCATTAATAGATGCCTCTGACATATATTAAATGATAATGTTATGTTAGAATGATTTCATAGATATCAAGTAACTCAGCCACAAGTGAAAGAAAATAGTAGGATTCATGGATTTATTGAAGTGCCCTAATATAAGAATCTTCTTTGTTTTTTTTTCTCCCTGCGTTTCTTTTCATATGTTTATCATCATTAATGGCCTGCAAAGATGTAAATTCTCAATGATGGCTATTGAATTGATCTCTATTTTCCCTATAATTGAGGGTTCCACGATATAATTTAATGGCGACGCACTTATAAAGCTTATTTTGTTGGTTTTCTACACTTGTTAATACAATTGGAGTCATTGTGACTTCTATAGTTTGCGATAGCTTTTTCGATATAGTTATGAGACATTCCTGGGATTTTGCTTCCAACCTCATTCCTGGGATAAACCTCTTGCAAGAGGATGAACTGAAAGTTTCTCACGCCCTATTATGCGGTATGCATAAGATGCTTGCTTTTTTTCCAATTTGTTGAATTGATCTTTCTAACTTAAAACTTCTGGGTAATTTTGCGAACACTACATTTGGCTTGATTGGTGAATCCTATATTTCTATTAACATGAACCAAGAGATCATCATAGTCTAATTTGATTGATGAAATATTTCTGAAACGTGCTTGTTTTTGTTCTCTTGGAAGTCAATCTTGTGGAGAAGTTTGGCCTAAGTCTTGGTACATTCAAGGGAGGACTATTCAGTATTTTGTGGACACAAGGAAATTGTGGGATGGAAAAGTTGGCAAAATCTTCATCAAGGGTACATTGATGAAGATTGGCAAGGAAATGTGGAATGGAAAAGTTGGCTTTGGCCTAAGTCTTGGTACATTCAAGGGAGGACTATTCAGTATTTTGTGGACACAAGGAAATTGTGGGATGGAAAAGTTGGCAAAATCTTCATCAAGGGTACATTGAGTGCTAAGATAAGGATGTGGGACATGAAATGGGTGACGCAGTTTTAACTCCAACCCATTTTGCGAGAATATTCTATTTTTAAGCGAACATTGAAATTATGCCTGATGGGAATTGATTGATTGTGACATCCTAATGGCAAAATGTTTTTACAGGCGCAGAAACTGCCTTAACAGAAGTTGAGGAGCTGCAGCGCAACAATCCCTCAGAGACGAATCTTCGGCACTAAACGCATGGGGTCCCTAGATAGTACGAGCCAATGAGCTAATAGAACTTTTACGCTACTTAGCAAGTGGGCGCGGAGCTACTGAGCTAAACAAGGCAATGATCTTACGCACGCGAATGATACCCCCAGGAAATTACTCGGCCGGTCTCAAACTCCCCCCCCCCCCTGATTCTGCTTTTAATTCTTTTACTGGAAAAAGACCTCTTGCGATTGGAAGTTTCTTATGCCCTATTTTGCGGTATGTGTAAGATCCTTCTTTTTTTTTCCTATTTGTTTTAATGATCTTTCAAATTTAAAACTTTTTGGGGAATTTTGTGGACGGTACATTTGTCTTGATTAGTGAATCATATATTCTTAGATTTCTAAGCTATTCTGTTCGCCAGGTGGACGACTAACGGTAACATTGTTGTAATAGGGAGATACATGTATAATTATTTTGACTTTCTAGTTAATTATTACGAAATCAATTTTGGTGCTATGCAATTGTTTGCTAGCAGGCTACAGTTGGTGCTGACCAATCCCATGTTCTCCTTCTATGACTGCTGAGACTGTAGATCATAGAAGCTCTAAGATGCCTGTACTGTAGGATGCCTTGTGGATGCCAAGGATCATGCCAAAGCAGGAAAGTCTCCCCTGTGACAACCGGTACTGAATAGCTTGTGTCATACTGATGTGTTCCGATTTTATACTTTTTTTCTGACTCAAAGGAGACTGCTAATCTTGATAGAAAAGGTGATAATCCTAGTTCCTTCTACTGACTTTCATACCAGACATTTCATCGGATGTAGAAGTTATCGAATTTCATGATGTTTTATGTTTGCATTATTAATAGCGAACAAAATAGTTCGTATTTGTGCTTAAAAGTAATCTCTATCTGAATGTTTCATCTGTGATCAAAGTGTTTATGGTTTTTCATGCGATTAAAGGCTGAATGTTTTTATATGTTTGGTCGAAGTCGTGGTACATTGAACGGAGGACTATTCACTATTTTGTGGACGCAAGGAAATTGTGGGACGGAAAAGTTGGCAAAACCTTCATCAGTGAGTTTGTGGTTTCTATGTTAGTTGTTAGCTTTACATTCATTGGGAAGCATGCGAACTATTCAGCAATTTTAGATATTATCAGCACTTAGCGCGGAATATTTCTTTTGCATGAAGATTGTTGAGAATAGCCTCGTGGGTATACTCCATGACCTAGAGAATTTGATCACTTCAGCTCTTTTGGGTGACTTAACATTGTTTGAAAAGATCTTGTCTTCTGGGTATCGATTATGTATTTGTGCTTTGTGCTGCTGACAAAGAATGCGATGATCTAGTCTGATTCTGAAGACTTTGGGAGCATGGACGACATTTCTGAAGTTAAATGCTTTAGTTGCGTTGATTGATCTACTAATTGCTGGATCCAGTATAAGAATGGAGGTAATCCTTTTATTTTTTTGATGGATCATATATGAATTTCGATATTAGGTTCAGCATGTTTTTAAATACACAGGGCTTTGATGATTCTACTTCCTGGGGAGTTGGTGGATAATATGTTTTGACATATACAATCAATAACTAGGCATGCTTATAGTTTATTATGAATATATCAAATGAGACGAAACGATAACAAAGTAACTGAGAAAGAAAGGTTACTAATGTTAAGTTAACCCAATTGTCTGGAAGATGTGAGTGTGGTTTTTGACACATCATAGTTGGAAGTTATAGGAGTCAGATTAAGGTCTTGTGTTATTGTGCTGGGCAGATTTTAAATGTGCACTTGTGTTTGTGTGTAGCTTTGTCTAAAAGTACCGAGATGGCATGTCTTATAATTAATGTTAAAGTTGTATGTCCTCTTCTGCCTCTTTCTTTGTGTTCCTAATAATTATCTCACCAATGGGATCAAGAGTAACCTTTAGGGGTATCAAATGGTACTTTACTCTTCTTTTGTTCAATCTGGGAGTCAACGGGAGCTTCTCAACTTGACACGGACTATTTTCGTGTGTCACTTGTGGGATGGTGTTTTGCTTGTGTTGCTTCGTCAATCAACAGAAGCAACTGCTCATTGTCTATTGTCAGCTGATTGCAGCAAATTAAATTACTCAGTTTGAAGCGTCTTTTCTTTCCGTAGTATCATTCTTGTTGTTGGACTGAGGCTTGCTCCCCTGTTTTTCTTGGGCTCTATGTGATCCTGACTAGTCCACTGTTATTAATGTGAATTCTTTAAATTGGCATTATTATAATCATGGCCTGATCATTATTCTCTTTGTTCTTGGAACTCCATTGCTTCACCACTTAGTTTGTATAATTGTGTTCATTTTGAAGTTTTTATTTAATTATATATGATGGTTTTGAACATTCGGGAATTAACATTCTTCATTGACCACATGAGTTAGATTTGTAAGAGCAACATCTTACCTTTGGTCAACACAATCTAGTCTCTATTATGTGTTTCTTTCAGCATGAAAATTGCAGTAACTTTTCTCCAAAAAACTGCTCCTTTTTCTGCATTAACTGCAGAAAAACAACTGCTATTTTTTTTGTTCTGAAAATGGCTGTTGTTTTCTGCTCTAAATGCAGCAAAATAGCGATGCTTTAAGTAGAAAATGCATGTAATTATGTTCTTGAAATTTGTATTATAATTATGGCCTGATTAGTTAGTATCTTTGTTCTTGAAACTCTATTGCTTCAGCACTTAGTTTGTGTAATTCTGTTCGCTTTGTAGTTTTTATTTAATTCTATTTGTGATGTTTTATTATTCGGGAATTAACATTCTAAAGTGACAGCATGATTTAGATTTTTAAGGGCAAACATCTTTGCTTTGGACCTGTGGGTTCAACTAATTTAAAGCATCCGACATATAGTATTTGGTTCTCTTTTTTGAAGCAGATGTCAAAGCTGTTTGTAAGCCTATGTTAATTCGTGTAAGTTATTGCAACTGATTAAGTATGTATGTGCTAGTTGTGTGCTGCTACTTTTTGTGTTGTGGGTGGGGACCTTCAATACGCCAAGTTTTCGGTAAATTTTCTTTTCTCAGTTATCATTCTTGTGCGGATTGATGCTTAGTTCCCCAGTGTTTCTTGGATTTCTTGTAATTGTGGAACCCTCGGTGCACCGAGTTTTGGGTAAGTTTTCTTTCCTCAATTATCATTCTTGTTGTCGGCCTCAATTTATGTATTTATTGTAATCTTATTATGTGACATCAGCCACTGGACTCATATTCTTATCATTCACTGATTTTCTGTTGTGGGTGGGAATCTCCCACCCAGTACATAGAATTTTAAGCGGGTCTTCTTTCCTTATTATCATTCCTTGTTGTCGGACTGATGCTCACCTCCCCTGTTTTTTCATGGATTCTATATGATCTTGATTGGTTCACTACACTGCAACCATTTTCTTGTCATTCAATGAGGACTGTGCAATATTCTTCACAAATTTCATAAACACAAATATGATATCATTCTTGAATTTGACATTATAATCATGGTCTGATAATTATTCTCTTCTTGAAGCTCTATTGCTTCACCGTAATTTGTAAAATTGTGTTCATATTGAAGTTTTTATTTAATTATATATATGATGTTTTTAACATTCTGGAATTAACATTCTTCAATGACCACATGAGTTCGATTTGTAAGAGCAAGCATCTTAGCTTTGGTCACGCAACCTAATCTCTATTATGTGTTTCTTTCAGTAGAAAAATTGCAGTAATTTTTTCTTCAAAAAACTGCTCCGTTTTCTGCATTAACTTCAGGAAAACAACAGCTATTTTTTTGCTGAAAATGGATGCTGATTTTCTGCTTAAGTGTAGCAAAATAGCGATGTTTTAATGCAGAAAAAATGCATATAATTATGTTCTTGAAATTTGTATTATAATTATGGCCTGATTAGTTCATATCGTAGTAGTTTTTATCTAATTCTATTTATGATGTTGTTAATTATTCTTAACATTCTAAAGTGACAACATGATTTAGATTTTTATGGGCAAGCATTTTTGCGTTTTACCCGTGGGTTTGACTTTAAAGCATTCCAAAGTTGTTTGTAAGCCTGTGTGTGTAAACCTGCGTTAGTTCGTTTAAGTTGTTTGTAGCTAGTTTATATGTCTCCTTATACTCATAATAATGAGTTCTTGATTCATAGGTCTATATGGAGGATTAAATGACAATTAGTTTGTCTTTTTTGAAAGGGTTTGTCTCATTTTAGTGTGTCTTTAACTTCTACAATTTTGGCGTCCCTACTTTCGGCTTCTTGGTCACAATATGCAAATACTAGTGTAATAGCTTTTGTTTTCTCAATATTCCATTTGTCCTCCTGATTACTTCTATTAAGCATTGACATTTCTTATGCAGTTTCTTTTTGCTCCCACTTTTATTGGTATTTTCCTGTCTACTTGATGACATTTGATGGAAAGCCATCACATGAAATCCCGAAGCTGCAACAGGTATTGTTAAACATTCTTTATTTTGATGAACCAGTTAACCTTGGAAGGATGATTGGAAGAAAGGATTTGGTTTTCTGTATTTGAGACTTTTACCTTTTACTTGTAGAAGTGGTTCTCCTCTGTGGATACCTTTCCAATTCCTCAACCTCCGTCTTGTGCCACAACAATTTCAGGTTCAGTTTATTGAAGGCCAATTAATCTTGAGTTCTTGGTTTTGTTAAGAGAAGAGAAAATTGTCTTGCCTCTAAAATCATAGAAGTGCAACAGCGTAACCACAAGAATTTCTTGCAGCAGGAAAATTGCAGTAACTTTTTCTTCAGAAAATTTCTCCGTTTTCGCTTTAACTGACAAAAAACAGCAGCTATGTTTTTGCTGAAAATGCCTGCTTTTTTTCTGCTTTAAATGCAACAAAATAGCGATGTTTTAATGCAGAAAAATGCATGTAATTATTTTCTTGAAATTGGTATTGTAATAACGGCTGATTAGTTAGTATCTTTGTTTATTGAAACTCAGTTCCTTCAACACTTAGTTTGTATAATTATGTTCGCTTTGTAGTTTTTATTTAATTCTCTATTTATGATGTTTTTATTATTCGGGAATAACAACATGATTTAGATTTTTAAGGGCAAGCATCTTTGCTTTGGATCCGTGGGTTCAACTAATTTAAAGCATCTTGTACATAGTATTTTGTTCACTTTTTTGAATCAGATGTCAAAGCTTTTTGTAAGCCTGTGTTTTGTTTGTGTAAGTCATTGCAACAGATTAAGTTTGTTTTTGCTAAAGTTCCAAGCATAATTAATATGAGGTCAATGAATGTTAATTCCAAACATTCATGAATAAAGTTCCAAACATGAGTTAGATTTGTGATGTTTTGGAACATTCATGAATTAACATTCTTCATTGACCACATGAGTTGGATTTGTAAGAGCAACATCTTAGCTTTGGTCACACAATCTAATCTCCATTATGTGTTTCTTTTAGCATGAAAATTGCAGTAATTTTTCTCCAGAAAACTGCTCCTTTGAATAAAGTTCCAAACATGAGTTAGATTTGTGATGTTTTGGAACATTCATGAATTAACATTCTTCATTGACCACATGAGTTGGATTTGTAAGAGCAACATCTTAGCTTTGGTCACACAATCTAATCTCCATTATGTGTTTCTTTTAGCATGAAAATTGCAGTAATTTTTCTCCAGAAAACTGCTCCTTTTATTGCAATAACTGCAGAAAAACATTTTTTTGCTGAAAATGGCTGCTGTTTTTCTACTTTAAATGCAGCAAAATAGCGATATTTTAATGCTGAAAAAGTAATTATGTTCTTGAAATTTGAATTATAATTATGGCCTGATTAGTTAGTATCTTTGTTCTTGAAACTCTATTGCTTCAGCACTTAGTTTGTATAATTTTGTTCGTTGTGTAGTTTTTATTTACTTCTATTTATGATGTTTTCCTATTCGGGAATTAATATTCTAAAGCAACAACATGATTTAAATTTTGTTTTCTTTTTTGAAACAGATGTCTAACCTGTTTGTAAGCCTGCATTAATTCGTGTAAGTTATTGCAACTGATTAGGTTTGTTTGTGCTAGTTGTGTGCTGCTACTTTTTGTGTTGTGGGTGGGAACCTTCAATACACCAAGTTTTAGGTAAATTTTTTTTTCTCAGTTATCATTCTTGTCGGCGGATTTATGCTTAGTTCCCCAATTTTTCTTGGATTACTCGTAATATTGATTGTGGATCCCTCGGTGCCCTGAGTTTTGGGTAAGTTTTCTTTCCTGAATTATCATTCTTGTTGTCGGCCTCAATTTATATATTTATTGTAATCTTATTATGTGACATCAATCACTGAGTTTTAAGCAAGTCTTCTTTCCTTAGTATCATTCTTTGTTGTCGGATAGATGCTCACCTCCCCTATTTTTTCATGGATTCTATATGATGTTTGATTTTATTTAATTATATATATGATGTTTTTAACATTCGGGAATTAATATTGTTATTGACCACATGAGTTAGATTTGTTAGAGCAAGCATCTTTCCTTTGGTCACCCAATCTATTACGTGTTTATTTCAGCAAGAAAATTGTAGTAATTTTTTCTTCACAAACCTGCTCCGTTTTCTGCATTAACTGCAGGAAAACAACAGAGGTTTTTTGCTGAAAATGGCTGTTGTTTTTCTTCTTTAAGTGCAGCAAGATACCGATGTTTTAATGCAGAAAAATGCATGTAATTATTCTTGAAATTTGTATTATAATTAAGGCTTGATTAGTTCATATCTTAGTTGCTTTTATTTAATTCTATTTATGATGTTTGTATTATTCTGGGATCAACATTCTAAAGTGACGACATGATTTAGATGTTTATGGGCAAGTATTTTGTTCTCTCCTTTGAACCAGATGTCAAAGTTGTTTGTAAGCCTGCATTAGTTCGTGTAAGTTATTGCAACTGATTTAATTTGTTTGTGCTGCTACTTTTTGTGTCGTGGGTGGCGACCTTCAAAACAAAGAGTTTTAGGTAAATTATCTTTTCTCAGTTATCATTCTTGTTGGTTGATTGATGCTTAGTTCCCCAGTTTTTCTTGGATTTTATGTAATCTTGACTGTGGAACCCTCCGTGCACTGAGTTTTGAGTAAGTTTTCTTTGCTCAATTATCATTCTTGTTGTCGGTCTCAATTTGTGTATTTATTATAATCTTATTATGTGACATTAAGCACTGCACTCATATTCTTATCATTAGCTGATTTAGCTTATGTTAGTTCATGTAAGTTACTCCAATTGATTAAGTTGTGTGATGCTCAGCTCCCTAGTTTATGTATTTATCATCAGACACTGCATTCATATTCATGACATTCACTGATTTTAGGTGAGTTTTGTTTAGTTATCATTGTTCTTGTTGGACTGATGCTATGCTCCCCAGTTGTGCTTGTTATAAAATGTGGTGAGATATAAATATTTATGTATTTATTTTAATCTTATATGTGACATTTGTGCACCCATATTTTTGTCATTCAATGTTTCACTATGTAATATGGTATCGTTCTTGAATTTGGCATTATAATCATTGTTTTGCTTCTGGTTTGTATAATTATGTTCACTTTGAAGTTTTTATTTAATTTTATTATAGCATTTTTAATGTATCATGTATGCATCTAATAAAGCATGCTTTATTTAATAAATCATGATTTATGAATTCATACAGTTACTTATTATTATTTTTTATATTACAATACGTATGCATATATAGTCATTATTTATATCCTTATTATACATGATATATCATAGTCATATATAATCGTACTTATTTATATCAAATATTAGTAGGTGATATAAACTGATTTGTTATGCTTATACACAATAAATATTATTGAGAGTTGAAAGAAATAATGAAAGTTTTTGGAAGTGCATGTTTTAAAAGACATGGGAGTTGAAATAAACTTTTAATTTTTCTAAATTCTGGCTATGAAACATGGATACAAAGTTAATATTTTTATATCTAATATTTTGTCACAAATGATCCTTTGCATTAATATGATTCCATTAAATAAATTTATATTATTGATTAATTAAATTAATATTTAAATTTTTTTTAATAAATTATATTTATTTATTAAAAATACTTAAAAATATAAAACTTTAAAAGTTAAATTTTTAAATTTCAAAATACCTAAAAATAATTTACTTTTGATAATAAATGACATTGGAAACTTTATGTGCATATTTCATAAATTGTTGCTTTTAAATTTTGTTATATTATTACTTTAACTTATAAAAGTAGTATTTTTATATGTTATATTTGTATATAGACATCATATTTATAAATATGTGGATGATATTAACAAAGAATATTTTCATACACATTAAAAAATGATTTATATATTCATACATATTTATGAACTCTTGTGTATTCATTTTGTATAATACTTAAAATAAATATTATTTTCATGTTTCCTACTTTAATAAGCAACAACTATTAAATTATTTGTTATTTTAACACTAACAGCACAAGCACAAGCACATAGACTTATTTTAAATATGCATATTATCATAATTTATAACTGTACAATGTTATTTTCATCAATTAGAGATAATTTTTTTAAATAAACAATGTATGTGTGGCTTTTAAATTATTTGTTATTTTCAACCCTAAAAGCACATGTACAAAATGTTTAATTAGGCACATGCATAAAATGTTTATTTATAAATAAAATAAATATTATGGATGTATTTTAATCTTTCAAATGCTAGAATGTTTATATATATTTAAATATAAATTTGATATAAATTGAAGTACTTGTTAGAAATAAAACATTTTATTTTGTATGAAAATAGTCTTAGCATTTTGTAAATATCATCCACATATTTATAAATATAATGTCTATATATAAATTTAACATATAAAAATATTACTTTTATACGCGTCCGTAATAGTTATTTATTTATAAATAAACATTTTGTGCATGTGCCTTCAGGGTTAAAAATAATAAATAATTTAAAAGTCCCATAGTACATTGTTTATTTAAAAAAAAAAAATCTCTAATTGATAAAAATAACATTGTGCAGTTATAAATTATGATGATACATTCATACATATTTATATTAACTCTATGTGCTTGATAAAAAAATAATTTAATAATTGTAGCTTATTAAAATAGGAAACATGAAAAGTAATGTTTAATCATGTTTCCTACTTTAATAAGCTACAACTATTAAATTATTTGTTATTTTAACACTAACAGCATATGCACATAGAATTAATATAAATATGTGTTTATATATATATTGAAATATAAATTTTGATATAAATGTGTATCATATGTGATAATGACAAAATGCCAATAAATAAATGTTTTAATTTTAAAAAGCATAATCTTTATATATTTTTATTTGGATATACATTATCATATATAAGAATAATATTTTTATAAATTAAAGTAACTGTTTGCGTATGAAAATATTGTCTCTAATATTGTATTTTATATATATGACATAAATATTTATATAAATAGACCATGTTATTGTGTATAATAATAAAATTATAATTTGAAAGTATTGCCATTTCAATCATTTTTGTCTATAGTTTAATATAATGAAATACCATGTTGGTTGCTCTAGGAATATTACTATATTTAAAAAAAAAGAAAAAGAAATAATTGGTTTTTTATTTAAAAATAAAAGTAATTTATTTGGGGTCAAAGTTTATTAAATTATCCAAACTTATACTATCGTACAATTTTTTTATAGTACTCAATTAGTTTTATTATATGTTACGTGAATTTACATCATTAATTAAATTTTTTATTTATTACTCGACAAAAGTACTACATTAGTTTTATTTTATATCACAACATCTATTGATTCATTTTTTATTTACTATTTCCGTTATAATTTAATTAACTCCAATTATTTTGTTTACATGTACCATATGCCTTTATCAAAGAAAATATGTCCCAACAATAAAATATATGACATATTATTTATGTGTGAAAGTGTTTATTACTTCCATTACGATTTAATTTACTACAATTCATTTTTACATTTACAATGTAATACATTTATTAAAAATGCATTTAATGTGGTAAAGAAATAATTAGAAAAATAAGAGAAATTGAAACGACTCATGAATTAAAGCAAAATTTCTACAATTATAAAAAACAGTAATTTATTTATAATGCTTAGTGGAATATTTGACATTTTGAAATCAAATAATAATTCATTTCTTAAAATTAATAAAAAGAGGCTCAAATTTATCCCAAGTACAAATAATTATAATTTAAGAAATAATTGGTTATTTATATAAAAAATGAAAGTTCTCTATTTTTGGTATAACATATTTGATCCAAGAAATAATTAGAGAAATCAGAGAAGAAAGGACGCACCAATTTTTGAAGTTTTATATGTCCCGGCAATACAAATATTCTAAATTCTATATATGCAAGTTAGATAGTATTTATTACACCTTATAATTTAATTAACTTCAACTCGTTTTTACATTTACAAATTTTGATACTTTTGTATATTGTTTGGATTACTTAAAATACAAATAATTATAATTGAAGTGAACTAAATAGTGATGAAAAGCAAAATTTCTACAATTAAAAAAAATTATTTATATAATCCTTTATTATCTGTAATTATTTTCATGATTCCTACTTAATAAGCTATAATAAATTGTTTGTTATTTTAACAATAACAGCACAAGCACATAGAGTTAATATAAAAATGTATGAATATATGTCCATAATTTATAACTATGTTATTTTTATCAATTAGAGACAATTTTATTAAATAAACAATTTAATACGTGACTTTTGAATTATTTGTTATTTTTACCTTAAAAGCATATGTAGAAAATGTTTATTTATAAATAAAATAAATATTATGGACGTATTTTAATCTTTCAAATGGTAGAATTTTTTAATTAAAAGCATGATCTATTTCGTATAGTTAATTTAATTTATATGCCACATAAAAACATGATGATATGTTTATATATATTTAAATATAAATTTGATATAACTATGTATATCACTATAATTTTATAAGTCATATTAATATGTACGTGATAATAACAAAATGTCAATAAGTAAATATTTTAATTTTCAAAAGCATAATCTTTATATATATTTTTTTTTGGATACTCATATATATGAATAATGTTTTTATAAATGAAAGTAACTATTAGGAATAAATCATTAAATCATTTTTTAGTGTGTATGAAAATAATCTTAGCAATTTGTAAATATTATCCACGTATTTTTTTTAGTGTGTATGAAAATAATCTTAGCATTTTGTAAATATCAGCACATATTTATTGTCTCTAATATTGTATTTTATTATATATGACATAAATATTTATATAAATAGGCCATGTTATTGTGTATAAAAATAAAATTATAATTTGAAAGTACTGCCATTTCAACCATTTTCGTCTTTAGTTTTTATGGTATTTTTTTATGTATCATTTAATTGTACGATGTACACAAATATGATGAAATACCATGTTGTTGCTTTAGGAATATTAGTATATTTAAAAAAAAAAAAGAAGAAGAAGAAATAATTGGTTTTTTATTTAAAAATAAAAGTTCTCTAGTTGTGGTCAAAGTTTATTAAATTATCCTAACCTATATGAGCGTACAATTTGTTAATCTTTCAAATGCTAGATTTTTTTTAATTAAAAGCATGATCTATTTCATATAGTTAATATAATTTATAAAAATTTTGTTTGTTTCACATACATATGTATTTAAATATAAATTTGATATAACTATCACTATAATTTTATAAGTCATATAAATATATATGTACGTGATAATGACAAAATGCCAATAAATAAATGTTTTAATTTTGAAAAGCATAATCTTTATAAATTTTTATTTGGATATTCTTATATATATGCATACATTATCATATATACGAATAATATTTGTTAGAAATAAATATTTTTTTAGTGCGTATGAAAATAATTTTAGCATTTTGTAAATATCATCCATGTATTTATTATCTCTAGTATTGTATTTTATTATATATGACATAAATATTTATATAAATAGACCATGTTATTGTGTATAAAAATAAAAACATAATTTGAAAGTACTGCCATTTCAATGATTTCCGTCTATATTTTTATGGTATTTTTTTATGTATCATTTAATTGTATGATGTACACAAATATGATGAAATACCATGTTGTTTCTTTAGGAATATTACTATATTTTTTTTTAAAAAAAAAGAAGAAATAATTGGTTTTTTACTTTAAAATAAAAGTTCTCTATACAATTTGTTAAACCCTTAATATTGCTTTTAGTACTTAATTAGTTTTGTCACGTGAATTTACATCATTGATTAATTTTTCTATTTATTACTTTCATTATAATTTAATTATTGAAAATGCCTTTATTAACAAATAAGAGAAATGGAAATGACTCACCAATTTTGAGTAAATGTCCCGACAATACAAATATTCTAAATGCTATTTACGTAAGTTAAGATAATTGTTGTGATAGTAATTATTACTCCCATTATAATTTTATTAATTTCAATTCGTTTTTACATTTATAATATAATATACTTATTAAAATGTATTCAATGTAGAATAAGAAATAATTAGAAATTGAAAGGACTCAAGAACTTTGAATTGTAAATGTAAAATTTATTTATTGTGCTTTGTGAAAATTAAAGTGCTATTCGAAAATTTTGAAATCAAATAAGAATTCACTCCTAAAAGTACTAAATTAGTTTTATTTTATATCATGTGAATTGCATCTATTGATTAATTTTTTATTTACTATTCCCATTATAGTTTAATTAACTCCAATTATTTTGTTTACATTTACCATATACCTTTATCAAAGAAAATATGTCCCAACAATAAAATATACTACATATTATTTATGTGTGATAGTACTTATTTATTACTCCCATTATAATTTAATTAACTACAATTCATTTTTACATTTACAATGTAATATATTTATTAAAAATGTAGAGTAAGAAATAATTAGAAAATAAGAGAAATTGAAATGACTCACGAATTAAAACAAAATTTCTACAATTATAAAAAATAATAATTTATTTATAATGCTTTGTGAAAAGTGCTATTTGAATATTTTGAAATCAAATAATAATTCATTTCTTAAAATTAATAAAAAGAGGCTCAAATTTATTCCAAGTACAAATAATTATAATTTAATAAATAATTGGTTATTTGTAGAAAAAATGAAAGTTCTCTATTTGTGGTTTAACATATATGATCCAACAAATTGTTAAAATCCTTAATGTTGATTTTGTAGTATTAAATTTTATGTCACGTGAATTTACATCAATTGATCAACTATTTGTCAATTTTTAGATCTTGTGACCATCTAATATCATAATAATTAAAAATTCTAAAATAATTAAAAATTCTAAAATAATTATTAAAATAATATAACCACTAATTAATAATAAATAAATAAGAAAAAAAAGAAAAATAATAAATAAAGTAGAATTGTCGATGCATGTAATCATCGAATTCCTACTCATCAATTACATGAAAAAGAAGATAAATAAAAAAAAACTTATTATAATATTGATATTATATTAATCATTTATCATCAATCTTATATGCTATTTAAAAAATAGTTTTTTTTATAGGAAAATTAAAAAATGATGCTCATTTTATAGAAAAATAATATGGTTATGATAATTTTTCTCCAGAGTAAGTTATTATAAACTTAATAGATAACTAATTAACAAAATACACTTAATTATATTATTTTGTATAAATAAAAGAAGAAAAATAAAATAAAATAAAACTAAACTAAAAAAAGAGAGTTATTAATATGTGATATTTCAATGTGAGCCTAGAATATTTGCCTAGTTTGAATTCGTATTTTCATTTAATTACATGAAATATTAATAAATTCAAGTGTGATCTTTAAGTTATTTAAAAGAAAGAGAAAAAAATTAAAATAAATAACTAATAAATCACAATTAATAAAATATATTAATTATAATATAGAGTAGCTCGATGTTACATGTATCATTTAAATTAAAATATAGTCATTTTGTAGAAAATAAATATGATTAAATAATTTTCTCCACCAAAGGTTATTATTATAATCCCTCAAACTCAATAAATAACTAGTTAACAAAAACACACCAATTAATTAATCCTTTTGTAGAAAAATAAATATGATTAAGTAATATTTTATCATTATAATCCCCTGAAATAACAAAACACACTCAATTCAAGTGCGAACTTTATGTTACAAGAAAAAATAATAATTAATTAATAAATAAAAAATAATGAAACGTATTAATTTTAACTAGAAATTTTAACTAGAAGAGAGTAAGAGTTACATTTTAACCTTATAATTTATTACAAAAAGTTCTAAATAGATTAGTCAAATTTTTTGAAAGTATAAGTGCAATTTTGATCATAAAAATATGGGGTCGCAGACAACTGATTACATTTATTTTTCTTTATATATTATTAAAAAGTTAATAGTATTTAATTATAAAATATTTTAAATATATTATTTAATAATACAAAATTATCATATAAAACTCATTGTCATTTGAAATGACTTTTTTTGCAAAATTTTTCCTTTCTTTTAAGCCCTCCAGAACTTTTCCACATGCCATTTCAATTGTGAAGGAGTCATGAACTTTCCAACGCCAAGCTGTCAATTGAAAGATTTTAGCATATCCACTCTCACAAATAGCACAATCATTAACATCTATACAATAATCCAAGCACATTAACCCCCACTTTTGCTGATAATAACATCTATACAAATAATCCAAGCACATACATTACTGATAAATAGAGGACCATACCATAATAGTTTCAAGCAGCGAATTTAAGCAGACAGTTGCTAAGTAAATTGACAAAAAGAAGAGTAAAGGTTTCTTTTGGGAGATAAATATTAGGAACTAACACAAATAAAGAGGCATGGCAGACAACATAACATTAATTATAAGACATGCTATCTCTACACACAAACGCCAAGTGCACATTTAAATCCACCCAGCACAATAACACAAGACCTGAATTTGACTCCTGTAACTTCCAACTGTCATGTGTCAAAAACCACACTCCCATCTTCGGATAAACATCAGTAACTGACCTTTCTTTCCCAGTTACTTTGTTATCGTTTAATTTAAGCATGTCTAGTAGTTTATTGATGGTATATGTAAAAAATATATCCACCAACTCCCCAGCAAGTAGAATCATCAAAGACAATGTGGATTTTATAAACATGCTGAACCTAATAACGAAATGCAAAGAGGAGCCATAAAAAATAAAAATAAAAGGATTACCTCCATTCTGATACTGGATCCAACACTGAGTAGATCAATTCACGCAACCAAAGCATTATCTACCTTCAGAAAATGTCATCCATGCTTCAAAAGCCTTCAGAATCAGATAGGAAATCATCCCATTCCTTGTCAGCAGCCAGAAGCAAAAGCACAAATACGTAATCCTTACCCAGATTATTTTTTTTTTCCAAACAATGTTAGTCACCCAAGAGAGGTGAAGTGATCAAATTCTATAGGTCGTGAAGTTTACCCAAGAGGTTCAACTCAACAATCTTCATGGCAAAAGAAATATTCCCCACTAAGTAAAAGCTAATAATATCTAAAATTGCTGAATACTTGGCATGCTTTCCCGTGAATGTAAATCTAATGACTAACATAGAAACCACAAACTCACTGATGAAGATTTTGCCAACTTTTGTGTCCCGCACTTTCCTTGTGTCCACAAAATACTAAATAGTTCTCCATTATATGTACCAGGGCTTACGCCAAACTTCTCCATAAGATTGACTTCCTAGAGAAGAAAATAAGCACAACTTTAACCCAATTGTCGGGAAGCCAAATGTAGTTTACACAAAATTCCGGAAGTTTTATATTAGAAAGATCGTCTCAACAAAAAGGAAAAAACACAAAGCAAGGATCTTATGCATACCGCATAATAGGGCATGAGAAACGTTCAGTTCATCCTCTTGCAAAAGGTTTGTCCTAGAAACGGAGTTGGAAGTAGAATCCACCGATGATTCTTCTGTATGGGACTGTTGGTGCTGCAACCCCTCAACTTCCGCAAGGCTAGTTTCTAAGCAGGTAAAAACATTTTCCCATAAGAATGTTGCAAGCAAAGAATTGCGCTAAGACAATTTTGCAGGGTTCGCTTGAAAATAGAATATTGCCGCAGAAACACTTGAAAATGAATTGCAGTTAAAAATGCATCTCGCCGATTCTTATCCTGCATCCCTATCTTAAACTCAATGTACGCTATGGATGTAGAGATATATAGGGTTAAATCAACAAATTATTTACATAAATGATACACATGATGCAACCACACATGCATAAACTTAAGCCGAAATAATGTTTTGGTCCCTTTTCATAAAATAAATTCGATCTGGCGAGGTTCAGAAAGTTCATGGATACATTTTCACACATTTTAATTGCGTGGGAAACCATATACACTTTGATTACAGCAAGATGAAACTTTGAGGTTGAAATATTTTTAAGCACAATATAGTCTATTTTGATCATTTAGGCTGATGCAAATGCGAATCGTCAAAGAATTCCTTAACATCTAACAACTGCTCAAATGTCTGGTATAATAGTCAGCAGAAGGTACTAGGATTATCACCTTCTCTCTCAAGATCAGCAGTCTCATTTGATTAAAAAAAAAAGCATCAGATAGAGAAACCATTGCAACAAAAAGGATTTCATGACAATTAATTAGAAAGATTAATAAAATGACTTGACTCAACCAAAATGATTTACACTAATGAAACCAAGACACATATACTACAATAAGTCAAGTACTTATACTGGTATCTCCATATCCATATTACGACAATGTTACCATTAGACGTTGGGACCCACCCAGGGAACACAATAGCATAGAAAATCTTAGTATATACGATTCACCAATCAAGCCAAATCTAAAGTTTGCCGAATTCCCCAAAATTTTAAATTAGAAAGATCATTTCCCCAAATAGGAAGAAAATAAGGATCTTATACATACCGCAGAATATGGCATAAGAAGCTTTAATTTAATCCTCTTGCATGAGGGTTTTTCCAGGAATTGAGTTTGGAAGCAGAATCCGATGATTCTTCTATGAGAGACTGTGGCTGTTGCAACTCCTCAACTTCTGTAAAGCCAGATTCTGCATATATAAAAACATTCAGCCTTTAATCGCATGGAAAACTATAAACACTTTGATCACAGATGAAACATTCAGATAGAAGTACTTTTAAGCACAAGTACAAACTATTTTGGTTGCTATTAATAATACAAGCATAAAATATCACGGAATTCCCTAACTTCAGCATTCGATGAAATGTCTTGGATGAAAGTCAACAGAAAGAACTAGGATTATCACCTTTTCTATCAAGATTAGTAGTCTCCTTTGAGTCAGAAAAAAGAGTATCAAAATCGGAACACATCTCATTATGACACAAAAGCTATTGAGTACAGGTTGTCACAGGGGAGACCTTCCTGCTTTGGCACGATCCTTGGCATCCACAAGGCATCCTACAGTACATGCATCTTAGAGCTTCTATGATCTACAGTCTCAGCAATCATAGAAGGGGAACATGGGCTTGGTAAGCACCAACTGTAGCCTGCTTGCAAACAAATGCGTAGCACCAAAATTGATTTCGTAATAATTAACTAGAAAGTCAAAATAATTATACATGTATCTCCCTATTGCAACAATGTTATTGTTTGACACTAGAGGGCCCACCTGGGGAACATAATAGCTCAGAAATCTAAGAATATATGATTCACCAATCAAGCCAAATGTACCGTTCACAAAATTCCCCAAAAAATTTTAAATTAGAAAGATCATTAAAACAAATAGGAAAAAAACTAAGGATCTTACACATACTGCAAAATAGGGCATAAAAAGCTTCCAATTGCAAGAGGTCTTTTTCCAGTAATAGAATTAAAAGCATAATCAAGGGGGAGTTAAGACAGGCCGATTAATTTCCTAGGGGTATCATTCGGGCGGGTAAGACCGTTGCCTTGTTTAGCTCAATAGCTCCGAAGAGCCTACTTGCTAAGTAGCCAAAAGGTCCTATTAGCTCATTGGCTCATACTATCTAGGGCCCACATGCGTTTAGTGCTGATGATTCTTCACTGAGGGACTTTGCCGCTGCAAATCCTCAACTTCTGTTATTGCAGTTTCTGCGCCTATGAAAATATTTTGCCATTAGGATGTCGCATCAATCAATTCCCATCAGGCATAATTTCAGTGTTCGCTTAAAGATAGAATATTCTCGCAAAATGGTTGCAGTTAAAAATGGGACGCAGAAGCTATGGAGTGTAGGTTGTCACAGGGGAGATTTTCCTGCTTTAGCACGATCCTTGGAATCCACAAGGCATCCTACAATAGGGGCATCTTAGACCTTCTATGATCACAGGGATCCCAAGGGATGCTACATCCTGAATAGTCATAGAAGGGGGAACATGGGCTTGGTCAGCACCTACTGTAGCCTGCTACTATCCAATTGCATAGCACCAAAATTGATTTCGTAATAATTAACTAGAAAGGTTGATACAATGACTTAACTAAACAAAAATGATTTACAATAATGAAACTAGGACTCGGGATACATTGAAAGTAAAAATAATTATACAGATATTGTCCCTATTACAACAATGTTATCGTTAGACGTCAGAGGGCCCACCTAGAACACCATAGCTCAACAATCTAAGAATATAAGATACACCAATCAAGCTAAATGTAGTGTTCACAAAATTTCCCAAAAAGTTTTAAATTAGAAAGATCATAAAAACAAATAAAAAAAAAAAAAAAACAAAGATCTTACGCACACCACAGGACGTAACAAACGTTCTATTACAAGAGGTTTTTCCCAAGACAGAGTCGGAAGCGGAATCCACGGATGATTCTTCTTTAAGGGACTGTTGCCGATGCAGCTCCTCAACTTCTTTAAAGGCAGTTTCTGCACATGCAAAAACATTTTTCCATTAAAATATCGCAACAAATCAATTCTCATCAGGCATAATTTCAGGGTTTCGTTAAAAATAGAATAGTCCCGCAACATGGGTTGCAGTTCATATCCCGAATCCTTATGATGGTGAAATTAGCAAATTAGTGTAGACATGATACAAATGATGACTGTCGGACAAGCATAAACTTAAATCGAGTTAATTTTTTGGGCACTTTCCAAAAACTAAACTCGATTTCGACAAATTTAGATAGTGCATGGAAGCAGTTGGAAGTAGAATCCACCGATGATTCTTCTGTAAGGGAATGTTGGTGCTGCAACTCCTCGACTTCTATAAATCCAGTTTCTACACATGTAAAAATATTTTTCCATAAGAATGCCGCAGGCAAAAAATTGCTGTAAGGCAATTTTGGAGGGTTTGCCTGAAAAAAGAATATTGCAGCAGACACACTTGAAAATGAATTGCAGTTAAAAATGCATCTCTCCGATTCTTATCCTGCATCCCTATCTTAAACTCAATGTACACTATGGCTGTAGAGATATATATGGTTAAATAAGAAAATTATTTACACAAATGATACACATGATGTAGTCACACAAGCATAAACTTAAGCCCAGTTAATATTTTGGGCCCTTTCCATAAAATAAATTCAATCTAGCAAGGTTAAAAAATTCTTGGATGCATTTTCACATATTTTAACTGCATGGGAAACCATACACACTTTGATCACACCGAGATGAAACTTTGAGGTTGAAATATTTTTAAGCACAATACAAACTATTTTGATCATTTATGCTAAAGAAAATGTGAATCGTCAAAGAATACCTTAACATCTACAACCACTCAAATGTCTGGTACGTACAACAGTCAGCAGAAGGTAGGAGGATTATCACCTTTTCTCTCAAGATTAGCCATCTCATTTGATTCATAAAAAAAGCATCAGAATAGAGAATCATCTCCTTATGAGACAACTGCTAATGAGCGCTGTTGAGAACAAGGTTGGATGAGGGGAGATTTTGCTGCTTTGCAGGTTTCTTGGCATCCATAATGCATCATGTTGGAGAGGTATCCTAGAGCTTTTATGATCACATAGATTGCAGGGGATGCTACAGTCTCAGCAGTCATAAAAGGGGGAACATGGGCTTGGCCAGCAGCAACATCAGCCTGCTAGATACCATTGCAGCAGAAATGATGTCATGACAAGTAACTAGAAAGGTTGATAAAATGACTTGAGTCAACCAAAATGATTTACAATAATGAAACCAAGACACATATACTACAATAAGTAAAAAAATTATACTGGTATCTCTGTATCCATATTATGACAATGTTATCGTTTGATGCTGGGGCCCTACCCGGGGAACACAATAGCATACAAACTTAGTATATACAACACACCAATCAAGCCAAATATAACGTTTGCCAAATTCCCCAAAAGTTTTAAATTAGAAAGATCATTTTCCCAAATAGGAAGAAAATAAGGATCTCATACATACTACAGAATATGGCATAAGAAGCTTTAATTTCATCCTTTTCTGTAAAGTCAATTTCTGCACATATAAAAACATTCAGCTTTTAATCGCACGAAAAACCATAAACACTTTGATAACAAATGAAACATTCAGATAAAAGTACTTTTAAGCACAAGTATAAACTATTTTGGTTTCTATTAATAATGCAAACATAAATCATCACGGAATTCTCTAACTTCTACATCCGATGAAATGTCTGGTATGAAAGTCAGCAGAAGAAACTAGGATTATCACCTTTTCTATCAAGATTAGCAGTCCCCTTTGAGTTAGATAAAAAGTATCAAAATCCCAACACATCTCATTATGATGTAGAAGCTACTGAGTACAGGTCGTCACAGGGGAGACTTTCCTGCTCTGGTACGATCCTTGTCATCGACAAGGCATCCTACCGTACAGGCATCTTAGAGCTTCTATGATCTACCGTCTTAGCAGTCATAGAAGGGGCACATGGGCTTGGTCAGCACCAACTGTAGCTTGCTAGCAAACAATTGCATAGTACTAAAATTAATTTCATAATAATTAACTAGAAAGTCAAAATAATTATACGTGTATCTCCATATTACAACAATGTTATTGTTTGACGTTGGAGGGCCCACCTGGGGAACACAATAGCTCAGAAATATAAGAATATATGATTCACCAATCAAGCCAAATGCAGCGCTCAAAAAATTCCCTAAAAAGTTTTAAATTAGAAAGATCATTAAAACAAATAATAAAAAGCAAAGATCTTACACATACCGCAAAATAGAGCAAAAGAAACCTCCAATTGCAAGAGGTTTTTTCCAGGAATAGAATTAGAATCAGAATCCGCTGATGGTTCTTCTCTAGGGGACTGTTGCCGATGCAACTCCTCAACTTCTGTTAAGACAGTTTTCGTGCTTGTAAAAATATTTTGCCATTAGGATGTCGCAATCAATCAATTGCCATCAGGCATAATTTCAGTGTTTGCCGCATCCTTATCTTAAGACTCAATGTATCCTATGATTGTAGAGATATATATGGTTAAATCAGCAAATTAGTATACACACATGAAACAAATGATGCAGTCAGACAAGCATAAACTTAAATTAAGTTAATTTTTTGGGCACTTTTCACAAATTAAATTCGAATTGGGCATATTCAGATAGTTCTTGGATGCAGTATCACACATTTTAATTGCATGGGACGCCATAAACACTTTGATCACAGCGAGAAGAAACTTTGATGTTGAAAGATTTTGAAGCACAAGTACAAACTAGGCGCACCTAATACTAGTATTCTGCAAAATGGATGTATAGTTAGACTTATTACTATTTACATATTATATTCAGAACAAGAGTAAAAAAAAACTTTCAAATTATTTTAGTTACTTACACCGTAATTGGAGTTGAGCAATCTCACGAAATTCTTGCATAGGAAACAAATCATTTTCAGCTTATGGGCATACAATAGTCATAGAATAGATTTGCTATTGGATCTAATTCCAATGAAAGAAATGCATATCTGGGACGCAGTGAAGATTATACATGGTGCTATATATTGATGTATCCACATATACAAGCACAGTTATTCAGTATGCAAGTGCATAGGTTGAACTTGGATACAACACAACTACAAGATTAGCACAGAAAAACAAGCAAAATTGATAATAAAGGAATATAGTACAAAGTGGATTGTGTTAGTATATATTTTTAAACAGAAAATACCTGAACGAAGGTTTCCGTTAGGAGACTACATAAAATTGCACTAGTACTACATCTATAAACTCGTTTCAGCCATGGACTCAGCTTTGTACCTTTGCGCAACGACAAACTCCTTTAAACGAATTCAGACACTAATTCCCTTTTATCTTTGCCATATTGAGGCTTTGGTCAACCTTCATAATCAAACGTATGTCCGGATAGATGCCTAATACTCAACACAATCGTAGAAAACACCTTGTGTTTTCAGTCCATATCATTAACTGATAGAGGACTCATTTATGGCTATAAATATATTCTTATCGACTCTAATAATCAATATTAAAGCCACTCTTCAATTATACTACTAGGACTCCATCTTGTTCAACATTAAACTGCACTAGTACTACATCTAGAACACTCGTTTGAGCCATGGACTCAGCTTTGTACTTTTGCACAACGACAAACTCCTTTAAACGAATTTAGACACTAATTCCCTTTTATCTTTGCCATATCGAGGGCTTGGTCAACCTTCGTAATCAATCGTACGTCTGGATACATGCCCAATACTCACCACAATCATAGGAAACACCTTGTGCTTTCAGTCCTTATCATTGACTGATAGGTGACTCATTTCTGGCTATAAATGTATTCGTATACACTCTAATAATCAATATTAAAGCCACTCATCGATTATACGACTAGAACTCCATCTTACTCAACAGAAAATTGCATTGGTACTAAATCTAGAACACTCGATTGAGCCATGGACTCAACTATGTACCTGTGTGCAATGACAAACTCCTTTAAACGAATTTACACACTAATTCCCTTTTATCTTTGTCATATCGAGGGCTTGGTCAACCTTCGTAATCAATCGTACGTCCGGATACATGCCTAATACTCAACATAATCGTAGGAAACATCTTGTGTTTTCAGTTCTTATCATTGACTGATATATGATTCATTTATGGCTATAAATATATCCGTATCGACTCTAATAATCAATATTAAAGCCACTCTTCGATTATACGACTAGGACTCCATCTTATTCAACATTAAACTGCACTAGTACTACATCTAGAACAATCGTCTGAGCCATGGACTCAGCTTTGTACTTTTGCGCAACGACAAACTTCTTTAACCGAATTTGGACACTATTTTCCTTTTATCATTGCCATATGTGGGCTTGGTCAACCTTTGTAATCAATCGTACGTCCGGATACATGCCTAATACTCAACATAATCGTAGGAAACACCTTGTGTTTTCAATCCTTATCATTGACTTATAGATGACTCATTTCTGGCTATAAATATATTCATATTGACTCTAATAATCAATATTAAAGCCACTCTTCGATTATACGACTAGGACTCCATCTTATTCAACATAAAATTGCACTAATACAACATCTAGAACACTCGTTTGAGCCATGACTCAACTATGTACCTGTGCGCAATGACAAACTCTTAAACGAATTTACCCACTAATTCCCTTTTATCTTTGTCATATCGAGGCTTGGTCAACTTTCGTAATCAATCGTACGTCCGGATACATGCCTAATACTCAACATAATCGTAGGAAACACCTTGTATTTTCAGTCCTTATCATTGACTTATAGATGACTTATTTTTGGCTATAAATATATTCGTATCGACTTTAATAATCAATATTAAAGCCACTCCTCGATTATACGACTAGGACTCCATCTTATTCAACATAAAATTGCACTAGTACTACATCTAGAACACTCGTTTGAGGCATGGACTCAACTTTGTACCTTTACATAACGACAAACTTCTTCAAACGAATTTATACACTAATTCCCTTTTATCTTTGCCATATCGAGGGCTTGGTCAACCTTCGTAATCAATCGTACGACCGGATACATGCCTAATACTCAACACAATCTTAGGAAACACCTTGTGTTTTCAGTTCTTATCATTGACGAATAGATAACTCATTTCAGGCTATAAATATATTCGTATGGACTCTAATAATCAATCTTAAAGCCACACTTCGATTATACGACTAGGACTCCATCTTATTCAACATAAAATTGCACTAGTACTACTACATCTAGAACACTCGTTTGAGCTATGGACTCAGCTATGTACCTGTGCGCAACGACAAACTCCTTTAAACGAATTTAGACACTAATTCCCTTTTATCTTTGCCATATCGAGGGCTTGGTCAACCTTCGTAATCAATCGTACGTCTGGATACATGCCCAATACTCACCACAATCATAGGAAACACCTTGTGCTTTCAGTCCTTATCATTGACTGATAGGTGACTCATTTCTGGCTATAAATGTATTCGTATACACTCTAATAATCAATATTAAAGCCACTCATCGATTATACGACTAGAACTCCATCTTACTCAACAGAAAAATTGCATTGGTACTAAATCTAGAACACTCGATTGAGCCATGGACTCAACTATGTACCTGTGTGCAATGACAAACTCCTTTAAACGAATTTACACACTAATTCCCTTTTATCTTTGTCATATCGAGGGCTTGGTCAACCTTCGTAATCAATCGTACGTCCGGATACATGCCTAATACTCAACATAATCGTAGGAAACATCTTGTGTTTTCAGTTCTTATCATTGACTGATATATGATTCATTTATGGCTATAAATATATCCGTATCGACTCTAATAATCAATATTAAAGCCACTCTTCGATTATACGACTAGGACTCCATCTTATTCAACATTAAACTGCACTAGTACTACATCTAGAACAATCGTCTGAGCCATGGACTCAGCTTTGTACTTTTGCGCAACGACAAACTTCTTTAACCGAATTTGGACACTATTTTCCTTTTATCATTGCCATATGTGGGCTTGGTCAACCTTTGTAATCAATCGTACGTCCGGATACATGCCTAATACTCAACATAATCGTAGGAAACACCTTGTGTTTTCAATCCTTATCATTGACTTATAGATGACTCATTTCTGGCTATAAATATATTCATATTGACTCTAATAATCAATATTAAAGCCACTCTTCGATTATACGACTAGGACTCCATCTTATTCAACATAAAATTGCACTAATACAACATCTAGAACACTCGTTTGAGCCATGACTCAACTATGTACCTGTGCGCAATGACAAACTCTTAAACGAATTTACCCACTAATTCCCTTTTATCTTTGTCATATCGAGGGCTTGGTCAACTTTCGTAATCAATCGTACGTCCGGATACATGCCTAATACTCAACATAATCGTAGGAAACACCTTGTATTTTCAGTCCTTATCATTGACTTATAGATGACTTATTTTTGGCTATAAATATATTCGTATCGACTTTAATAATCAATATTAAAGCCACTCCTCGATTATACGACTAGGACTCCATCTTATTCAACATAAAATTGCACTAGTACTACATCTAGAACACTCGTTTGAGGCATGGACTCAACTTTGTACCTTTACATAACGACAAACTTCTTCAAACGAATTTATACACTAATTCCCTTTTATCTTTGCCATATCGAGGGCTTGGTCAACCTTCGTAATCAATCGTACGACCGGATACATGCCTAATACTCAACACAATCTTAGGAAACACCTTGTGTTTTCAGTTCTTATCATTGACGAATAGATAACTCATTTCAGGCTATAAATATATTCGTATGGACTCTAATAATCAATCTTAAAGCCACACTTCGATTATACGACTAGGACTCCATCTTATTCAACATAAAATTGCACTAGTACTACTACATCTAGAACACTCGTTTGAGCTATGGACTCAGCTATGTACCTGTGCGCAACGACAAACTCCTTTAAACGAATTTAGACACTAATTCCCTTTTATCTTTGCCATATCGAGGGCTTGGTCAACCTTCGTAATCAATCGTACGTCTGGATAACATGCCCAATACTCACCACAATCATAGGAAACACCTTGTGCTTTCAGTCCTTATCATTGACTGATAGGTGACTCATTTCTGGCTATAAATGTATTCGTATACACTCTAATAATCAATATTAAAGCCACTCATCGATTATACGACTAGAACTCCATCTTACTCAACAGAAAATTGCATTGGTACTAAATCTAGAACACTCGATTGAGCCATGGACTCAACTATGTACCTGTGTGCAATGACAAACTCCTTTAAAACGAATTTACACACTAATTCCCTTTTATCTTTGTCATATCGAGGGCTTGGTCAACCTTCGTAATCAATCGTACGTCCGGATACATGCCTAATACTCAACATAATCGTAGGAAAACATCTTGTGTTTTCAGTTCTTATCATTGACTGATATATGATTCATTTATGGCTATAAATATATCCGTATCGACTCTAATAATCAATATTAAAGCCACTCTTCGATTATACGACTAGGACTCCATCTTATTCAACATTAAACTGCACTAGTACTACATCTAGAACAATCGTCTGAGCCATGGACTCAGCTTTTGTACTTTTGCGCAACGACAAACTTCTTTAACCGAATTTGGACACTATTTTCCTTTTATCATTGCCATATGTGGGCTTGGTCAACCTTTGTAATCAATCGTACGTCCGGATACATGCCTAATACTCAACATAATCGTAGGAAACACCTTGTGTTTTCAATCCTTATCATTGACTTATAGATGACTCATTTCTGGCTATAAATATATTCATATTGACTCTAATAATCAATATTAAAGCCACTCTTCGATTATACGACTAGGACTCCATCTTATTCAACATAAAATTGCACTAATACAACATCTAGAACACTCGTTTGAGCCATGACTCAACTATGTACCTGTGCGCAATGACAAACTCTTAAACGAATTTACCCACTAATTCCCTTTTATCTTTGTCATATCGAGGGCTTGGTCAACTTTCGTAATCAATCGTACGTCCGGATACATGCCTAATACTCAACATAATCGTAGGAAACACCTTGTATTTTCAGTCCTTATCATTGACTTATAGATGACTTATTTCTGGCTATAAATATATTCGTATCGACTTTAATAATCAATATTAAAGCCACTCCTCGATTATACGACTAGGACTCCATCTTATTCAACATAAAATTGCACTAGTACTACATCTAGAACACTCGTTTGAGGCATGGACTCAACTTTGTACCTTTACATAACGACAAACTTCTTCAAACGAATTTATACACTAATTCCCTTTTATCTTTGCCATATCGAGGGCTTGGTCAACCTTCGTAATCAATCGTACGACCGGATACATGCCTAATACTCAACACAATCTTAGGAAACACCTTGTGTTTTCAGTTCTTATCATTGACGAATAGATAACTCATTTCAGGCTATAAATATATTCGTATGGACTCTAATAATCAATCTTAAAGCCACACTTCGATTATACGACTAGGACTCCATCTTATTCAACATAAAATTGCACTAGTACTACTACATCTAGAACACTCGTTTGAGCTATGGACTCAGCTATGTACCTGTGCGCAACGACAAACTCCTTTAAACGAATTTAGACACTAATTCCCTTTTATCTTTGCCATATCGAGGGCTTGGTCAACCTTCGTAATCAATCGTACGTCTGGATACATGCCCAATACTCACCACAATCATAGGAAACACCTTGTGCTTTCAGTCCTTATCATTGACTGATAGGTGACTCATTTCTGGCTATAAATGTATTCGTATACACTCTAATAATCAATATTAAAGCCACTCATCGATTATACGACTAGAACTCCATCTTACTCAACAGAAAATTGCATTGGTACTAAATCTAGAACACTCGATTGAGCCATGGACTCAACTATGTACCTGTGTGCAATGACAAACTCCTTTAAACGAATTTACACACTAATTCCCTTTTATCTTTGTCATATCGAGGGCTTGGTCAACCTTCGTAATCAATCGTACGTCCGGATACATGCCTAATACTCAACATAATCGTAGGAAACATCTTTGTTTTTCAGTTCTTATCATTGACTGATATATGATTCATTTATGGCTATAAATATATCCGTATCGACTCTAATAATCAATATTAAAAGCCACTCTTCGATTATACGACTAGGACTCCATCTTATTCAACATTAAACTGCACTAGTACTACATCTAGAACAATCGTCTGAGCCATGGACTCAGCTTTGTACTTTTGCGCAACGACAAACTTCTTTAACCGAATTTGGACACTATTTTCCTTTATCATTGCCATATGTGGGCTTGGTCAACCTTTGTAATCAATCGTACGTCCGGATACATGCCTAATACTCAACATAATCGTAGGAAACACCTTTGTGTTTTCAATCCTTATCATTGACTTATAGATGACTCATTTCTGGCTATAAATATATTCATATTGACTCTAATAATCAATATTAAAGCCACTCTTCGATTATACGACTAGGACTCCATCTTATTCAACATAAAATTGCACTAATACAACATCTAGAACACTCGTTTGAGCCATGACTCAACTATGTACCTGTGCGCAATGACAAACTCTTAAACGAATTTACCCACTAATTCCCTTTTATCTTTGTCATATCGAGGGCTTGGTCAACTTTCGTAATCAATCGTACGTCCGGATACATGCCTAATACTCAACATAATCGTAGGAAACACCTTGTATTTTCAGTCCTTATCATTGACTTATAGATGACTTATTTTTGGCTATAAATATATTCGTATCGACTTTAATAATCAATATTAAAGCCACTCCTCGATTATACGACTAGGACTCCATCTTATTCAACATAAAATTGCACTAGTACTACATCTAGAACACTCGTTTGAGGCATGGACTCAACTTTGTACCTTTACATAACGACAAACTTCTTCAAACGAATTTATACACTAATTCCCTTTTATCTTTGCCATATCGAGGGCTTGGTCAACCTTCGTAATCAATCGTACGACCGGATACATGCCTAATACTCAACACAAATCTTAGGAAACACCTTGTGTTTTCAGTTCTTATCATTGACGAATAGATAACTCATTTCAGGCTATAAATATATTCGTATGGACTCTAATAATCAATCTTAAAGCCACACTTCGATTATACGACTAGGACTCCATCTTATTCAACATAAAATTGCACTAGTACTACTACATCTAGAACACTCGTTTGAGCTATGGACTCAGCTATGTACCTGTGCGCAACGACAAACTCCTTTAAACGAATTTAGACACTAATTC
>JACGWO010000067.1:0-15000 GCA_034509735.1 Sesamum alatum
GGGCAGCAGTGGTAAAACAGACTTCCTTCATCCTCATAATTTAAGGGAACGACCCAAAGGGTCTCCTTTCCATATTCATTTATTTTCCCCGTATATTTATCATAAATTTAAAATACTTTTTTTTTTTTTTTTTTTTTTTTTTTTTTTTAGAACCTTGCCATCTTCGTTGTCATGGATAATTCAACAGTATGAACTTAGCCTTCCATTAGGCTAAAAGCAAAATTAAAATGAATACAAATACAATAAATAAATACAATAATTTAAAGTAAAAAAACTTACAGAAGTGTAAACTCGTACACAAAGCTGAAATCTTATTTAGTGAGGGACAAAGAAGGTGATATACATGTACAAGGGTGTTTTCGGTCTGCCTCTAATGATCTAAGAGGGGGTATTTATAGGGAGGCCGGATCTGAAAGTATTATTTCAAATCCGTCTGTGATTGACAGGTGTCTTATGCATTAAGACACATGGCTGGAGTCATCTCCAGACGTATTACATGAATGACACGTGTTGCTGTATGTGTGACACGTGTTGCTTTGACTCGGTCAAAAATTTTCGACTTTGTTTTCTTCCGGCATTATGCTGTCTGCTTTCATTTCTTCATTATTTTGGAGAAATTACTTTCTTCCGATTCTTCTTCGGATCTTTTGTGGTAATCTATCCTTTGTTCCTCTGAAGATTCAGAAGTCCCAACTTTTGATTTTGCTTTCAAAGCAGTCCTGATTCCCTGAAATAGTTGATCAAGGATAATTTCGTGGTTGGATTCTTCAAATGGGTCTTGTGATTCCCCTGCTAAACAAGAATACTTATTTTCTTCATCTTTGGAAGAGGTTTCCATTGGGGACTCTGCTCCTGTCAGATTTCGTTTGAGGTCTTTCTGGACTTGATTGAGATATTCCTCAATCATTTGTTCTTTAGAGATAATACCTCTCTTGCTCCTGATTCTTTGGCGATATTTGCTCGAATGGGCTAGGAGTCTGATTTTCTTCCTTCTCCAGGAGTGCTTTGTATTCTTGGAGTTTTTTCCTCCATTTCATCAAGTGCTTCTTGACAAAAATATTTTTTTGTTTCCGGATTGATGAGCATTAATTTACTCCAGAATTTAGAACAAGATTTTCCTTTTAATACAAGGAATTTTTTTGTAAGGTCATTCCTACTTCAGGTAGCCATTTCCAAATCCATGGAAGTGAGAATTCCATAAAAAAGAAGAATGAGGCCATTCCTTCAATCCATTTCTGTGATTTTTTCCGCCTGGATAATTTTTGGCGAACAATTGATCCATTCCGTATAATAACCCTGGAAAATTTCAGGGAGTATAGAAATTGGAGGACCATAATTTAACCACCATTGAAATACCCAATTTGGTACTTTCTTGTTGGTAAACTAATGGACAAATTTTGAAAAACCATGTGTGTTTTCTCTTATAATTTTCATAGAGAAAAGTTTTGTTGAATGCTTCAACATAGTCCCAATAATTAAATTTTATTGGGGATTTAGACTCTGGATGAATATATTCTTTTTCACCTAATGGGTTAATTCCCCATTCAACAGCAGTAATGAATTTTTTTATTACTGCTTTTGAGTAATTAAATTCTTTTCCATTATTGGAATAAGTGTGAGTAATTTCAACACTTTGCATTGCTTTCAGGATACACTCATAATGAGCCCTTGGTTTATATGAACCTGCTGTGAATGCTGTCACATCCAGATATCTTTTCATTAGATACCATGGATCTTTTTCCCACCTTAAATCCTCATTTTCCAGAAGTATAATTACTTCCTGATGTTCACTAAATTTATAGTTTACTAACTCATCTTCTTCTTCCAATATTTTAGCATAAGATACTGAAGAAGATGATACTTCTTCGGCGGCGATTTTTTTCTGCTCCTTTTTAATATGAGGAATTGCTGGAAGAGCTCATTTTCTTCCTCAGAGACTTTATTGTATCTTCCTATTCCGGAAATGTTGTCTTTAATTAATGATCTGTTACCTTGGCGTATAATTTCGCCTGATCTAAATCTACCTCCTCTCTGATTGGAGGAGTTTCTGCCTCTTCCTCTTTGAGGAAGCATTCCTGCAATAAAAGGATTATTCATTTAACCGGCATAATAT
This sequence comes from Sesamum alatum, assembly GCA_034509735.1. NCBI lineage: Eukaryota > Viridiplantae > Streptophyta > Magnoliopsida > Lamiales > Pedaliaceae > Sesamum > Sesamum alatum. The sequence continues at coordinate 2,114 of JACGWO010000067.1, forward strand.
CCTGCAATTTTTTGGTGATACAACAAATTTGCTATCCAAATATTTTTTATGCGATAATGATAAGACATGTCTGCATTTGGATGTTGAATAAGAATTTCCGAAATAATTTTTTTTCTCTCCTCAATCTTTTTTCTTATTATTCTCTGAATTCTTTTAAGTCGTGCCTTATATTCAATAGGCTCATCCCAAAATTCAAACCTATATACAGGCCATTTTAGTCCATTCATCCAATAACTTTCTCCTTCAATCCTATCTTCAACCCAATAATCTGGGATTTTAGAGGAGGTACTTACTCCTATAAAGAATTCTCCTCCAATCCAGTTAAATTTACCAATGTCTGTGTTCATTTAGATATTCTCTTGATAAGAAGTCAGGAAGACTATTAGTCTTTCCTTTAATATGTTCTATTGTAAAATTAAATGGAGCTAAATGTGCTTGCCATCTAGCAAACATTTGTTTAGAAACATCATGCTTAAAGTCTTTGTTAACATAAACTTAGCAGCAGAACAATCTGTTCTGATAATAAATTCTTGGTTTAATAAGTCATCTTGGAATTTTAAAACACATTTAACAATAGCAAAACTTCTTTAGCCACTGTAGCATAATTTAATTGGGCTGCTTTCCATTTTCCAGAAATGGAATCTAACTAAATATTCTTGTTTATTATTATCGATTTGTTTTAATATTCCTCCAAATCCTATTTCAGAAGCATCTGTTTCTATTATTTTCTTCCAATTAGGATTTGCTAGTGTTAGACATGGTAATGATTTAACCTTCTGTTTTATTAGCCTAACTGCTTTAGTGTGATCTTCTGTCCATTCCAATGGATTTTTCTTGAGCCTATCATATAATAATGCTGTGTCTTGTGCAAGATTTTTGTAATATGGAGCTATATAATTTAGGCTTCCTAAAAATCTCTGTAATTGAGTTCTATCAATAATTTTATCCGGAAATTTATCTGCAAATTCTATGCATCTGTTAATGGGAATTATTTCTCCTTTTTCGATATTGTGACCTAAAAATCTTATCTTAGTTTGGAAGATACTCATTTTTGGTTTAGATATTACTAATCCATTTTGAATGACTATCGTTTTAAACATTTCTAAATGTTTAAAGTGGTCTTCTATGTTATTGGAGAAGACTAAGATGTCATCAATATAAACAATAATAAAGTTCGAGAATTGGTTAAAAATATCATTCATGATATTTTGGAATTCTGAAGGTGCATTTTTCAGACCAAAAGGCATAACATTCCACTCATAATGGCCAAAAGGAACTGTAAATGCAGTTTTATATCTATCTGATTCACTTATCTGAATCTGCCAATATCCTGATTTTAAGTCAAATTTTGAAAAAATTATTGCCTTATGCAATCTATCTAAAAGATCTTTTTTATTGGGGATTGGATACCTTATCCATTTTAAAACTTTATTGAGGGGCTTATAATTGATAACAAGTCTAGGTCTCCCTCTTTCCTGTTCTGCATGTTTATTAACATAAAAAGCAGTACATGACCAAGGTGATTTAGAGGATCTAATTAGTTTTTTTTATCTACTAATCCCTTAATCTCCTCTTTGCATAACTCTAGATATTCGGAATTCATCTGACAAGGTCTCGCCTTAGTGGGAATATTTTTTTCTAAAAACTCATTTTCATATGGGAGGCTTACAATATGTTTCTTTCTATGCCAAAATGCATTAGGGTGTTCATTACATGTCTCAAAGTTCGAATTTATTTTGAACCATTTTAATTTTTGCTTGTAATTTTGGATTTTGAAGTAATTCATCTATCTGTAAAGAATTGATTTCTTCTTTTATAAAACAGATTTGATTTGTTTTAGAAATTATTAAATCTCTTATTTCATTAATAACTTTATCCATTGGTTGAGTAATAAATTCAAATTTTATTATCTCATCTTCAAATGTTCCTATTATACCTTTGTCATTAATGTTTTTTATTGGGAAAATCTTTTTTAGAAAGGGTGTTCTAAGATTATATCATTTGTTAAATCCTTAATTAGTAGGAAACTCATAGGGATACATTTTTTATTATTACATATATAAGCTTTTGGGATTTTAAAACTTATGTTTAATTTTTGCCCATTGGCAGAGGATAATGAATGAGTTGTTTTTTCAAAGTATTTGGTTGGTATTAATCCTTCTTTTATACAATTAATATCTGCCCCACTATCTACTAGAGCAGTAAATGTTTTTCTAAAATTATTACTTATCAATAAGTCAATCTTTATATTCCATTTTTGACTGGTCACTACCTCTAATGTAGATAGGAATTATCCTCAATTTTCTCTTTACTTAATTCAATGAATTTGTTATTTTTGTCTATTTCTAATATTTCTATTCTAGTAGTAAGAGTCTGATTATATTTCTTAATATTTTTTATTTCTTCTTTTAATTTTTCAACTTCTAATTTTAGATCTTCTGCAGTGGAAGGGTTATCTTTAATGGTTTGTTTTTCTCTGAGTTTTTTTTAACTTCAGTAATTGTATAGGGTTCAAATGGTTTACTAATTAAGTTTTCATATGTCTGATTTGACTCAGAAGATGAACCTCTATTGTTATCCATTTTACTAAGGATAATATTTCTTATTTCAGGGTCCTTAATTTCCCTGAGCAACTCAACTATATGATTATCTGTAAGGACATTTACTGTTGACAAATCTTTGAATTGTGCCATTAATTCATAAAATTCATCATCTGATTCTTCTTCATTAGTCCCTTGTTTACATGGACAAGAAGAATCTTCTTCTTCATTTGATTCATCCGAGGTTGATAAATTCTCAGGATTCTCTTCTATATTTCCTAATTCATCTTGATTATTTTCTTCTAATTCTTCAGATTCGGAAGATTCTTTTCCTTCAGAAAATATTGTATTTATTATATTTTCTTTTCTTGGTCTTCTAATTTAAGACTATTAATCTTCTTTTTTAATCTTTTAGCTCTTTTATTTCTACATCTATTTGCAAGGTGGTCTGTTTCACCGCAAATGTAACATCTTCTTATCTTTTTTGTTACATTATTTTTAGTTTTCCATTCATCTTTTCTGGTTATGTTTCTTTGTTTATTTTTTTCTTTTCTATCACTCCGTTTTTTATGTCTTTTCTTTTTTCCCTCTGGGGTCCTATATTTTGGGAATTTTTTGTCTATCTGACGGCATCATTTCTATTCCAAATTGAGCACAAAATTCTCCTAGTTGTTTCTTCTCTGTTAAATTTTGTCTTTTAATTTGTTTATTTAATCTAATTTCATTGCATAGATTTAAACCTTCTTGAATGCAAGTTCCAATTAACTTCCCATAAGTATATTGATTATAATTTATTGCTACCCCTCCATTTTCTGAGATTCTTCCTAACCCTTTCAGCGAATAGGTGAGGAAGTCCATCGATTGAATCTAGATTTCCAATGAGCATCATTGGATTCTGGGAGTTCCATTACTCTAGTAAGGAAGACATCTTTGTAAAACCTAAAGGATGTTAGAGTTTTACATTGGAAATTCTGTAATAGGGTTCTAATATTTTCACTATTATCGGACCATCTCCCTGTAAAATGTTCTACTATATTAATGGCAAGTGTATAGACTGCTTGTTCTTCCATATTTTCTGGTTTGACTGTACTCAAAATTTCATTTCTGTCCATCGGGCTAAGATAATTATCCCACCAGCCTTTTAATTGTCCTGTAAAAACCTGCTATAATCATTTTAGCAATAGCCTTATCTGTATTATTATTTCCTTTACAGACAGTACTATACATCATCATTCTGTGAATAGTATTGTAGATTTGTCTTTCTGTATAACCATCAATATTCCATTCATAAATTTGTTTCCCATTATAGCTATGCTGGTCAAATCTCTTGTTCCTCATATAGTATGTCTTGATTCGGTGTGGGCCTAGGATAATAAAATTTTGTTTGCATAGGCTTCCTAGCATATTTCTCTATTTTATTTATTCCTTCTGGCAAATTGTTTTTTTCTACTATTTTCAGTTGTCATGTCATCACTTAAGGTGTTTAATTTTAAGTCCCTATAATTTTTGATCCAATATTTTTTCTTAATTCTCCTAAGGTTTTAAATGAAACTTCTTCAATTTCAGGAGGCGAGTTGGATTGATGATTTTGCTATGATTTCTTTATTTAGTCCACCAATTACTGTATTTTTAGAATTAATTTCCTGCTGCCAATTAGATATTTTATCTATTTTTTATTTTAGTTCGGTAATTTGTTCTCCTATAATATTTTAAATACAAATTTGTATAATTTTGTTTTTTCATTAACTCATTAATTTGGGCCATTGTAATTGGCGACATGCCATGGAGGGATCGGGAATATACAATACAAAACCTCGCCGTAAAATCCGACCATGTAGGCGGAATATAAATCCGGCCATGTAGGCGGAAGACGAGAGATACCAAAAATATACAAAAATCGCCAAAATCCGACATGTAGGCGGAATGTAAATCCGACCATGTAGGCGAAAGGCGATCAAAATAAAGGAGTATCTTAAATTGTGATCTATATAAAGAGAATTTAAATGAATAGGAATAGAGTAAATTTGGGAACCTTTTACGCTCCGTTAAATTAATAAGTACGAATTCAGTCTTAAAACACCACCAAAAGGCCCACACAACGCCATATTTGGCAAACCGGGCAGCAGTGGTAAAACAGACTTCCTTCATCCTCATAATTTAAGGGAACGACCCAAAGGGTCTCCTTTCCATATTCATTTATTTTCCCCGTATATTTATCATAAATTTAAAATACTTTTTTTTTTTTTTTTTTTAGAACCTTGCCATCTTCGTTGTCATGGATAATTCAACAGTATGAACTTAGCCTTCCATTAGGCTAAAAGCAAAATTAAAATGAATACAAATACAATAAATAAATACAATAATTTAAAGTAAAAAACTTACAGAAGTGTAAACTCGTACACAAAGCTGAAATCTTATTTAGTGAGGGACAAAGAAGGTGATATACATGTACAAGGGTGTTTTTCGGTCTGCTCTAATGATCTAAGAGGGGTATTTATAGGGAGGCCGGATCTGAAAGTATTATTTCAAATCCGTCTGTGATTGACAGGTGTCTTATGCATTAAGACACATGGCTGGAGTCATCTCCAGACGTATTACATGAATGACACGTGTTGCTGTATGTGTGACACGTGTTGCTTTGACTCGGTCAAAAATTTTTCGACTTTGTTTTCTTCCGGCATTATGCTGTCTGCTTTCATTTCTTCATTATTTTGGAGAAATTACTTTCTTCCGATTCTTCTTCGGATCTTTTGTGGTAATCTATCCTTTGTTCCTCTGAAGATTCAGAAGTCCCAACTTTTGATTTTGCTTTCAAAGCAGTCCTGATTCCCTGAAATAGTTGATCAAGGATAATTTCGTGGTTGGATTCTTCAAATGGGTCTTTGTGATTCCCCTGCTAAACAAGAATACTTATTTTCTCATCTTTGGAAGAGGTTTCCATTGGGACTCTGCTCCTGTCAGATTTCGTTTGAGGTCTTTCTGGACTTGATTGAGATATTCCTCAATCATTTGTTCTTTAGAGATAATACCTCTCTTGCTCCTGATTCTTTGCGATATTTGCTCGAATGGGCTAGGAGTCTGATTTTCTTCCTTCTCCAGGAGTGCTTTGTATTCTTGGAGTTTTTCCTCCATTTCATCAAGTGCTTCTTGACAAAAAATATTTTTTGTTTCCGGATTGATGAGCATTAATTTACTCCAGAATTTAGAACAAGATTTCCTTTTAATACAAGGAATTTTTTGTAAGGTCATTCCTACTTCAGGTAGCCATTTCCAAATCCATGGAAGTGAGAATTCCATAAAAAAGAAGAATGAGGCCATTCCTTCAATCCATTTCTGTGATTTTTCCGCCTGGATAATTTTTGGCGAACAATTGATCCATTCCGTATAATAACCCTGGAAAATTTCAGGGAGTATAGAAATTGGAGGACCATAATTTAACCACCATTGAAATACCCAATTTGGTACTTCTTGTTGGTAAACTAATGGACAAATTTTGAAAAACCATGTGTGTTTTCTCTTATAATTTTCATAGAGAAAAGTTTTGTTGAATGCTTTCAACATAGTCCCAATAATTAAATTTTATTGGGGATTTAGACTCTGGATGAATATATTCTTTTTCACCTAATGGGTTAATTCCCCATTCAACAGCAGTAATGAATTTTTTTATTACTGCTTTTGAGTAATTAAATTCTTTTCCATTATTGGAATAAGTGTGAGTAATTTCAACACTTTGCATTGCTTTCAGGATACACTCATAATGAGCCCTTGGTTTATATGAACCTGCTGTGAATGCTGTCACATCCAGATATCTTTTCATTAGATACCATGGATCTTTTTCCCACCTTAAATCCTCATTTTCCAGAAGTATAATTACTTCCTGATGTTCACTAAATTTATAGTTTACTAACTCATCTTCTTCTTCCAATATTTTAGCATAAGATACTGAAGAAGATGATACTTCTTCGGCGGCGATTTTTTTCTGCTCCTTTTTAAATATGAGGAATTGCTGGAAGAGCTCATTTTCTTCCTCAGAGACTTTATTGTATCTTCCTATTCCGGAAATGTTGTCTTTAATTAATGATCTGTTACCTTGGCGTATAATTTCGCCTGGTCTAAATCTACCTCCTCTCTGATTGGAGGAGTTTCTGCCTCTTCCTCTTTGAGGAAGCATTCCTGCAATAAAAGGATTATTCATTTAACCGGCATAATATCCTGCAATTTTTTTGGTGATACAACAAATTTGCTATCCAAATATTTTTTATGCGATAATGATAAGACATGTCTGCATTTGGATGTTGAATAAGAATTTCCGAAAATAATTTTTTTTCTCTCCTCAATCTTTTTTCTTATTATTCTCTGAATTCTTTTAAGTCGTGCCTTATATTCAATAGGCTCATCCCAAAATTCAAACCTATATACAGGCCATTTTAGTCCATTCATCCAATAACTTTCTCCTTCAATCCTATCTTCAACCCAATAATCTGGGATTTTAGAGGAGGTACTTACTCCTATAAAGAATTCTCCTCCAATCCAGTTAAATTTACCAATGTCTGTGTTCATTTAGATATTCTCTTGATAAGAAGTCAGGAAGACTATTAGTCTTTCCTTTAATATGTTCTATTGTAAAATTAAATGGAGCTAAATGTGCTTGCCATCTAGCAAACATTTGTTTAGAAACATCATGCTTAAAGTCTTTGTTAAACATAAACTTAGCAGCAGAACAATCTGTTCTGATAATAAATTCTTGGTTTAATAAGTCATCTTGGAATTTTAAAACACATTTAACAATAGCAAGAACTTCTTTAGCCACTGTAGCATAATTTAATTGGGCTGCTTTCCATTTTCCAGAATGGAATCTAACTAAATATTCTTGTTTATTATTATCGATTTGTTTTAATATTCCTCCAAATCCTATTTCAGAAGCATCTGTTTCTATTATTTTCTTCCAATTAGGATTTGCTAGTGTTAGACATGGTAATGATTTAACCTTCTGTTTTATTAGCCTAACTGCTTTAGTGTGATCTTCTGTCCATTCCAATGGATTTTTCTTGAGCCTATCATATAATAATGCTGTGTCTTGTGCAAGATTTTTGTAATATGGAGCTATATAATTTAGGCTTCCTAAAAATCTCTGTAATTGAGTTCTATCAATAATTTTATCCGGAAATTTATCTGCAAATTCTATGCATCTGTTAATGGGAATTATTTCTCCTTTTTCGATATTGTGACCTAAAAAATCTTATCTTAGTTTGGAAGATACTCATTTTTGGTTTAGATATTACTAATCCATTTTGAATGACTATCGTTTTAAACATTTCTAAATGTTTAAAGTGGTCTTCTATGTTATTGGAGAAGACTAAGATGTCATCAATATAAACAATAATAAAGTTCGAGAATTGGTTAAAAATATCATTCATGATATTTTGGAATTCTGAAGGTGCATTTTTCAGACCAAAAGGCATAACATTCCACTCATAATGGCCAAAAGGAACTGTAAATGCAGTTTTATATCTATCTGATTCACTTATCTGAATCTGCCAATATCCTGATTTTAAGTCAAATTTTGAAAAAATTATTGCCTTATGCAATCTATCTAAAAGATCTTTTTTATTGGGGATTGGATACCTTATCCATTTTAAAACTTTATTGAGGGGCTTATAATTGATAACAAGTCTAGGTCTCCCTCTTTCCTGTTCTGCATGTTTATTAACATAAAAAGCAGTACATGACCAAGGTGATTTAGAGGATCTAATTAGTTTTTTTATCTACTAATCCCTTAATCTCCTCTTTGCATAACTCTAGATATTCGGAATTCATCTGACAAGGTCTCGCCTTAGTGGGAATATTTTTTTTCTAAAAAACTCATTTTCATATGGGAGGCTTACAATATGTTTCTTTCTATGCCAAAATGCATTAGGGTGTTCATTACATGTCTCAAGTTCGAATTTATTTTGAACCATTTTAATTTTTGCTTGTAATTTTGGATTTTGAAGTAATTCATCTATCTGTAAAGAATTGATTTCTTCTTTTATAAAACAGATTTGATTTGTTTTAGAAATTATTAAATCTCTTATTTCATTAATAACTTTATCCATTGGTTGAGTAATAAATTCAAATTTTATTATCTCATCTTCAAATGTTCCTATTATACCTTTGTCATTAATGTTTTTTATTGGGAAAATCTTTTTTTAGAAAGGGTGTTCCTAAGATTATATCATTTGTTAAATCCTTAATTAGTAGGAAACTCATAGGGATACATTTTTTATTATTACATATATAAGCTTTTGGGATTTTAAAACTTATGTTTAATTTTTGCCCATTGGCAGAGGATAATGAATGAGTTGTTTTTTTCAAAGTATTTGGTTGGTATTAATCCTTCTTTTATACAATTAATATCTGCCCCACTATCTACTAGAGCAGTAAATGTTTTTCTAAAATTATTACTTATCAATAAGTCAATCTTTATATTCCATTTTTTGACTGGTCACTACCTCTAATGTAGATAGGAAATTATCCTCAATTTTCTCTTTACTTAATTCAATGAATTTGTTATTTTTGTCTATTTCTAATATTTCTATTCTAGTAGTAAGAGTCTGATTATATTTCTTAATATTTTTTATTTCTTCTTTTAATTTTTCAACTTCTAATTTTAGATCTTCTGCAGTGGAAGGGTTATCTTTAATGGTTTGTTTTTCTCTGAGTATTTTTTTAACTTCAGTAATTGTATAGGGTTCAAATGGTTTACTAATTAAGTTTTCATATGTCTGATTTGACTCAGAAGATGAACCTCTATTGTTATCCATTTTACTAAGGATAATATTTCTTATTTCAGGGTCCTTAATTTCCCTGAGCAACTCAACTATATGATTATCTGTAAGGACATTTACTGTTGACAAATCTTTGAATTGTGCCATTAATTCATAAAATTCATCATCTGATTCTTCTTCATTAGTCCCTTGTTTACATGGACAAGAAGAATCTTCTTCTTCATTTGATTCATCCGAGGTTGATAAATTCTCAGGATTCTCTTCTATATTTCCTAATTCATCTTGATTATTTTCTTCTAATTCTTCAGATTCGGAAGATTCTTTTCCTTCAGAAAAATATTGTATTTATTATATTTTCTTTTTCTTGGTCTTCTAATTTAAGACTATTAATCTTCTTTTTTAATCTTTTAGCTCTTTTATTTCTACATCTATTTGCAAGGTGGTCTGTTTCACCGCAAATGTAACATCTTCTTATCTTTTTTGTTACATTATTTTTAGTTTTCCATTCATCTTTTCTGGTTATGTTTTCTTTGTTTATTTTTTCTTTTCTATCACTCCGTTTTTTATGTCTTTTCTTTTTTCCCTCTGGGGTCCTATATTTGGGAATTTTTGTCTATCTGACGGCATCATTTCTATTCCAAATTGAGCACAAAATTCTCCTAGTTGTTTCTTCTCTGTTAAATTTTGTCTTTTAATTTGTTTATTTAATCTAATTTCATTGCATAGATTTAAACCTTCTTGAATGCAAGTTCCAATTAACTTCCCATAAGTATATTGATTATAATTTATTGCTACCCCTCCATTTCTGAGATTCTTCCTAACCCTTTCAGCGAATAGGTGAGGAAGTCCATCGATGAATCTAGATTTCCAATGAGCATCATTGGATTCTGGGAGTTCCATTACTCTAGTAAGGAAGACATCTTTGTAAAACCTAAAGGATGTTAGAGTTTTACATTGGAAATTCTGTAATAGGGTTCTAATATTTTCACTATTATCGGACCATCTCCCTGTAAAATGTTCTACTATATTAATGGCAAGTGTATAGACTGCTTGTTCTTCCATATTTTCTGGTTTGACTGTACTCAAAATTTCATTTCTGTCCATCGGGCTAAGATAATTATCCCACCAGCCTTTTAATTGTCCTGTAAAACCTGCTATAATCATTTTAGCAATAGCCTTATCTGTATTATTATTTCCTTTACAGACAGTACTATACATCATCATTCTGTGAATAGTATTGTAGATTTGTCTTTCTGTATAACCATCAATATTCCATTCATAAATTTGTTTCCCATTATAGCTATGCTGGTCATAAATCTCTTGTTCCTCATATAGTATGTCTTGAGGTGTGGGCCTAGGATAATAAAATTTTTGTTTGCATAGGCTTCCTAGCATATTTCTCTATTTTATTTATTCCTTCTGGCAAATTTTTCTACTATTTTCAGTTGTCATGTCATCACTTAAGGTGTTTAATTTTAAGTCCCTAAATTTTTGATCCAATAATTTTTCTAATTCTCCTAAGGTTTTAAATGGAAATCTTCAATTTCAGGAGGCGGTTGGATTGATGATTTTGCTATGATTTCTTTATTTAGTCCACCAATTACTGTATTTTTAGAATTAATTTCCTGCTGCCAATTAGATATTTTATCTATTTTTTTATTTAGTTCGGTAATTTGTTCTCCTATAATATTTAAATACAAATTTGTATAATTTTGTTTTTTCATTAACTCATTAATTTGGGCCATTGTAATTATTAGGGTATCATCTTCAATTAATTTTGAAAAATGCTTTGAAATTAATTTCTATTTCATTCGAGTTCATTTTAAATGATTGTTGAGGGGGAAATATGTTATTAACAATTTTTCCATTATCTAAAAAATACTTTCTCTCTAGTACATTTAAATATTGTTCTGAATATTTGATGAGAAACCAGGGAACAAAAGCAACTATTTTATTCCTTATAGTTAATTCTTTATAAAATTGTTGAGAGATTATTTTTTGGTTTGCTATATTTAAAGTTTTCAAAGAACCATTTTCCTAAATGGTTTCCATCTTTCTTCCTTGAATTCTTTCTGAATTTCTTTTCTAACTAGAGATCCAGGACTAAAAATCTATTATTTTAGAATAGTCTACTAATGGGATCTCTGTTTCTAAATCAATTAGATTTAAATTATTCATTTATAAACAAAAAATTTGTTTCTGAAGTTAATTCTTCATTTAATCTTGGATCTTTATATATCCCTTTAGCAATATTATTAGACTGAATCCTTATTTGTTCAACTTTATTTTCTCTTATATCTTCTTGGCTATTTTCTTCTCTATTTTGTGAAGTGGATGCTCTAGATGGAGTCATAATTTCAACTGGTGAAAAATATGATATTGTAGAATATCTTGAAGAATTGCTTCTTAAACATTTTGGTTGGTTATTAATAAAGTCTATTCTAACATTTCCTTCTGGATTTTGAACAATACTAGCATAATTACTTTCTATATGACTTAAAATTGGAACTTCTTTCTCAATTATCCAACTTTTCTGGGAATTCTATTTCACTCCATTTTATTTGCCTTCTAGTATTAATTCTAGAACTATGTAAATTTGTTTCAAAAAATATAGTTTGTTCTAATGACTTATTATCTTGTATTCTACAGTTAGGATTAAGGGTATGAAGAAGTTTATAATATATTCTATAACATACACATATTAATTCAGATCCGGGTGTATAATTATACCCATGAGTTTTAACATTTAATGTTAAAGCATCTAAATATATTTTGCATCCGATAAGGACAATTGTAAATTCGGATAGACATTAAAAAATACCGGCCCGTGAGCTAGGCTGGATTGTATTATCCCAATCAAAGATTTTTTCCAATCTAAATTCCTTGCATCTCTAAGAGCAGCTAAAAAACTTTCAGGTAAACCTTCTAATGTTAAGGGTTTAAAAGCAATTTGTACTAATCCTATATGTAAAAATTTATATTCATCCTGATAATGCCCTATATCCATAGCATCTAAAAAGTTTTTATTACTCTTTCTTCATTATCAAGGGCTATTGATTCCTCACTAGTCTTTACAATCTGTTTTGTCTTCCAAAAAATCAAATCGGCCGAAATTATAAATTAATCTAGGATTTACCTTAGGAATTGTCCATTTATTTAATTGACTTAAATTCTTAGGAATTTCATATTCTTCCTTTTTGGAATTTTTAACAGTATTTATATCTGAAACAGATAAATATTGCATATTAAGCAATATATAAAACAAGTACTGTTGAATTATCCAATACAACTTCAATAACATGGCTCTGATACCATAAGGAGCCATGGCGACATGCCATGGAGGGATCGGGAATATACAATACAAAACCTCGCCGTAAAATCCGACCATGTAGGCGGAATATAAATCCGGCCATGTAGGCGGAAGACGAGAGATACCAAAAATATACAAAAATCGCCAAAAATCCGACCATGTAGGCGGAATGTAAATCCGACCATGTAGGCGAAAGGCGATCAAAATAAAGGAGTATCTTAAATTGTGATCTATATAAAGAGAATTTAAATGAATAGGAATAGAGTAAAT
>JACGWO010000021.1:7500-12500 GCA_034509735.1 Sesamum alatum
TCATGCAAAAATACGATAAAATAGTTGGAAAATGGAAAAAAGTGCGTTCCTCAGCCCTTTAATGTATACTCCTGGCAGAAGGCTTTTTTTTTTTAAGCCTATTATAGGGGGGAGTGGTGCTTGGGGGGGGGTCTGGGGCGCTAGGGCGGGCAGGGCCAGGGCGGCCCCCCGTGGCCCTTAGGCCTCGGCCATCCCCCAAGGGCTTGGCGTGGCTTGTGTTGGCCTCAATCCGGCGAGATACCGGCGAGCTTTTCCGGCGGGGCGATTGCGTGCGGGGGTGTGCGGTATTGGAGCGGCCGATGCCTAATGGCGTCGTGTGCGCCGATGCCAATCACGTCCTCACCATCAAACCGTCGGGGGTGAGCTTTTGATTTCTAGCGTCGATCGTGGCCAACACGAGCTCCGTGCAAGCAAGGTAGGTCGGTCCGCTTATGCTTTGTCGGCCCCCCCTAGCATAAGCGGACCGTTAGGCGGACCGTTCGGGGGGCCATTGGGATTCGACGTTCGGGGTGCCATCGTCCACGATGGATTGCACGCTCCCCCGACCGTCGGATCTCGACGGCACCCGAAGGGCCGTCCGTCGCCGGCGACGCCGAAACTAGTAGCATGTGGTGGGCAAACGTCGGCAATCCCGGCATGCAAGGTTCCCGCATGGGAGCTGGGGTATGCTTGTAGGGTGCGCTTGCTAGTAGCCTGTTGCCTGCGAAAGCGGAGGCGTCAACGGCGGTCGAGATGCTCCCCCTTCCGCCCCCCCCCCCCCTTGTCCCCCCGTTCTGAATCTTCGTGCCTATCGGGGCATGCTCGGGCGCCCTTGTTGGCGTCCGCCTACTGCGGTGCTTAAATGCGTCGTGGGACGGCGGCCGTCGGCTTGTGTGCTTGGGCATTGCGTACGTAATGGGCGTGTGAGTGGTGATTGGCGTGTATGGGCGTGTTGGATCCCTGCTCGGGCAGCGACGACATCCCCTGCAAGCCGCTTCAGTTGTCGGCCCAAGTGCCCTCATGCCTTGGCCGCAGTCGGTTTCCTGTGCTGATACCTATCGAGAAGGCATCTACTAACTGTCCCGAACGTCCCGTTTCCGCCTTGCGCTGCGCCTCTCGGGGCCGTGGCGCGGGGTGGACCTCGAAGCACCCGCTGTGTCCCACGTCCCGTGCGCGCTCGAACGTGCTCGGGTTGTTGGCCCATTGCGTGGTTGCTCGATCTCTCGGATGCGGAATAACACGGTGGGTATGAGGCCCCCGGCCTCTATTTACCCGGAACAAGCGTTCTACGCTTCGTGCGAACGACGCCCGTCACCGTTTTGGGCTCGTCCCATGCGGGCGACGGAGTCGGTGAGGAATGCTACTGGTTGATCCTGCCAGTAGTCATATGCTTGTCTCAAAGATTAAGCCATGCATGTGTAAGTATGAACTAATTCAGACTGTGAAACTGCGAATGGCTCATTAAATCAGTTATAGTTTGTTGATGGTACCTGCTACTCGGATAACCGTAGTAATTCTAGAGCTAATACGTGCAACAAACCCCGACTTCTGGAAGGGATGCATTTATTAGATAAAAGGTCGACACGGGCTCTGCCCGTTGCTGCGATGATTCATGATAACTCGACGGATCGCACGGCCCTCGTGCCGGGACGCATCATTCAAATTTCTGCCTATCAACTTTCGATGGTAGGATAGTGGCCTACTATGTGGTGACGGGTGACGGAGAATTAGGGTTCGATTCCGGAGAGGGAGCTGAGAAACGGCTACCACATCCAAGGAAGGCAGCTAGGCGCGCTGCGCAAATTACAATCCTGACAACGGGGAGGTAGTGACAATAAATAACAATACGGGCTCTACGAGTCTGGTAATTGGAATGCGCCGCGAGTAACAATCTAAAATCCCTTAACGAGGATACCTCCGCATTGGAGGGGCAGTCTGGTGCCAGCAGATTAGAGCCGCGGTAATCGGTTATTAGTCCTCTAGCGTATACGTTGTTGCCACCACCACCCAAGTTAAAAAGCTTCTCAGTGTTGGACTGTTGGGTTGGGCGTAAGTTGGAGCCTAACGCTGTGTGACGGTGGTCCTTCTGCTCATGTTCTAAGTTTCCTGTTAGTCAAGAATTAGAGTGCCGCAGGCTCCACTCCTGGTCATTAGCATGGGTAAATTATAGGCTTTCTGTCAACCTTTAAGTTGGCCTTTCGGAATTCGGCTTGCGAGTATGTTACAGGGACATCCCCGGGGGCATTTCGTTTCTCAAATGCGGATTGAGAAGAACAACTAGAGGCAGTTGGTGAAAGGAGAGATGTGTTTTAATGGTATTATAATCTCTTCAACAGAGAGATAGAAGAATGTAGCATTTGCGTCTTGATTAATGGAGATGGATATTGCAAGATCTTGCAATGGAGTTCTTTCGTTGTTCGTCTCTTTCATAATCAAGCGTTATCCTTTCTCCCCATGCTACTCGAATGCCCGGACTGTCCTGTTTATTAAATCATTACTCCCGATTCCCGAAAGGCAAAAACAACGTAAAGGACCGAAATCCTAGGCATATGTTATCCCGATGGCTAATGTTCTTCTTCAATACAGCCGCCCGGAGCTTAGGCACGACCCGCTGAACTCCTTAAAATTCTTAGGGCGACGCAGCATGGATATCCGGCCAGCCGGAGCGGAGCCCACGATTTTCAAGGCCCAGGCGAGCCGGCCAGACCCGT
This sequence comes from Sesamum alatum, assembly GCA_034509735.1. NCBI lineage: Eukaryota > Viridiplantae > Streptophyta > Magnoliopsida > Lamiales > Pedaliaceae > Sesamum > Sesamum alatum. The sequence continues at coordinate 10,191 of JACGWO010000021.1, forward strand.
GGACAAGAGGCGGACCTAATCAACCGGGAATAAAGAAAAAAAATCCTGGACCGAGCTTTTGTACTGCAACAATTAAAGTATGAGCTATTGGAGCTGGAATTACCGCGGGCTGCTGGCACCAGACTTGCCCTCCAATGGATCCTCGTTAATGGGATTTAAGATTGTACTCATTCCAATTTACAGACTCGTAGGCGTATTGTTATTATTGTCACTACCTCCCCGTAAAATAATCAGTCAGTGATTGGAGTAATTGCGCGCCTGCTGCCTTCCTTGGATGTGGTAGGCCGGTTTCTCAGGCTCCCTGCCTCCGGAATGAACCCTATTCGTCCCCTTTTGTTTTATCGTACCACCATTACGTAGGCCACTATCCTACATCGAAAGTTGATAGGGCAGAAATTTGAATTGATGCGTGTCGCCAAAGGGACGAGGACGTGCGATCGTTCGAGTTATCATTCATCCGGGCAGCAACGGGCATGGAGCCCCTGTCATGTCCGGAGCGTCGACCTTTATCTAATAAATGCATCCCTTCCAGAAGTCGGGGTTTGTTGCACGTATTAGCTCTAGAATTACTACGGTTATCCGAGTAGCAGGTACCATCAAACAAACTATAACTGATTTAATGAGCCATTCGCAGTTTCACAGTCTGAATTAGTTCATACTTACACATGCATGGCTTAATCTTTGAGACAAGCATATGACTACTGGCAGGATCAACCAGGTAGCATTCCTCACCGGACTCCGTCGCCCGCATGGGACGAGCCCAAAACGGTGACGGGCGTCGTTCGCACGAAGCGTAGAACGCTTGTTCGGGGTAATAGAGGCCGGGGGCCTCAATACCCACCGTGTATTCCGCATCCGAGAGATCGAGCAACACGCAATGGGCCAACAACCCGAGCACGTTCGAGCGCGCACGGGACGTGGGACACAGCGGGTGCTTCGAGGTCCACCCCGCGCCACGGCCCGAGAGGCGCAGCGCAAGGCGGAAACGGGACGTTCGGACAGTAGAATGCCTTCTCGATAGGTATTCAGCACAGGAAACCGACTGCGGCCAGGCATGAGGGCACTTGGGCCGACAACTGAAGCGGCTTGCAGGGGATGTCGTCGCTGCCCGAGCAGGGATCCAACACGCCATACACGCCAATCACCACTCACACGCCATTACGTACGCAATGCCCAAGCACACAAGCCGACGGCCGCCGTCCCACGACGCATTTAAGCACCGCAGTAGGCGGACGCCACACAAGGGCGCCCGAGCATGCCCCGATAGGCACGAAGATTCAGAACGGGGGGGACAAGGGGGGGGGGGGGCGGGAAGGGGGGAGGCCATCTCGACCGCCGTTGACGCCTCCGCTTTCGCAGGCAACAGGCTACTAGCAAGCGCACCCTACAAGCATACCCAGCTCCCATGCGGGAACCTTGCATGCCGGGATTGCCGGACGTTTGCCCACCACATGCTACTAGTTTCGGCGTCGCGGCGACGGACGGCCTTCGGGTGCCGTCGAGATCCGACGGTCGGGGGAGCGTGCAATCCATCGTGGACGATGGGCACCCCCGAACGTCGAATCCCAATGGCCCCCGAACGGTCCGCCTAACGGTCCGCTTATGCTAGGGGGGGCCGACAAAGCATAAGCGGACCGACCTACCTTGCTTGCACGGAGCTCGTGTTGGCCACGATTCGACGCTAGAAATCAAAGCTCACCCCCCGACGGTTTGATGGTGAGGACGTGATTGGCATCGGCCGCACACGACGCCATTAGGCATCGGCGCTCCAATACCGCACACCCCGCACGCAATCGCCCCGCCGGAAAAGCTCGCCGGTATCTCGCCGGATTGAGGCCAACACAAGCCACGCCAAGCCCTTGGGGGATGGCCGAGGCCTAAGGGCCACGGGGGGGCCGCCCTGGCCCTGCCCGCCCTAGCGCCCCAGACCCCCCCCAAGCACCACTCCCCTATAATAGGCTTAAAAAAAAAAAAGCCTTCTGCCAGGAGTATACATTAAAAGGGCTGAGGAACGCACTTTTTTTCCATTTTCCAACTATTTTATCGTATTTTTTTGCATGAAAACTTGCATGTCACTCAAAATTACATGATTAATTCAAATAATTTATTTATGAGTTCGTAATTATTTTATTTTATTTATTAAAAAATATTAAAAAATTATTAAAAAAATATAAAAAATTGGGAAAAAATATGAAAATACATTGGAAAATTATATTTAATAGATGGAATAATAGTTTATGCTTGATGTGTTATATTTGTAACCAAAAACATTATTTTAGATATTATTAAATCAAATTATTATTCCAAAAT
>JACGWO010000018.1:0-106514 GCA_034509735.1 Sesamum alatum
TTTCTTCAAGCCCTCGATATGGCAGAGATTAAAAGTGCATTAGTGTCTAAACTTGTTTAAAGGTACAAAGCTGAGTCCATAGCTCGAAAGAGAGTTTCTAGATGTAGTCCTAATTGCATTTGAAACTTGAATAACTGGAGTCCTAGTCTTATAATCGAAGACTGGTTTTTTAAATATCGATTATTAGAGTCCAATAAATACATATTATTAGCCATAAATGAGTCTTTATCAGTCAATTGATAAGGATAAAACACAAGTTGTTTTCTACGATTGCGTTGACTAATAGGCATGTATCGCGGACGTAACGCTGAATTATGAAAGGTTGACCAAGACCTTGATATGGCCAGAGATAAAGGGAATTGTGTCTAAACTTATTTAAAGGTAATTTGTCGTTGTGGCAAAAGGTACAAAGCTTGACACCATGGCTCAAAAGATTGTTTTAGATGTAAGTACAGAGTGCATTTTTATGTGAATAAGATGGAGTCGTAGTCAATAATCGAGAGTGCTTTAATATTGATTATTAGGGTCAATACGAATATATTTATTGGCCAAATGAGTCCATCTTCAGTCCAATGATAATGGGGTGGGGGTGGAGGGAAGAGGACTTGAAAGGCACAAGTATAGGTGTTTCCTATGACTGTGTTACAGTGAATGTTATTTAGCTGAAGAACACTGTATTCTTCTAATGAGTACGTACGATTTGATTTATTGATGAAGGTTCTCGACACGAGCCCTCACGATCATGGCAGAGATAAAGTGCATGAACTGTCTAAACTTGTTAAAGGAGTTTGTCGTTGCGCAACTGTAACAAAGTTGTGTCTTTATGGCTCAAATAGTGTCTAGGATGTAGTCCTAGTTTATTTTTTATGTTGAAATCATAAGATGAGCCCTACTCATATAATCGATCTTCCATTCTCGCGCATTTTTTTATGTCTATGAAAGATTAAATCATAGTGGGTGCAGATTACTGCTAATTATCTATTTTTAACCAAAAACTCGGAGCGTGCAGTATCTCTCTTATCATACCTGCTCTCCACCTTTAATATGAGGAATTGCTGGAGAAGTCATTTTGTGCATTCGACATAAGGCACTTAGACTTATATGTGTTATTTCACAATTTATCTCGTGTATGATGTGTAATTTGTCCTTTAATTGCATGTTATTAAACTGATCTGGGTTACCACGCCAATTTTTGATTGATGAAGGTGTTCATATCCTCATAGTCGCCTGGTCTATATATATGTACATACCGATTACATGATATGGTTAGCGAGATGTATGTTCTCTTGTGACATTCTTTTCCTCTTCGTTTTGAGGAAGCATTCCTGCATAAGGATTTATTCATATTAGTAGAGGAGAGGTCATAATTAGGTTAAGGATGATCTGCAATTTTTTGGTGAGATACAGGAGCATATTATTTATGGGCATTTGGTAATTTACCTAAGATATGATAGCTATTTTTTAATTTGTGCGAATAATTTGCATAATAGACATGTCTGGCATTTGGATGTTTGGTTAATAAGAATTTTCGTATAATTTTATTTTTAGTTGCTCTTCGCAATCAGAGGTCTTTTTTTGGCTTTTAATATTGATTTATAAGAGTTAATACGAATATATTTATAGCCGAAAATTGAGTCATCTATCAGTTAATGATAAGGAACTGAAAGGACAAGATGTTTTTCCTATGATATGTGTTGAGTATTAGGCATGTTCCGGACGTAACGATTGTTACGAAGGTTTCTCCAAGCCTGCAATAATGGGAACATAAAAGTGCATATGTCAACATATTTTAAAAGGAGTTTGTCGGTTCTGCGTAAAGATACAAAGCCGAGTCCATGGGCTCTGAAAGAGTTTTATATGTAGTCCTAGTGCATTTTTTATGTTGAATAAGATGGAGTCCTAGTCATATAATCAAAGAGTGGCTTGTAATATTGAATATTTGATTCAATAAGAATATAAATTATAGCCAAAATGAGTCATCTATCAGTCAATGATAGGGAATGAAAGGACAAGGTGTTTTCTACGATTGTGTTGAGTATTAGGCATGTATCCGGACGTACGATTGATTACGAAGGTTCTCCAAGCCCTCGATATGGCAAAGATAAAAGTGCATTCGTGTATAAACTTGTTTAAAGGAGTTTGGCCGTTGCGTAAAGGTACAAAGCTGAGTCCATAGCTCGAAAGAGTGTTCTAGATGTAGTCCTAGTGCATTTTTATGTTGAATAAGATGGTGTCCTGGTCATATAATTGAAGAGTTGCTTTAATTTGATGATTTGAGTCAATACGAATATATTTTATAGCAAAAAATGAGTCATCAAGCCAGTTAATGATAAGGAACTGAAAGCACAAGGTGTTTGAGTGTTAGGCATCTTATTCGGACGTACGATTGATCATGAAGGTTCTCCAAGCCCTCGCAAAGATAAAAGTGCATTAGTCTCTAAATTTGTTTAAAGGAAAGTTTGTCTTTGCGCAAAGGTAAAAAGATGAGTCCATGGCTCAAAAGGGCGTTCTAGATGTAGTCCTAGTGCATTTAATGTTGAGTAACATGGAGTCTGATATGGTATTGACCATGGGTGGCCCGATCTTCACGGCGTAGGCCTTGAAAATGGATAAAGAGGTCCGTGACCTGAGGAATGCAAATAGCCAACCACGTTATATGAACGTGACCTGCTACTTAGAACATTCAACCAACACGAGCACGAGTAAACCAAATCCACACAACGACACACTTGGGTCGAGCACGAATTGGGGGCTTTGTGAATTTGAATCACCAACCTAATATGCTAGATTGACAAAGCAAGGTTTCACTAAAGCTGAAAATGGGATATGAACTCTTCAAAATATGAGAACTCTCTCTCAATATTTCTTAAACTTGGATAAAACTTGGTTTCTTCCCGTTTGCATGCTGATACATGCCTTTTATAGGCCTAAAACACTTCCAAATTGACCACACATATCCCCAAGTGACTCCTTGGATCCGTACATTCAATAATTAGTCAAAATATGACTAAAAAAACTATGCATTCTTGGTCAAAAATGAGTAAAAGTTATGGTCTTCCATGTGAATCCGAAAAATTGGTGCATTGTATGTGATAAATGCACTTTGAACAAGAAGTCTTCTTTGACCACTTGGCTGCACTTGGATGAATTTGGGCTCTTATTATGGGCTTCCTTGGGCTTGAATTATTGAAATTAAGCACTCATGTTGGGCCTCCAACTGTGACTTGATCCTATTAGCAAATATTAAGTTGGATTGGGCTTGAATTGCTTCTTGCATTCTCTTCAACCTTCCTCTTGTCATTTGGCCCACTTCCAATGGTTAAGTCTTGGTGCAATTGATCTTGAATTTCTTTAGCTCGTTGGAAGCCCTCGGTGTTCTCATCAAAGTCCTAGTTCTTATAATCGAAGAGTGGCTTTAATATTTATTATTAGAGTCAATACGAATATATTTATAGCCAGAAATGACTCAACTATCAGTCAATGATAAGGACTGAAAACACAAGGTGTTTTCTACGATTGTGTTGAGTATTAGGCCTGTATCCGGACGTACGATTGATTATGAAGGTTGACCAAGACCTCGATATGGCAGAGATAAAAGGGAATTAGTGTCTAAACTTATTTAAAGGAGTTTGTCGTTGTGCAAAGGTACAAAGCTGAGACCATGGCTCAAAAGAGTGTTTTAGATGTAGTAGCAGTGCATTTTTATGTTGAATAAGATGGAGTCCTAGTCATATAATCGAAGAGTGGATTTAATATTGATTATTAAGGGTCAATACGAATATATTCATAGTAAAAAATGAGTCATCTATCAGTCAATGATAAGGACTGAAAGCACAAGGCGTTTCCTACGATTGTGTTGAGTATTAGGCATGTATTCGGGCATATGATTGATTATGAAGGTTCTCCAAGCCATCGATAGGGCAGAGATAAAAGTGCATTAGTGTCTAAACTTATTAAAGGAGTTTGTCGTTGCGCAAAGGTACAAAGCTGTGTCCATGGCTCAAAAGAGTGTTCTGGATGTAGTCCAAGTGCATTTTTATGTTGAATAAGATGGAGTCCTAGTCATATAATCGAAGAGTGGCTTTAATATTGATTATTTGAGTCAATACGAATATATTTATAGCCGGAAATCAGTCATCTATCAGTCATTTCCAACGATTGTGTTGAGTATTAGCATGTATCTGGATGTACGATTGATTATGAAAGGTTGACCGACACCTCGATATGGCAGAGATAAAAGGAATTAGTGTTTAAACTTGTTTAAAGGAGTTTGTCGTTGTGGACAAGGTACAAAGTTGAAACCATGGCTCAAAAAGAGTGTTTTTAGATGTAGTAGCAGTGCATTTTTATGTTGAATAAGATGGAGTCCTAGTCATATAATCGAGGAGTGGCTTTAATATTGGTTATTAGAGTCAATACGAATATATTTATAGTAAAAAATGAGTCATCTATTAGTCTATGATATGGACTGCAAGGAGAAGGTGTTTTCCTACGATTGTGTTAAGTATAGGCATGTATCTAGACGTACGATTGATTACGAAGGTTCTCCAACCCCGCGATATGGCAAACATTAAAGTGCATTAGTGTCTAAACTTGTTTAAAGGAATTTGTCGTTGCGTAAAGGTACAAAGCTGAGTCCATGGCTCGATAGAGTGTTCTAGATGTAGTCCTAGTGCACTTTTATGTTGAATAAGATGGAGTCCTAGTCATATAATCGAAGAGTTGCTTTAATATTTAATATTTGAGTCAATAAGTATATATTTATAGCCAAAAATGAGTTATCTATCAGTCAATGATAAGGACTGAAAGCACAAGGTGTTTCCTACGATTGTGTTGATTATTAGGCATGTATCCGGACATACGATTGATTATGAAGGTTCTCCAAGCCCTCGATATGTCAAAGATAAAAGTGCATTAGTGTCTAAACTTGTTTAAAAGGAGTTTGTAGTTGCGCAAACGTACAAAGCTGTGTCCATGGCTGAAAAGAGGGTTCCAGATGTAGTCTAGTGCACTTTTATGTTGGATAATATGGAGTCCTAGTCATATAATCGAGAGTGACTTTAATATTTAATATTTGAGTTAATAAGTTTATATTTTTTTTAGGTAAATGTAAAATTTCATAAATAAAAGGAGTGATTACAACAATGATAAAGGCAAAACCGCCCTGTCCGGAGAGTGCTTCCAGGAAGGCAACAGAGGTTCAGCGATCCTGGGCACAAAGCAACAACTACAAGCCAATCCCCAACAAGGGCAAAAGAGGAACCACAAGCAACAAGCCATTCCAAATCGGAATCACTGGCAAATGAAACAAAAGAACAGAACAATCACGACAGCAAGCCGGCCCAAAAAAACAACAAGGGGAAATAACAGCAAGTCAGCCCCAAAAGCAGCAATCAACAGTCAATAACAATCAACAATCAACAAGAACCAGCATTATTCAACAGGGTGGCTCCATGGGATACGCCAAAGGTGGAAGAGGGGCAAAAGTTTGAAAGCGTGGGCTTCAAGTCATCTCCGCAGATGCGTGTGCGTACCTGCTCAAGAACAAGATCCACCAAAGCATTGACTGAAACGGAGGAGTTTTTGGAATCTACGAGTATTACTTCTCACGCCAAATGTGATAAACAATCGAGGCAAGGGTGGCAGGGTATGCTGCGTTAATGAGATGTTTCCCGCGCCATCGAATGGAGGCCCATCTGATGCTAAACTCCACGAAGGATGAGGCCATTGGATTTTGGTATGCTGTCTAAGGAGGGAAAGGCATCTCTGGGAGAAAGTGCATTCGAAGAAGAGGTGAGCGTGGCTCTCAGCCATTCCAGAGTTACAGAGGACGCACTCCCAAGAATCCGGTGGGCACCAAGGCTTATCCATGGTAGAGAGACGCTCTCTAATAGCAAGCCACAGAATAAAAAAGATTTCGGTGAATGCGGAAAGGGCCATGGAATAAGGAAGACCACTCACCTTCGGTCCGGGGGTTTGGAAGATGCTTAGGGCGTCCGAGTTAGAGAGTGTACCATTAAGGGAGCTCCAAAGAATCCGAGATGGTCCAGGGGAGATCTGAGGGAGAGCGGCCAAGACATCAAAAAGCTCAAAATTTGTGATAGACCAGTTCCATTGCCCCCGATCGGATGACAGACCCCAAAGATGCATCGAGTGGGATGCCGGTGATGGTGGGACCCCGGGGAACCGGTGAATGAGAACACCCAGGGGGTGCCAAGGGTCCTGCCAAAGTTGGAATTGAGGGTCCAACCAATCTGAAAACAAACCCCATTCAGTAGGAAATGATGAAGTCAAATCATTTTACGCCAACTCTAAGACCCAATAGTCGGGGAGATGGTCCAAATAGTTGCTTTCCTAAGTCGATATTGCCAAATCCATTGAGCCCAAATTGAGTGGGGGGAGCGCTGAAGGACATCCCATAAATGCCGGATAATAAGGGATTGGTTTAAGGAGCAATAGGTCGAATTCCAAGAACTCCCTCATCTTTTGGCCGACACACTTGATCCCAAGCAACTTTTGCATAACCTCTATCAGAATGCCCTTGCCATAAGAATTTACGGAATTTCTTCTCGATAATTTTAATGACTTCTTTTGGAAGGAAGAACGCCGAGCTGCAATAGGTGTGAAGAGAAGAGAGGACCGATTTAATGAGTTGGACTCTTCCTGCAAAAGAGAGGGGAATACCGCCCAGCCGCGATACGCTTGTCAATCTTTTGGAGCAAAGGTTGACAGTTATGTAAAGTGAGACGGAGTGCAGGAGGGGAAGACCAAGGTATTTGAGAGGGAGAACTCCAGCTTGAAAACCAAGAATATGATGGAAGATCTGGGCGCAGGGGTTCAGCTGACTTGGAGAGGATAAGTTGACTTTTGTCACGGTTCACCTGAAGGCCTGAGGCAATAGATAACCATTCCAGGGCATCGCTGAAAACCTGGATCGAGGGGGCTTCCGCACGGCAAAAGAGGATAAGGTCATCAGCAAAGGAAGAGACAGAAGAGGCCAAGTTCCTTGCATTGCGGGTGGAATGCAAAGGGTTTTTCAGCAATGGATTTTTGGAGCTGGAGATGAAAGACTTCCATGCATAAGACGAAGAGGTAGGGGGAGAGTGGATCTCCTGTCGAAGTCCCCTACTACCTTGAAAAAATCCGTGGGGCTCACCGTTAAGGCAAATGGAGAATGAAGTGGTGGTAATGCATTCCTCAATCCATGTAATGAGGATATCTGGGAATTGGAATAGTCGAAGTACAGCAATAATAAAGTCCCACTCGAGAGAGTCAAAAGCTTTCCGAAGGTCAACTTTAATTGCGGCTCTGGGGGGGACCATTTTTCCGGTTGTACCCGCTGAATAGTTCTTGGGCAAGAAGGATGTTGTCTGAAATTCTTCTTCCAGGAACAAAGGCATTTTGTGACGGGCTGATAATGTGTTCAAGGACTGGCTTGATGCGCTGAACAATGATCTTAGAGATGACCTTGTAGAGGATATTACAGCAAGAGATTGGGCGAAAGTCGTTCACAAACCCCGGGAGTTTGAACTTTTGGGACAAGTGTAATGATGGTGGCGTTGATTTGCTTAAGAATTCTACCGGAGAAGAAGAATTCCCCGAACAGCAGCAACAAATTCATCACCAATAATGGGCCAAGCAGCTTTGAAGAAGGCAGATGAGAAGCCATCAGGACCAGGAGATTTATCATCCGGAATGTCAAAGAGAGCCGATTTGATGTCTCCGTGTGTAACCGGTCGGGTCATTCCAGAGGTTAGCTCATCAGGGATAGAATAGCGAAGGAAAGGAACCAAGTGGCTCAGAGAGATAGTGGATCGTCTTCTAGGGCAAGTAAGCGCTCATAAAAGCTCACGAATTCGGACTGCACCTCATTCGGAGAAGTGAGAAGAGTCCCGTCATTATTGTGAATTTGGAAGACACGAAGCGCTGAACGTCGTGCAGCCACTTTCCGGAAGAATATTTCGAGCAATCATCACCCCTTTAAGCCAAAGCATTTTTGATCTTTGTTTAAGCATTTCCAATTCGAGAAAGGTAGCACGAGCAACAAGGATTTTGCACAGGCGCTCAATCTGCAGGAGGAGAGGTTGGTGCCGAAGTCGGATCAAGTGAGTCTGCACAATAGATAGGAATTCCGTAGCCATTTTGACATTGGCTGATAAGTCACCCTTTTCCTTCCTCATACGACGAAAAGTAGGTTTGAGGAGCTTAAGTTTCCTCGTGACTGAGTACAAAGAAGTCCCATGAATAGGAGCAGCCCAAGTCTTACCAACTTTCGAAAGAAAACCATGACAAGCAATAAGGTAGTTGTCAAATCGGAACATGGTGGACGGGGGGGGGGGGGGGGGAGGAGCATGTCCCTGGAGAACAAGAGGAGAATGATCTGAAGTCCGGGGAGTGCAACATAAAAATAGATGATCCAGGCCATTTGGAGATCCAATCATCATTAGCCAGAGCTCGGTCAAGGCGCTTCCAAAGGCTGCGTGCCCCGTCACTGCAATTATGCCAAGTGAAGCGCGCACCGGAGGTGGGGAGGTGAAGTAAACCGGAGCAGGAGATACAGTTGCCAAATTCCTCCATACCCATTCGGATGTCCCCCGAAACACCACAGACTTCGCTCAAGTCAATAACTGCATTGAAGTCGCCAAGGACAAGCCAAGGAAAAGCAACAGTAGATAAAGAGAGTTCATACAGTTTAGACCAGAGATCGCGGCGAGCGATAGAATCATTTGCACCGTAAGCAAAGGTAATAAAGCAGGAATCATGCGAGCAACGCATGGTGACGCGACAATGCACAAATTGGGGTCCAGAGTCAACAACATCAATATCAAGTTCAGAATTTTTCCATGCAATCCATAAACGGTTACGGGGCCCAGAATAGTCAATAAACCAACTCCAATTGGGGAGTAAGCGTACCTTTATTCGATTAATATTGGGGTGGGAGACCCTTGTTTCTAGGAGACCAATAAGATGGAGTCGAAATTCAGGGACAAGCGAAGCAACAGCTTGTTGGTGGTCTTGGCGGTTAAGACCCCGCACGTTCCAAGCGGCTGCTCTAATCATTTGTAACCTTGCGGCAGGCTGCGTCTGTTAGGGCCCGGAGAGGTCAAATCAGCATCAAGTGGTAGCTCACCGAGAGCATCAAATGGATTATGGGTGGGGATGCTCTCAATGTTCCCGTCAGGGAGAGGAGTCAAGCCGTCGGTGGAAGCCCAAGGGGGGCGATCAGAAGGGGCTGGGGAATGCACAAGAGTGCAAGCTGGAGAGTCCACAGGAGATGAGGCCCGAGGGTTGGGGGGGGCAACCGGGTGGTTTTGAATCACCTGTTCTGGAATGGTGTTCAGCGGAGCAATCTCAGGGGTCATGATCCGAGGAGGGACTTGTTTCGGAATGTAGATAGCAGGCGGCTGTTTTGTCGGCTTCTTCAATGAAGGACAAGCGTTGGCCGAGTGGCCGAGGGAGCAACATGTGCGACATTTAGGAGGAATCCATTCATATTCAATGTCAATTCGGCATGGGGATTCCGATCCGTCCTCTGAAGGGATCATGATGATAATGTGCTTGGGAAGAGAAGAGGAATAATCAAGCATAACGCATACACGAGCGAAATCCAGCCTCGTGCATGCCTTTGTGATAGCGTCACTGTAAAGTGGTTTGCGGATACCGCTAGCAATGGTGCTCAAACCTTCATCCGTCCATAGTTCAATAGGAAGGTGCCAAATGCGGATCCAAACAGGGACTTGCGTGTGGCTTTGCTTTCTTAAGACCATTCCCGGTTCCCAACGTTGAAGAACAATGGGCTGACCTTGGAAGAGCCAAGGGCCGCTCTCAATAATCTCATCCATAGCCGAAGCATTTTCAAATGTAAAGAAGAAGAATCCATTGGTGGTGGCTGTCACTTCTTTGATACCGGGCCAATTTGCATGAATGAAGTCCCGGAAGGGGAAGAAAGGGGGCTTGCGTCCAAGTAGATATCCAACCGCCGTAGTTTCCCATCGTTTAGAGCCATTTTTGATCATGCCAAGAGAGGGTCTAACAATCACTTCTCCGTTTTGGAATTCCGGTGGAATAAACCGCAAGGACTTCTTTTTCGATAGCTCACAAGAGGTAGCAAAGGCATCATTACAAGCATTCAGCCCCAACGACACATTCAAACCACTCGGAATATTCAGTTTAGAAGAAGAATAAGGCAAGGGCGGCGCAGCCCCAGCCGAATCAAGTTCTTTAGATGGATCGATACAAAGACCCGAAGCAATCGGCTAATCAGCATTAATAACCGGGGCAACCGGAGTATTATTTGCAGCCAAAGTGATGGGTGAATCTTCCTTGAAAGAGGAAGGGGAGTCATGATTACCTTGAGTTCCAGCAAGAGTGTTGAGAGGGGGTGAGCTAAGTGCTGAATCAAAAGCCGAAGGCTGATTTCCAATGGCGGCCAAGGGTGAACCATTAGTCTTATTTGGCTGCAAGGGAGGGCTCCTTAGCTTAAGGTTGCTGGAGCAGCGTCTAAGAGCATCCAGGTATGAAGGAGGAGCTGTTGGTTTAAACACTCAAAGACGGAGGAGGAGATTCCATATTCGGTGGCGCGGGGAGGGAGCAAATAGCCGGCGAGTGTGAGCCTGATTTGTGGACGTTTTCAGCATGTGGAATGGAGGTGAAAAGGCCTCCAACAGCCCCCAAAGAAGGTGAAGAGACACCATGTTCAGCTATCAAAGGGTTGGCCTCAAAAACCCTAGCAGGTGGCGGTGGAAGTTGAAGAGTCACCTGCGAGTTCGCCGGTGGAATGTGAGGGATGTTCCTCCTAGCACGTCTAGGCTCAAGAGGGACGCGATATGGGGTGAGTTCATGCTCGGAGGTGGGCTTGAGGGCTGGTGGAGCCACCGAAAACCGAGAGTCTTCCGGCGGGAGGGGGCCATATAGTGCTTGCCATGATTCATTGACAAGCTTCAAAGCTTCTAGTCCATGAGAGTCTCCCTCATCAATGATTCTTTTTTCAAGAGACGCAAATGCAGCCATATTGAAATCTTTTCGAAAACTCTCAAGATCCCCCTCCAACGTTGAGGATCGCTTGCGGGTAGTGCCCACGTCACAAATCAGCAAAATGATCCGCTTCATCCTCGCCGGTTCCTCCTTCAATGGCGGTGGAGGAAGAAGGTGATGGGTGTGTTTTGTGAGAGAGGGAAGTGTGTGAAGTGCATGAGAGAGGTTGGAGAGAATTTTCAGCCATTTTTGGAGGAGGTTCATCAAGGCATAATTAAGTGTCTGAACATCTTGAATAATAAGTTTATATTTATAGCCAAAAATGCGTCATCTATCAGTCAATGATGAGGACTGAAAGCTCAAGGTGTTTCCTATGATTGTGTTGAGTATTAGGCATGTATCCGGACGTACGAGTGATTATGAAGGTTCTTCAAGCCCTCGATATGGCAGAGATTAAAGTGCATTAGTGTCTAAACTTGTTTAAAGGAGTTTGTCGTTGCGCAAAGGTACAAAGCTGAGTCCATAGCTCAAAAGAGTGTTCTAGATGTAGTCCTAGTGCATTTTTATGTTGTATAAGATGGAGTCCTAGTCATATAATCGAAGAGTGGCTTTAATTTTGATTATCAGAGTCAATACGAATATATTTATTGTAAAAAATGAGTCATGTATCAGTCTATGGTAAGGACTGAAAGGACAAGGTTTTTTCTACGATTGTGTTGAGTATTAGGCATGTATCCGGACGTACGATTGATTATGAAAGTTCTCCAAGCCCTCGATAAGGCAGAGATAAAAGTGCATTAGTGTATAAACTTGTTTAAAGGAGTTTGTCGTTGTCCAAAGGTACAAAGCTGAGTCCATAGCTCGAAAGAGAGTTCTAGATGTAGTCGCAGTGCATTTTTATGTTGAATAAAATGGAGTCCTAGTCATATAATGGAAGAGTGGCTTTAATATTGATTATTTGAGTCAATACGAATATATTTACAGCAAAAAATGAGTCATCTATCAGTCAATGATAAGGACTGAAAGCACAAGGTGTTTCCCACCATTGTGTTGAGTATTAGGCATTTATCCGGACGCACGATTGATTATGAAGGTTCTCCAAGCCCTCGATATGGCAAAGATAAAAGCGCATTAGTCTCTAAATTTGTTTAAAGGAGTTTGTCTTTACGCAAAGGTAAAAAGATGAGTCCATGGCTCAAAAGGGTGTTCTAGATGTAGTCCTAGTGCATTGTAATGTTGAATAAGATGAGTCCTAGTCTAATAATCGAAGGCTGGCTTTAATATTGATCATTTGAGTCAATACGAATTTATTTATAGCCCGAAATGAGTCATCTATCAGTCAATGATAAGGACTAAAAACACAAGGTGTTTTCTACGATTGTTTTGAGTATTAGGCATGTATCCGGACGTACGATTGATTATGAAGGTTGACCAAGTCCTCGATATGGCAGAGATAAAAGGGAATTAGTGTCTGAACTTGTTTAAAGGAGTTTGTCGTTGTCCAAAGGTATAAAGCTGAGTCCATTGCTCAAAAGAGTGCTTTAGATGTAGTAGCAGTACATTTTTATGTCGAATAAGATTGAGTCCTAGTCATATAATGGAAGAGTGGCTTTAATATTAATTATTAGAGTCAATACGAATATATTTACAGCAAAAAATGAGTCATCTATCAGTCAATGATAAAGACTGAAAGCACAAGGTGTTTCCTACGATTGTGTTGAGTATTAGGCATGTATCCGGATGTACGAGTGATTATGAAGGTTGTCCAAGCCCTCGATATGGCACAGATAAAAGTGCATTAGTCTCTAAATTTGTTTAAAGGAGTTTGTCTTTGCGCAAAGTTTAAAAGACGAGTCCATGGCTCAAAAGGGTGTTCTGGATGTTGTCCTAGTGCATTTAAAACTTGAATAACATGGAGTCCTAGTCTGATAATCGAAGAGTGGTTTTAATATTTATTATTAGAGTCAATAAGAATATATTTATAGACAGAGATGAGTCATCTATCAGACAATGATAAGGACTGAAAAGACAAGGTGTTTTCTACGATTGTGTTGAGTACTAGGCATGTATCCGGACGTACGATTGGTTATGACCGTTGACCGAGATCTTGATATGGCAGAGATAAAAGGGAATTAGTGTCTAAACTTGTTTAAAGCAGTTTGTCGTTGTGCAAAGGTACAAAGCTGAGACCATGGCTCAAAAGAGTGTTTTAGATGTAGTAGCAGTGCATTTTTATGTTGAATAAGATGGAGTCCTAGTCATATAATCGAAGAGTGGCTTTAATAATATTTATTAGAGTCAATATGAATATATTTATAGCAAAAAATGAGTCATCTATCAGTTAATGATAAGGACTTAAAGCACAAGGTGATTATGAAGGTTCTCCAAGCCCATGATATGGCAAAGATAAAAGTTCTTTAGTGTCTAAACTTGTTTAAAGGACTTTGTCGTCCTAGTGCATTTTTTATGTTGAATAAGATGGAGTCCTAGTCATTTAATCAAGAGTGGCTTTAATATTGATTATTAGAGTCAATACGAATATATTTATAGCCAAAAATGAGTCATCTATCAGTTAATGATAAGGACTGAAAGGACAAGGTTTTTTCTACGATTATGTTGAGTATTAGGCATCTATTCGGACGTACGATTGATTACGAAGGTTTCTCCCAAGCCCTCGATATAGCAAAGATAAAAGTGTATTAGTGCATAAACTTGTTTAAAGGAGTTTGTCGTGGCATAAAGGTACAAAGCTGAGTCCATAGCTCGAAAGAGTGTTCTAGATGTAGTCCTAGTGTATTTTTATGTTGAATAACATGGAGTCCTAGTTTTAGAATTGAAGAGTGGCTTTAATATTTATTATTAGAGTCAATACGAATATATTTATAGACAGAAATGAGTCATCTATCAGTCAATGATAAGGAATGAAAACACAAGGTGTTTTCTACGATTGTTGTTGATTATTAGGCATGTATCCGGATGTACGATTGGTTATGAAGGTTGACCAAGACCTCGATATGGCAGAGATAAAAGGGAAAGTGTCTAAACTTGTTTAAAGGAGTTTGTCATTGTGCAAAGGTACAAAGCTGAGACCATGGCTCAAATGAGTGTTTTAGATGTAGTACCAGTGCATATTTATGTTGAATAAGATGGAGTCCTAGTCATATAATCGAAGAGTGGCTTTAATATTGATTATTAGGGTCAATATGAATATATTTATAGCCAAAAATGAGTCATCTATCAGTCAATGATAAGGACTGAAAGCACTAGGTGTTTCCTACAATTGTGTTGAGTATTAGGCATGTATCCGGACGTACGATTCATTATGAAGGTTCTCCAAGCCCTCGATATGTGAAAGATAAAAGTGCATTAGTGTCTAAACTTGTTTAAAGGAGTTTGCCGTTGCGCAAAGGTACAATGCTGTGTCCATGGCTCACAAGAGTGTTCTAGATGTAGTCCTAGTGCATTTTTATATTGAATAAAATGGAGTCCTAGTCATATAATCGAAGAGTGGCTTTAATATTGATTATTAGAGTCAATACGAATATATTTATAGCAAAAATGAGTCATCTATCAATCAATGATAAGGACTGAAAGCACAAGGTGTTTTCTACGATTGTGTTGAGTATTAGGCATATATCCGGACGTACGATGGATTACGAAGGTTCTCCAAGCCCTCGATGTGGCAAAGATAAAAGTGCATTAGTGTATAAACTTGTTTAAAGGAGTTTGTCGTTGCGTAAAGGTACAAAGTTGAGTCCATAGCTCGAAAGAGTGTTCTAGTTGTAGTCGTAGTGCATTTTTATGTTGACTAAGATGGAGTCCAAGTCATATAATCGAAGAGTGGCTTTAATTTGATTATTTGAGTCAATACGAATATATTTATAGCAAAAAATGAGTCATCAATCAGTCAATGATAAGGACTGAAAGCACAAGTGTTTCCTATGACTGTGTTGAATATTAGGCATGTATTCGGATGTACGATTGATCATGAAGGTTCTCCAAGTCCTCGATATGGCAAAGATAAAAGTGCATTAGTCTCTAAATTTGTTTAAAGGAGTTTGTCTTTGCGCAAAGGTAAAAAGATGAGTCCATGGCTCAAAAGGGTGTTCTAGATGTAGTCCTAGTGCATTTTAATGTTGAATAAGATGAGTCCTAGTCTAATAATCGAAGACTGGCTTTAATATTGATTATTTGAGTCAATACGAATATATTTATAGCTTGAAATGAGTCATCTATCAGTCAATGATAAGGACTAAAAACACAAGGTATTTTCTATGATTGTTTTGAGTATTAGGCATGTATCCGGACGTACGATCGATTATGAAGGTTGACCATGACCTTGATATGCAAGAGATAAAAGGGAATTAGTGTCTGAACTTGTTTAAAGGAGTTTGTCATTGTCCAAAGGTACAAAGCTGAGTCCATTGCTCAAAAGAGTGCTTTAGATGTAGTAGCAGTACATTTTTATGTGGAATAAGATTGAGTCCTAGTCATATAATGGAAGAGTGGCTTTAATATTAATTATTAGAGTCAATACGAATATATTTACAGCAAAAAATGAGTCATCTATCAGTCAATGATAAGCATTGAAAACACAAGGTGTTTCCAACGATTGTGTTGAATATTAGGCATGTATCCGGACGTACGAGTGATTATGAAGGTTTTCCAAGCCCTTGATATGGCATAGATAAAAGTGCATTAGTCTCTAAATTTGTTTAAAGGAGTTTGTCTTTGCGCAAAGTTAAAAAGACGAGTCCATGGCTCAAAAGGGTGTTCTGGATGTTGTCCTAGTGCATTTAAAACTTGAATAACATGGAGTCCTAGTCTGATAATCGTAGAGTGGTTTTAATATTTATTATTAGAGTCAATAAGAATATATTTATGGACAGAAATGAGTCATCTATCAGACAATGATAAGGACTGAAAACACAAGGTGTTTTCTACGATTGTGTTGAGTATTAAGCATGTATACGGATGTACGATTGATTTATGACGGTTGACCGAGATCTTGATATGGCAGAGATAAGAGGGAATCAGTGTCTAAACTTGTTTAAAGCAGTTTGTCGTTGTGCAAAGGTACAAAGCTGAGACCATGGCTCAAAAGAGTGTTTTAGATGTAGTAGCAGTGCATTTTTATGTTGAATAAGATGGAGTCCTAGTCATATAATCGAAGAGTGGCTTTAATATTGTTTATTAGAGTCAATACGAATATATTTATAGCCAAAAATGAGTCATCTATCAGTTAATGATAAGGGCTTAAAGCACAAGGTGATTATGAAGGTTCTCCAAGCCCACGATATGGCAAAGATAAAAGTTCTTTAGTGTCTAAACTTGTTCAAAGGAGTTTGTCGTCCTAGTGCATTTTTATGTTGAATAAGTTGGAGTCCTAGTCATATAATCGAAGAGTGGCTTTAATATTGATTATTAGAGTCAATACGAATATATTTATAGCAAAAAATGAGTCATCTATCAGTTAATGATAAGGAATGAAAGGACAAGGTTTTTTCTACGATTGTGTTGAGTATTAGGCATGTATTCGGACGTACAATTGATTATGATGGTTCTCCCAAGCCCTCGATATAGCAAAGATAAAAGTTCATTAGTGCATAAACTTGTTTAAAGGAGTTTGTCGTGGCATAAAGGTACAAAGCTGAGTCCATAGCTCGAAAGAGTGTTATAGATGTAGTCCTAGTGCATTTTTATGTTGAATAACATGGAGTCCTAGTCTTATAATTGAAGAGTGGCTTTAATATTTATTATTAGATGCAATGCGAATATATTTATAGGCAGAAATGACTCATCTATCAGTCAATGATAAGGAATGAAAACACAAGGTGTTTTCTACGATTGTGTTGATTATTAGGCATGTATCCGGATGTACGATTGGTTATGAAGGTTGACCAAGACCTCGATATGGCAGAGATAAAAGGGAAAGTGTCTAAACTTGTTTAAAGGAGTTTGTCATTGTGCAAAGGTACAAAGCTGAGACCATGGCTCAAATGAGTGTTTTAGATGTAGTACCAGTGCATATTTATGTTGAATAAGATGGAGTCCTAGTCATATAATCGAAGAGTGGCTTTAATATTGATTATTAGGGTCAATATGAATATATTTATAGCCAAAAATGAGTCATCTATCAGTCAATGATAAGGACTGAAAGCACTAGGTGTTTCCTACGATTGTGTTGAGTATTAGGCATGTATCTGGACGTACGATTCATTATGAAGGTTCTCCAAGCCCTCGATATGGGAAAGATAAAAGTGCATTAGTGTCTAAACTTGCTTAAAGGAGTTTGCCGTTGCGCAAAGGTACAATGCTGTGTCCATGGCTCACAAGAGTGTTCTAGATGTAGTCCTAGTGCATTTTTATATTGAATAAAATGGAGTCCTAGTCATATAATCGAAGAGTAGCTTTAATATTGATTATTAGAGTCAATACGAATATATTTATAGCAAAAAATGAGTCATCTATCAGTCAATGATAAGGACTGAAAGCACAAGGTGTTTTCTACGATTGTGTTGAGTATTAGGCATGTATCCGGACGTACGATGGATTACGAAGGTTTTCCAAGCCCTCGATGTGGCAAAGATAAAAGTGCATAAGTGTATAAACTTATTTAAAGGAGTTTGTCATTGCATAAAGGTACAAAGTTGAGTCCATAGCTCGAAAAGAGTGTTCTAGTTGTAGTCGTAGTGCATTTTTATGTTGAATAAGATGGAGTCCAAGTCATATAATCGAAGAGTGGCTTTAATTTGATTATTTGAGTCAATACGAATATATTTATAGCCAAAAATGAGTCATCAATCAGTCAATGATAAGGACTGAAAGCACAAGGTGTTTTTCCTATGACTGTGTTGAATATTAGGCATGTATTCGGATGTACGATTGATCATGAAGGTTCTCCAAGTCCTCGATATGGCAAAGATAAAAGTGCATTAGTCTCTAAATTTGTTTAAAGGAGTTTGTCTTTGCGCAAAGGTAAAAAGATGAGTCCATGGCTCAAAAGGGTATTCTAGATGTAGTCCTAGTGCATTTTAATGTTGAATAAGATGAGTCCTAGTCTAATAATCGAAGACTGGCTTTAATATTGATTATTTGAGTCAATACGAATATATTTATAGCCCGGAATGAGTTATCTATCAGTCAATGATAAGGACTAAAAACACAAGGTGTTTTCTACGATTGTTTTGAGTATTAGGCATGTATCCGGACGTACGATTGATTATGAAGGTTGACCAAGACCTCGATACGGCAGAGATAAAAGGGAATTAGTGTCTGAACTTGTTTAAAGGAGTTTGTCGTTGTCCAAAGGTACAAAGCTGAGTCCATTGCTCAAAAGAGTGCTTTAGATGTAGTAGCAGTACATTTTTATGTCGAATAAGATTGAGTCCTAGTCATATAATGGAAGAATGGCTTTAATATTAATTATTAGAGTCAATACGAATATATTTACAACAAAAAATGAGTCATCTATCAGTCAATGATAAGGACTGAAAGCACAAGGTGTTTCCTACGATTGTGTTGAGTATTAGGCATGTATCCGGATGTACGAGTGATTATGAAGATTTTCCAAGCCCTCGATATGCCAAAGATAAAAGTGCATTAGTCTCTAAATTTGTTTAAAGGAGTTTGTCTTTGCGCAAAGTTAAAAAGACGAGTCCATGGCTCAAAAGGGTGTTCTGGATGTTGTCTTAGTGCATTTAAAACTTGAATAACATGGAGTCCTAGTCTGATAATCGAAGAGTGGTTTTAATATTTATTATTAGAGTCAATAAGAATATATTTATAGACAGAAATGAGTCATCTATCAGACAATGATAAGGACTGAAAATACAAAGTGTTTTCTACGATTGTGTTGAGTATTAGGCATGTATCCGGACGTACAATTGATTATGAAGGTTGACCAAGACCTCGATATGGCATAGATAAAAGGGAATTAGCGTCTGAAATTGTTTAAAGGAGATTGTCGTTGTCCAAAGGTAAAAAGCTGAGACCATTGCTCAAAAGAGTGTTTTAGATATAGTAGCAGTGCATTTTTATGTTGAATAAGATGGAGTCCTAGTTATATAATCGAAGAGTGGCTTTAATATATTTATTAGTGTCAATATGAATATATTTATAGCAAAAAATGAGTCATCTATCAGTCAATGATAAGGACTTAAAGCACAAGGTGTTTTCCGACGATGGTGTTGAGTATTAGGCATGTAATCTGGACGTACGATTGATTATGAAGGTTGACCAAGTCCTCGATATGGCAAAGATAAAAGTGCATTAGTCTCTAAATTTATTTAAAGGAGTTTGTCTTTGCGCAAAGGTAAAAAGATGAGTCTATGGCTCAAAAGGGTGTTCTAGATGTAGTCCTAGTGCATTTTAATGTTCAAAAACATGGAGTCCTAGTCATATAATCGAAGAGTGGCTTTAATATTAATTATTAGAGTCAATAAGAATATATTTTATGGCAAAAAATGAGTCATCTATCAGTCAATGATAAGAACTGAAAGCACAAGGTGTTTCCTACGATTGTGTTGAGTATTAAGCATGTATCCGTACGTACGATTGATTATGAATGTTCTCCAAGCCCTCGATATGGCAAAGATAAAAGTACATTAGTGTCTAAACTTGTTTAATGGACTTTGTCGTTCCGCAAAGGTACGAAGTTGAGTCCATGGCTCAAAAGAGTGTTCTAGATGTAGTCCTAGTGCATTTTTATACTGTATAAGATGGAGTCCGAGTCATATAATCGAAGAGTGCCTTTAATATTGATTATTGGAGTCAATACGAATATATTTATAGTAAAAAATGAGTCATGTATCAGTCAATGATAAGGACTGAAAGCACAAGGTGTTTCCTACGATCTTGTTGAGTATTAGGTGTTAGAATAGGTGACCAGGAAGCCAATAGGTTTGGCGATTTGTAACCTATCTGACAACTTGATGTAAATGTAATATTATTATGTGATGAATAAGATAAGTGTTCGTCACCAATGGTATCTTCTTTGTTGCGCTCATCTTACATTTGTTAAAATGGTGTTTAACTTATATCGCAACAAAGCCCACAGACCATGGTTAACAACTCGTGCAGTTGGGCCACGCATTGGATGGTGGTCATGAAACCAACTGATTAAGAGTTGGGTCTGAAACGTTCCAAGTCGAGGACCTCGAGACAGGGCATCGAGAGTCCTATTGAGACTTGCGTCAAGAGTTGTGTTCATTGGATGAGTGCCATGTTTCATCGGCGACAGGCGTGGGACGCCTACATGATCTTGATGGGTTGGTCGACTGGGGTCGAGCCGACTGAACTGACTCGCGGGGATCATCATATGGAAGCCTTGGAGGCTTGGTCGGTATGATTGGTTTTCCCCGGTTCCGATAGTACGGGAGTAATCCTCAGACTTGAGGAATCATGGCAGTCGCCTGCACAGGACGGTTGTATCTTGGATCTGGCGAGAGGTAATCATTCTGTAAGATGATTATCATAAGCCTTGTCCAGTGCAGTCGGAATGTGTAGCGAGGACGGTGGATTCCAAGAAGAGGATCCGTCCCCTGTCAGTATGTGATAGAGGTATCTCCTATGCACTCGGAGACACGTTCATGCTGTTTGAAGCTGTGGCCACAGTGGTTGGTCGAACAGGGAATGGTTTCCTGTGTCGATGCAATGAAGCATACGTGGTCTCGAATATTAAGCATAGATGCCTAATCAAGGATGGGAACCGACGCCCAATTCCATACCCTAGACTAAGGCCAGGAGACGGTAGACGGAAGGATCGTACCCGTACGGAATCGGCGCCTAAATGTTCACGCCAATTCACCTAGTCTCTAGTGCCATGGACCGTTGCTAGATGGCCACCCATGGTAACGGGCCCTTGTGGGATACGGGCCCAAGTCTAGTTGAGGGTGAACCTAAAGGGTCACACACAAATCACCGAGGAGGTTGAGAGATCGACTTAGAGTCAATCTCGAAGGATAAAATAAGTAAGTAGATTACTTAAGGGAAAGTCCATTGGATGGACCGGCCGATATTATATCGGGCTTCAGTTTAATCGGTAAATTGGATTTTCGATTAAATATGGAAAGTTGAGACGTTGAGACGTTGGATCTTTTAATTGGATTAAAAGATCAACAGGAATAATTTAAATGGACATTAAATTAGATTTAATGTTGGGTTCGTCGTAATTGGATTACGATAAAACCCGGTCCGTTAAATTATATCCGAGAGGAGAAATAATTCCTATTTTGGAATAGGAAGAAGTTGGACTTCTTCCCTTAATTAAACATGGCCGACATGCTCCCTTGGAGGAAGCAAAATCAGCCATGTTTCATGCTAGGTGGTATGTTGACTTATCTCTTTTGGAAAGAGACAAATCAACTCCAATCAAGCTCTTCCCTTTTGGTATGATTTGATCATACCATAAATTTTGGTAGGCTTGATTGAAGAATTAATGGTGATTGATTGGAATGAAGCTAGACATCATTGGATGAACCTAGACACATTCCAATAATCACATTAATTATGTATATATATTAGAATATACAACATTAAGCATAAGTGATTAATTATTCATCTTTTTCTAGGAAAAAGAGAAGAAAAAAATCCCTCTCCTCTCTCTCAAATTTTGTGCTCTCTCCCTCTCCCACACTTGTGTTCTTCACTTGATTTTGAATCAAGAAGAAGAACAAAGTAAGTTTAAGAGAACACTAATTCATAGTGTTCTTCTCTTAAACCGATTCCTTCTAAACCCGTTCTTTTCTAGCAAGAAGAACGTGTGTTTCTTCCGGTGTGGTGTGGATCACCTTTGGAGAATCCATACGTTTGGATTTCGTGAGCATTCCGGAGAAGGAACAACGCAAGTAGCCGGGAGCATACGCTAAACAATCAAAGGTAACGGTTTATTACGCTTTGATTGATTTCATTTATATATCTATGCCCTATGTGCTTAAATATATGTTTTAATATTTACACATCCTACATCGAACGCCCGGTTGAGCACTCAAGGGTACACCCCTTGGGATTTGCGTATTTTGAATTTGATTTAAATTTACGCACAATTTCTCGCTTTCTCGCTTCCGCTCGCGCTCCCGGGCGGATCCGCTTGTCCTTCATTAGGCATGTATCTGGACGCACAATTGATTACGAAGGTTCTCCAAGCCCTCGATACGGCAAAGATAAAAGTGCATTAGTCTATAAATTTATTTAATGGAGTTTGTCTTTGCGCAAGGGTAAAAAGATGAGTCCATGGTTCAAAAGGGTGTTCTAGATGTAGTTCTAGTGCATTTTTATGTTGAATAAGATGGAGTCCTCGTCATATAATCGAAGAGTGGCTTTAATATTGGTTATTAGAGTCAATACGAATATATTTATAGCCAGAAATGAGTCATCTATCAGTCAATGATAAGCATTGAAAACACAAGGTGTTTCCAACGATTGTGTTGAATATTAGGCATGTATCCGGACGTACGATTGATTATGAAGGTTCTCCAAGCTCTCGATATGGTAGAGATAAAAGTGCATTAGTGTCGAAACTTGTTTAAAGGAGTTTGTCGTTATGCAAAGGTACAAAGCTGTGTTTATTATTATTGTAATAATTTAGGACCACCCTAAACAGACCATAGACTCACTGCGGGCTCAGTGGGTCGCATAGGTTGGGCTTGTGATCATCCTAACAGGGGTATGCTATGATTTATGCATGGGGCGTTTTTATTTATCGCTTTAAATATTGGATATTTATGCATGCTAAAACACCATAATGTGATGAGGTCTCGGTCGCACTCAAAACTCTCATTTGGTTGGACCAAATTTAATATTAGGCCCAGAACGGACTTGGATCAAAATGGTATTTTGGTCTGTCCGAGCCTTCCATCCACAGCAATGTAGTGAGGAAGCTACCACTACCCAAGTGTGGTCTCACGAGTCGTGGCACACTTGGACTAGGGCAAAGCTGCACAATTGTTGTGAACAAAAAGACTGCGCTCGCTGTTTCCCTGTCTCATGAGTCGTGGGGGGCGACAGTTTGAGGCATGATTTGGTTGATGGGTCGGGCCTAACACTGAGTAACATCGTTTGTTTGGAGCCCTCGGAACCATGCGAATAGGTGAGGCAAAATATCTTGGGAATCTCATTGGATGAGAATGATATTGGATATCTCCCACAAGGTCTTCTTCATGTGAATCGTAAAAGTGGGGCATGGAGATTACGCTTGTAGATCCCAAGCCCACTAGGAAATGGTTTCCCGAAACTCCGCTTGAGAGTGGTGAACTTTCGTATAAATAGTGGGAGGGTTAAAGACTAAAAGACCAAGTCTTCAACTTGAACAATAATATTACCATCATCTGCTAATTTCTGCTTTACATTTTCATTAATGTAGATATGTCTAAGAACCCGTTAACCATGATTCTTGAGACTAACAAATTCAATGGAATGAACTACTCGGACTGGCAGAGAAACCTAAGTATTGTCCTCAGTTTCGAGAACCAAGGCTACGTCTTGGACGAGTCGCCACCGAGCGACTTACCGGAGGGGTCCACGCCTGAAGAACGTTTGACGTTCGAGAAATGGCATGAGGACAATCGGAAAGTACGCAGTATCATACTGGCTTCGATGTCTAACGACATCCAGAAGCAGTATGAGAGGCTGGACAACGTCTCTGCCATAATGCTCCGCATGAACGAGGTTTATGCGGTTCCGGATAGGCATATTAGATATGCCGCCACAAAAGCATTGTTTGGCACCAAGCTTGCTGAAGGAGCGTCTGTAGAAAGTCATGGGGTCAAGATGCTCTCCCTAGTGGAGAAACTCAAGGACCTTAAAGCTGGGCTTAACAATGACACGTACATTGACGTGATCCTCCAGTCGCTTCCTCCATCCTATGACCCGTTTGTTGTAAACTACAACATGAACGGACTTGAGAAGTCTATTCATGAGTTGATCAACATGCTGGTCCAATACGAGACAACGACCCACAAGTCGGCGCTGGCGGTATTGATAGGAGAGGCTTCGACCTCCAAGGCGAATGGCAAGAGGGCCGGACGCTGGAAGAGGAAGAAGGGCAAAGGGAAGACAGTTGTGGCCCCTACTCACGCTCAGGGCGTCCCTATTGCTCCGGTTGGACCGAGCAAAGGGAAAGGGAAGGCCCGTGGTTCTCAGCGGTCCAAGGCAAATGATGTCTGCATACATTGCCAAGGGAAAGGGCATTGGAAGAGGGAGTGCCCACAACTCCTTTCCAACCCAGGTGTGTTTGTGGTTGAAGTTAATATGATTACTAATTCTGCTTCATGGGTATTGGATACCGGGTGTGGTGCTCACATTTGCAATCATTTGCAGGCACTGCAAAGAAGCAGAAGGCTAACCAAGGATGAGATGATCCTGAGGCTAGGCGATGGCAAGGCCGTTGCTGCGGAGGCCGTAGGATCACTAGAGTTAGCCATTAGTAGTCATGTTAGGACTGTACTGAACGACTGTTTCTATGTACCTAGCATGATTAAAAACATTGTTTCCATCCCGGTCCTTGATAAGGAGGGATATGAATTTACCATCAATAAAAATGGTTTTTTCATTATCAAAGATGGTATTTCTCATTTGCTTGGTACATTGGTCAACGGTCTGTACATACTTCAACAGTCTAATTGGATTATGACTGCAGAACACAAACGAAAACGTGATGATCATAATAACGCACAGATATGGCATGCGAGGTTCGGTCATATCTCTAAAGATAGGATAAGAAGGTTGGTGGACTCAAAGAGTCTAGAAATAGACGATTTGGACAAACCTACCGACCTGCGAATCCTGTCTAAAGGGAAAGATGACCAAGAAACCCTTTGTTGGACAAAGTACGCTAGCCAGTGGTCTGTTGGATTTGATCCATACAGATGTCTGTGGTCCACTAAATACTCAGGCTAGAGGTGGGTACTCGTACTTCATAACCTTTACCGATGATCACTCACGGTATGGTTATGTTTACCTGATGAGGTACAAGTCTGAAGCCTTTGGAAGGTTTAAGGAATACAGACTTGAAGTAGAGAACCAAACCGGTCGAAAGATCGAAGCCCTTCGGTCGGACCGAGGTGGAGAGTATTTGAGTGGTGAGTTTACTGATTATCTAAAAGAGAATGGGATTCTCTCTCAGTGGACCCCTCTTGGAACACCGCAGCTTAATGGTGTGTCTGAAAGGAGGAATCGGACCTTGTTGGACATGGTCCGATCCATGATGAGTTTTACCGAACTACCCCTTTCCTTCTGGGGATACGCTCTTGAGATGGCGACCAAAGTTTTGAACTTGGCGCCAAAGGGTATCCCAGATGCCATATGAGATATGGCATGGCAAGCCTGCCTCGCATATGTTAAGAGATTAGTGGGAGATAAACTGGACTCGAGGTCTAGTTTATGCAGGTTCATCGGCTATCCGAAAGAAACTGCGGGGTATTATTTCTATGATCCCTCCGAGATAAAGGTTTTTGTCTCGCGAAACGCAGTGTTCTTGGAAAAAGGTTTTTCATCGGATAGTCGACGCAATGAGGTACTCCTTGAGGAATCAAGTGAGGTACCCTATGAGGCGGCAGTGACATCTGAGCCAGTGGTTCCCACTGATATTGTTCCAGTCCTCCGTAGGTCGGCCAGAGTATCCCATGCACCTGATAGGTATGGATATCTGGGCCTGACCGGTCAGTTGGATAATGATCCAAAGACATACGGAGAAGCGATGTCGGACATCGATTCGGACAAGTGGCTTGAGGCCATGAAATCCGAGATGGACTCGATGGGTACAAACAAGGTTTGGACCCTAGTAGATCCACCCAAAGGGGTTAAACCCGTAGGGTGTAAATGGGTCTACAAACGTAAGCTTGGAGCTGACGGGGAGGTTACAACCTTCAAAGCCAGGCTTGTGGCGAAAGGTTACACTCAATGACCCGGGGTCGATTTTGAGGAAACCTACTCGCCCGTAGCAATGGCCAAGTCCATTCGGATACTGCTTGCCATAGCAGCATGGTATAACTATGAAATATGGCAGATGGACATGAAAACGGCTTTCATCAACGGTTTCGTAGAGGAAGAGATCTATATGGATCAGCCGGAGGGTTTCACAACTGTTGGAGAAGAGCAGAAGGTCTGCCGTCTCCAAAGGTCCATCTATGGCCTCAAACAAGCTTCCCGAAGCTGGAACATACGTTTTGATGAAGTCATATGGGGATATGATTTCACCAAGAACGAGTCCGATCCTTGTGTTTACAAGAAGATCAGTGGGAGCTCAGTTGCGTTTCTGGTGCTTTACGTGGATGACATCTTGCTCATTGGGAATGACGCTAAGATGTTGGGTACTGCTAAAGCTTGGTTGTCAACGCAATTCTCCATGAAGGATATGGGCGAGGCATCCTACATCCTTGGCATCAAGATCTACAGGGATAGGTCTAGAAGGATATTAGGAATGGCCCAGTCCTCGTACATTGAGAAAGTCTTGAAGAGATTCAAGATGGAGAACTCAAAACGAGGATTCCTTCCTATGAGGCATGGAATTAAGTTATCCAAGAAGCAATCTTCTAAGACTGATGAGGAGCTTAAAAGGATGTTGGACATCCCCTATGCTTCAGCCGTAGGCAGCATACAGTATGTTGTTCAATGCACTAGACCTGATGTGGCTTTCACTTTGAGCGTAACAAGTCGATATCAGTCGTGTGCCGGGAGGCACACTGGAGTGCAGTCAAAACTATCCTGAAGTACCTGAAAAGGACTAAGGACATGTTCTTGATCTACGGCGGTGGAGAGTTGATACTGGAAGGCTATAGCGACGCTAGCTTCCAGTCGGATGAAGATGATGCCAAGTCTCAGTCTGGTTATGTGTTCAGACTTAATGGTGGCGTGGTCGCTTGGAAGAGTTCCAAGCAGGCTACCACGGCGGACTCCACCACAGAGTCTGAATACATAGCAGCTTCGGAAGCTGCTAAGGAGGCGGTTTGGATGAAGAGCTATATCCAAAAATTGGGTGTAGTACCTAGCATCGCTGAGCCAGTGGTTATCTCTGCGATAACAACGGGGCTATAGCGTAAGTAAAGGAACCGAGATCTCATGACCGATCCAAGCATATTCTTAGACGCTACCATCTACTTAGAGAGATGGATAGCAGGAGTGACGTTCGGTTGGACCGAGTCAGCTCCGTAGAAAACATAGCAGATCCACTTGCTAAGCCCATGTCGCATGTTGCCCACACTCACTATCTGAATAAGAGGTTTGAGGCCAATGGGTGATTGGCTTTAGGTCAAGTGGGAGATTGTTAGAATAGGTGACCAGAAAGCCAATAGGTTTGGCGATTTGTAACCTATCTGACAACTTGATGTAAATGTAATATTATTATGTGATGAATAAGATGAGTGTTCGTCACCAATGGTACCTTCTTTGTTGCGCTCATCTTACATTTGTTAAAATGGTGTTTAACTTATATCGCAACAAAGCCCACAGACCATGGTTAACAACTCGTGCAATTGGGCCACGCATTGGATGGTGGTCATGAAACCAACTGATTAAGAGTTGGGTCTGAAACGTTCCAAGTCGAGGACCTCGAGACAGGGCATCGAGAGTCCTATTGAGACTTGCGTCAAGAGTTGTGTTCATGGGACGCCTACACGATCTTGATGGGTTGGTCGACTAGGGTCGAGCCGACTGGACTGACTCGCGGGGATCATCATCTGGAAGCCTTGGAGGCTTGGTCGGTATGATTGGTTTTTCCCGGTTCCGATAGTACGGAGTAATCCTCAGACTTGAGGAATCATGGCAGTCGCGTGCACAGGACGGCTGTATCTTGGATCTGGCGAGAGGTAATCATTCTGTAAGATGATTATTATAAGCCTTGTCCAGTGCAGTCGGAATGTGTAGCGAGGACGGTGGATTCCAAAAAGAGGATCCGTCCCCTGTCAGTATGTGATAGAGGTATCTCCTATGCACTCGGAGACACGTTCATGCTGTTTGAAGCTGTGGCCACAGTGGTTGGTCGAACAGGGAATGGTTTCCTGTGTCGATGCAATGAAGTATACGTGGTCTCGAGTATTAAGCATAGATGCCTAGTCAAGGATGGGAACCGACGCCCAATTCCATACCCTAGACTAAGGCCAGGAGACGGTAGACGGAAGGATCGTACCCGTACGGAATCGGCGCCTAAATGTTCACGCCAATTCACCTAGTCTCTAGTGCCATGGACCGTTGCTAGACGGCCACCCATGGTAACGGGCCCTTGTGGGACACGGGCCCAAGTCTAGCTGAGGGTGAACCTAAAGGGTCACACACAAATCACCGAGGAGGTTGAGAGATCGACTTAGAGTCAATCCCGAAGGATAAAATAAGTAATTGGATTACTTAAGGGAAAGTCCATTGGATGGACCGGCCGATATTGTATCGGGCTTCAGTTTAATCGGTAAATTGGATTTTCGATTAAATATGGAAAGTTGAGACGTTGAGACGTTGGATCTTTTAATTGGATTAAAAGATCAACAGGAATAATTTAAATGGACATTAAATTAGATTTAATGTTGGGTTCGTCGTAATTGGATTACGATAAAACCCGGTCCGTTAAATTATACCCGAGAGGAGAAATAATTCCTATTTTGGAATAGGAAGAAGTTGGACTTCTTCCCTTAATTAAACATGGCCGACATGCTCCCTTGGAGGAAGCAAAATCAGCCATGTTTCATGCTAGGTGGTATGTTGACTTATCTCTTTTGGAAAGAGACAAATCAACTCCAATCAAGCTCTTCCCTTTTGGTATGATTTGATCATACCATAAATTTTGGTAGGCTTGATTGAA
Source organism: Sesamum alatum (assembly GCA_034509735.1). Lineage (NCBI taxonomy): Eukaryota > Viridiplantae > Streptophyta > Magnoliopsida > Lamiales > Pedaliaceae > Sesamum > Sesamum alatum. The sequence goes on from JACGWO010000018.1 coordinate 28,760, forward strand.
GAATTAATGGTGATTGATTGGAATGAATCTAGACATCATTGGATGAACCTAGACACATTCCAATAATCACATTAATTATGTATATATATTAGAATATACAACATTAAGCATAAGTGATTAATTATTCATCTTTTTCTAGGAAAAAGAGAAGACAAAAATCCCTCTCCTCTCTCTCAAATTTCGTGCTCTCTCCCTCTCCCACACTTGTGTTCTTCACTTGATTTTGAATCAAGAAGAAGAACAAAGTAAGTTTAAGAGAACACTAATTCATAGTGTTCTTCTCTTAAACCGATTCCTTCTAAACCCGTTCTTTTCTAGCAAGAAGAACGTGTGTTTCTTCCGGTGTGGTGTGGATCACCTTTGGAGAATCCATACGTTTGGATTTCGTGAGCATTCCGGAGAAGGAACAACGCAAGTAGCCGGGAGCATACGCTAAACAATCAAAGGTAACGGTTTATTACGCTTTGATTGATTTCATTTATATATCTATGCCCTATGTGCTTAAATATATGTTTTAATATTTACACATCCTACATCGAACGCCCGGTTGAGCACTCAAGGGTACACCCCTTGGGATTTGCGTATTTTGAATTTGATTTAAATTTACGCACAATTTCTCGCTTTCTCGCTTCCGCTCGCGCTCCCGGGCGGATCCGCTTGTCCTTCATTAGGCATGTATCTGGACGCACAATTGATTACGAAGGTTCTCCAAGCCCTCGATACGGCAAAGATAAAAGTGCATTAGTCTATAAATTTGTTTAATGGAGTTTGTCTTTGCGCAAAGGTAAAAAGATGAGTCCATGGTTCAAAAGGGTGTTCTAGATGTAGTTCTAGTGCATTTTTATGTTGAATAAGATTGAGTCCTCATCATATAATCGAAGAGTGGCTTTAATATTGATTATTAGAGTCAATACGAATATATTTATAGCCAGAAATGAGTCATCTATCAGTCAATGATAAGCATTGAAAACACAAGGTGTTTCCAACGATTGTGTTGAATATTAGGCATGTATCCGGACGTACGATTGATTATGAAGGTTCTCCAAGCTCTCGATATGGTAGAGATAAAAGTGCATTAGTGTCGAAACTTGTTTAAAGGAGTTTGTCGTTATGCAAAGGTACAAAGCTGTGTTTATTATTATTGTAATAATTTAGGACCACCCTAAACAGACCATAGACTCACTGCGGGCTCAGTGGGTCGCGTAGGTTGGGCTTGTGATCATCCTAACAGGGGTATGCTATGATTTATGCATGGGGGCGTTTTTATTTATCGCTTTAAATATTGGATATTTATGCATGCTAAAACACCATAATGTGATGAGGTCTCGGTCACACTCAAAACTCTCATTTGGTTGGACCAAATTTAATATTAGGCCCAGAACGGACTTGGATCAAAATGGTATTTTGGTCTGTCCGAGCCTTCCATCCACAGCAATGTGGTGAGGAAGCTACCACTACCCAAGTGTGGTCTCACGAGTCGTGGCACACTTGGACTAGGGGAAATCTGCACAATTGTTGTGAACAAAAAGACTGCGCTCGCTGTTTCCCTGTCTCATGAGTCGTGGGGGGCGACAGTTTGAGGCATGATTTGGTTGATGGGTCGGGCCTAACACTGAGTAACATTGTTCGCTTGGAGCCCTCGGAACCATGCGAATAGGTGAGGCAAAATATCTTGGGAATCTCATTGGATGAGAATGATATTGGATATCTCCCACAAGGTCTTCTTCATGTGAATCGTAAAAGTGGGGCATGGAGATTACGCTTGTAGATCCCAAGCCCACTAGGAAATGGTTTCCCGAAACTCCGCTTGAGAGTGGCGAACTTTCGTATAAATAGTGGGAGGGTTAAAGACTAAAAGACCAAGTCTTCAACTTGAACAATAATATTACCATCATCTGCTAATTTCTGCTTTACATTTTCATTAATGTAGATATATCTAAGAACCCGTTAACCATGATTCTTGAGACTAACAAATTCAATGGAACGAACTACTCGGACTGGCTGAGAAACCTGAGGATTGTCCTCAGTTTCAAGAACCAAGGCTACGTCTTGGACGAGTCGCCACCGAGCGACTTACCGGAGGGGTCCACGCCTGAAGAACGTTTGACGTTCGAGAAATGGCATGAGGACAACCGGAAAGTACGCAGTATCATACTGGCTTCGATGTCTAACGACATCCAGAAGCAGTATGAGAGGCTGGACAACGTTTCCAACATAATGCTCCGCATGAACGAGGTTTATGCGGTTCCGGATAGGCATATTAGATATGCCGCCACAAAAGCATTCTTTGGCACCAAGCTTGCTGAAGGAGCGTCTGTAGAAAGTCATGGGGTCAAGATGCTCTCCCTAGTGGAGAAACTAAAGGACCTTAAAGCTGGGCTTAACAATGACACGTACATTGACGTGATCCTCCAGTCGCTTCCTCCATCCTATGACCCGTTTGTTGTAAACTACAACATGAACGGACTTGAGAAGTCTATTCATGAGTTGATCAACATGCTGGTCCAATACGAGGCAACGACCCACAAGTCGGCGCCGGCGGTATTGATAGGAGAGGCTTCGACCTCCAAGGCGAATGGCAAGAGGGCCGGACGCTGGAAGAGGAAGAAGGGCAAAGGGAAGACAGTTGTGGCCCCTACTCACGCTCCGGGCGTCCCTGTTGCTCCGGTTGGACCGAGCAAAGGGAAAGGGAAGGCCCGTGGTTCTCAGCGGTCCAAGGCAAATGATGTCTGCATACATTGCCAAGGGAAAGGGCATTGGAAGAGAGAGTGCCCACAACTCCTTTCCAACCCAGGTGTGTTTGTGGTTGAAGTTAATATGATTACTAATTCTGCTTCATGGGTATTGGATACCGGGTGTGGTGCTCACATTTGCAATCATTTGCAGGCACTGCAAAGAAGCAGAAGGCTAACCAAGGATGAGATGATCCTGAGGCTAGGCGATGGCAAGGCCGTTGCTGCGGAGGCCGTAGGATCACTAGAGTTAGCCATTGATAGTCATGTTAGGACTGTACTGAACGACTGTTTCTATGTACCTAGCATGATTAAAAACATTGTTTCCATCCCGGTCCTTGATAAGGAGGGATATGAATTTACCATCAATAAAAATGATTTTTTCATTATCAAAGATGGTATTTCTCATTTGCTTGGTACATTGGTCAACGGTCTGTACATACTTCAACTGTCTAATTGGATTATGACTGCAGAACACAAACGAAAACGTGATGATCATAATAACGCACAGATATGGCATGCGAGGTTCGGTCATATCTCTAAAGATAGGATAAGAAGGTTGGTGGACTCAAAGAGTCTAGAAATAGACGATTTGGACAACCTACCGACCTGCGAATCCTGTCTAAAGGGAAAGATGACCAAGAAACCCTTTGTTGGACAAAGTACGCTAGCCAGTGGTCTGTTGGATTTGATCCATACAGATGTCTGTGGTCCACTAAATACTCAGGCTAGAGGTGGGTACTCGTACTTCATAACCTTTACCGATGATCACTCACGGTATGGTTATGTTTACCTGGTGAGGTACAAGTCTGAAGCCTTTGGAAGGTTTAAGGAATACAGACTTGAAGTAGAGAACCAAACCGGTCGAAAGATCGAAGCCCTTCGGTCGGACCGAGGTGGAGAGTATTTGAGTGGTGAGTTTACTGATTATCTAAAAGAGAATGGGATTCTCTCTCAGTGGACCCCTCCTGGAACACCGCAGCTTAATGGTGTGTCTGAAAGGTGGAATCGGACCTTGTTGGACATGGTCCGATCCATGATGAGTTTTACCGAACTACCCCTTTCCTTCTGGGGATACGCTCTTGAGATGGCGACCAAAGTTTTGAACTTGGCGCCAAAGGGTATCCCAGATGCCATATGAGATATGGCATGGCAAGCCTGCCTCGCATATGTCAAGAGATTAGTGGGAGATAAACTGGACTCGAGGTCTAGTTTATGCAGGTTCATCGGCTATCCGAAAGAAACTGCAGGGTATTATTTCTATGATCCCTCCGAGATAAAGGTTTTTGTCTCGCGAAACGCAGTGTTCTTGGAAAAAGGTTTTTCATCGGATAGTCGACGCAATGAGGTACTCCTTGAGGAATCAAGTGAGGTACCCTATGAGGCGGCAGTGACATCTGAGCCAGTGTTTCCCACTGATATTGTTCCAGTCCTCCGTAGGTCGGCCAGAGTATCCCATGCACCTGATAGGTATGGATTTCTGGGCCTGACCGGTCAGTTGGATAATGATCCAAAGACATACGGAGAAGCGATGTCGGACATCGATTCGGACAAGTGGCTTGAGGCCATGAAATCCGAGATGGACTCGATGGGTACAAACAAGGTTTGGACCCTAGTAGATCCACCCAAAGGGGTTAAACCCGTAGGGTGTAAATGGGTCTACAAACATAAGCTTGGAGCTGACGGGGAGGTTACAACCTTCAAAGCCAGGCTTGTGGCGAAAGGTTACACTCAATGACCCGGGGTCGATTTTGAGGAAACCTACTCGCCCGTAGCAATGGCCAAGTCCATTCGGATACTGCTTGCCATAGCAGCATGGTATGACTATGAAATATGGCAGATGGACGTGAAAACGGCTTTCATCAACGGTTTCGTAGAGGAAGAGATCTATATGGATCAGCCGGAGGGTTTCACAACTGTTGGAGAAGAGCAGAAGGTCTGCCGTCTCCAAAGGTCCATCTATGGCCTCAAACAAGCTTCCCGAAGCTGGAACATACGTTTTGATGAAGTCATACGGGGATATGATTTCACCAAGAACGAGTCCGATCCTTGTGTATACAAGAAGATCAGTGGGAGCTCAGTTGCGTTTCTGGTGCTTTACGTGGATGACATCTTGCTCATTGGGAATGACGCTAAGATGTTGGGTACTGCTAAAGCTTGGTTGTCAACGCAATTCTCCATGAAGGATATGGGCGAGGCATCCTACATCCTTGGCATCAAGATCTACAGGGATAGGTCTAGAAGGATATTAGGAATGACCCAGTCCTCGTACATTGAGAAAGTCTTGAAGAGATTCAAGATGGAGAACTCAAAACGAGGATTCCTTCCTATGAGGCATGGAATTAAGTTATCCAAGAAGCAATCTCCTAAGACTGATGAGGAGCTTAAAAGGATGTTGGACATCCCCTATGCTTCAGCCGTAGGCAGCATACAGTATGTTGTTCAATGCACTAGACCTGATGTGGCTTTCACTTTGAGCGTAACAAGTCGATATCAGTCGTGTGCCGGGGAGGCACACTGGAGTGCAGTCAAAACTATCCTGAAGTACCTGAAAAGGACTAAGGACATGTTCTTGATCTACGGCGGTGGAGAGTTGATACTGGAAGGCTATAGCGACGCTAGCTTCCAGTCGGATGAAGATGATGCCAAGTCTCAGTCTGGTTATGTGTTAAGACTTAATGGTGGCGTGGTCGCTTGGAAGAGTTCCAAGCAGGCTACCACGGCGGACTCCACCACAGAGTCTGAATACATAGCAGCTTCGGAAGCTGCTAAGGAGGCGGTTTGGATGAAGAGCTATATCCAAAAATTGGGTGTAGTACCTAGCATCGCTGAGCCAGTGGTTATCTCTGCGATAACAACGGGGCTATAGCGCAAGCAAAGGAACCGAGATCTCATGACCGATCCAAGCATATTCTTAGACGCTACCATCTACTTAGAGAGATGGATAGCAGGAGTGACGTTCGGTTGGACCGAGTCAGCTACGTAGAAAACATAGCAGATCCACTTGCTAAGCCCATGTCGCAAGTTGCCCACACTCACTATCTGAATAAGAGGTTTGAGACCAATGGGTGATTGGCTTTAGGTCAAGTGGGAGATTGTTAGAATAGGTGACCAGAAAGCCAATAGGTTTGGCGATTTGTAACCTATCTGATAACTTGATGTAAATGTAATATTATTATGTGATGAATAAGATGAGTGTTCGTCACCAATGGTACCTTCTTTGTTGCGCTCATCTTACATTTGTTAAAATGGTGTTTAACTTATATCGCAACAAAGCCCACAGACCATGGTTAACAACTCGTGCAGTTGGGCCACGCATTGGATGGTGGTCATGAAACCAACTGATTAAGAGTTGGGTCTGAAACGTTCCAAGTCGAGGACCTCGAGACAGGGCATCGAGAGTCCTATTGAGACTTGCGTCAAGAGTTGTGTTCATTGGATGAGTGCCGTGTTTCATCGGCGACAGGCGTGGGACGCCTACACGATCTTGATGGGTTGGTCGACTAGGGTCGAGCCGACTGGACTGACTCGCGGGGATCATCATATGGAAGCCTTGGAGGCTTGGTCGGTATGATTGGTTTTTCCCGGTTCCGATAGTACGGAGTAATCCTCAGACTTGAGGAATCATGGCAGTCGCGTGCACAGGACGGCTGTATCTTGGATCTGGCGAGAGGTAATCATTCTGTAAGATGATTATCATAAGCCTTGTCCAGTGCAGTCGGAATGTGTAGCGAGGACGGTGGATTCCAAGAAGAGGATCCGTCCACTGTTAGTATGTGATAGAGGTATCTCCTATGCACTCGGAGACACGTTCATGCTGTTTGAAGCTGTGGCCACAGTGGTTGGTCGAACAGGGAATGGTTTCCTGTGTCGATGCAATGAAGTATACGTGGTCTCGAGTATTAAGCATAGATGCCTAGTCAAGGATGAGAACCGACGCCCAATTCCATACCCTAGACTAAGGCCAGGAGACGGTAGACGGAAGGATCGTACCCGTACGGAATCGGCGCCTAAATGTTCACGCCAATTCACCTAGTCTCTAGTGCCATGGACCGTTGCTAGACGGCCACCCATGGTAACGGGCCCTTGTGGGACACGGGCCCAAGTCTAGCTGAGGGTGAACCTAAAGGGTCACACACAAATCACCGAGGAGGTTGAGAGATCGACTTAGAGTCAATCCCGAAGGATAAAATAAGTAATTGGATTACTTAAGGGAAAGTCCATTGGATGGACCGGCCGATATTGTATCGGGCTTCAGTTTAATCGGTAAATTGGATTTTCGATTAAATATGGAAAGTTGAGACGTTGAGACGTTGGATCTTTTAATTGGATTAAAAGATCAACAGGAATAATTTAAATGGACATTAAATTAGATTTAATGTTGGGTTCGTCGTAATTGGATTACGATAAAACCCGGTCCGTTAAATTATACCCGAGAGGAGAAATAATTCCTATTTTGGAATAGGAAGAAGTTGGACTTCTTCCCTTAATTAAACATGGCCGACATGCTCCCTTGGAGGAAGCAAAATCAGCCATGTTTCATGCTAGGTGGTATGTTGACTTATCTCTTTTGGAAAGAGACAAATCAACTCCAATCAAGCTCTTCCCTTTTGGTATGATTTGATCATACCATAAATTTTGGTAGGCTTGATTGAAGAATTAATGGTGATTGATTGGAATGAATCTAGACATCATTGGATGAACCTAGACACATTCCAATAATCACATTAATTATGTATATATATTAGAATATACAACATTAAGCATAAGTGATTAATTATTCATCTTTTTCTAGGAAAAGAGAAGACAAAAATCCCTCTCCTCTCTCTCAAATTTCGTGCTCTCTCCCTCTCCCACACTTGTGTTCTTCACTTGATTTTGAATCAAGAAGAAGAACAAAGTAAGTTTAAGAGAACACTAATTCATAGTGTTCTTCTCTTAAACCGATTCCTTCTAAACCCGTTCTTTTCTAGCAAGAAGAACGTGTGTTTCTTCCGGTGTGGTGTGGATCACCTTTGGAGAATCCATACGTTTGGATTTCGTGAGCATTCCGGAGAAGGAACAACGCAAGTAGCCGGGAGCATACGCTAAACAATCAAAGGTAACGGTTTATTACGCTTTGATTGATTTCATTTATATATCTATGCCCTATGTGCTTAAATATATGTTTTAATATTTACACATCCTACATCGAACGCCCGGTTGAGCACTCAAGGGTACACCCCTTGGGATTTGCGTATTTTGAATTTGATTTAAATTTACGCACAATTTCTCGCTTCCACTCGCGCTCCCGGGCGGATCCGCTTGTCCTTCATTAGGCATGTATCCGGATGCACAATTGATTACGAAGGTTCTCCAAGCCCTCGATACGGCAAAGATAAAAGTGCATTAGTCTATAAATTTGTTTAATGGAGTTTGTCTTTGCGCAAAGGTAAAAAGATGAGTCCATGGTTCAAAAGGGTGTTCTAGATGTAGTTCTAGTGCATTTTTATGTTGAATAAGATGGAGTCCTTGTCATATAATCGAAGAGTGGCTTTAATATTGATTATTAGAGTCAATACGAATATATTTATAGCCAGAAATGAGTCATCTATCAGTCAATAATAAGCATTGAAAACACAAGCTGTTTCCAACGATTGTGTTGAATATTAGGCATGTATCCGGACGTACGATTGATTATGAAGGTTCTCCAAGCTCTCGATATGGTAGAGATAAAAGTGCATTAGTGTCGAAACTTGTTTAAAGGAGTTTGTCGTTATGCAAAGGTACAAAGCTGTGTCCATGGCTCAAAAGAGTGTTCTAGATGTAGTCCTAGTGCATTTTTATGTTGAATAAGATGGAGTCCTAGTCATATAATCGAAGATTGGCTTTAATATTGATTATTTGAGCTAATACGAATATATTTATAGCCCGAAATCAGTCATCTATCAGTCAATGATAAGCACTGAAAACACAAGGTGTTTTCCGATTGTGTGGAGTATTAGGCATGTATCCGGATGTACGATTGATTATGAGGGTTGACCGAAACCTTGATATGGCAGAGATAAAAGGGCATTAGTGTTTAGACTTGTTTAAAAGAGTTTGTCGTTTTGCAAAGGTACAAAGCTGAGACCATGGCTCAAAAGAGTGTTTCAAATGTAGTTGCAGTGCTTTTTTATAATGAATAAGATGGATTTCTAGTCATATAATCGAAGAGTGGCTTTAATATTGATTATTAGAGTCTATACGAATACATTTATAGCAAAAAATGAGTCATCCATCAGTCTATGATAAGGACTGTAAGGACAAGGTGTTTCCTACGATTGTGTTGAGTATTAGGCATGTATCCGGACGTACGATTGATTACGAAGGTTCTCTATGCCCTCGATATGGCAAAGATAAAAGTGCATTAGTGTCTAAACTTGTTTAAAGGAGTTTGTCATTGTGTAAAGGTACAAAGCTGAGTCCATAGCTCGAAAGAATGTTCTAGATGTAGTCCTAGTGCATTTTTATGTTGAATAAGATGGAGTCCTCGTCATATAATTGAAGAGCGGCTTTAAAATCAATTATTAGAGTCAATAGGAATATATTTATAGTAAAAAATGAGTCATCTATCAGTTAATGATAAGGACTGAAAGGACAAGGTGTTTCCTCTGATTGTGTTGAGTATTAGACATGTATCCGGACGTACGATTGATTACGATGCTTCTTTAAGCCCTCGATATGGCAAACATAAAAGTGCATTAGTGTCAACTTATTTAAAGGAGTTTGTCATTGCGTAAAGGTACAAAGCCGAGTCTATAGCTCGAAAGAGTATTCTAAATGTAGTGCTAGTGCATTTTTATGTTGAATAAGATAGAGTCCTAGTCATATAATCGAAAACTGGCTTTAATATTGAATATTTAAGTCAATAAGAATATATTTATTACCAAAAATGAGTCATATATCAGTCAATGATAAGGATTGAAAGCACAAGGTGTTTCCGACGATCGTGTTGAGTATTAGGCATGTATCCGGACGTACGATTGATTACGAAGGTTCTCCAAGCCCTTGATATGGCAAAGATAAAAGAGCATTAGTCTCTAAATTTGTTTAATTAAGTTTGTCTTTGCGCAAAGGTAAAAAGATGAGTCCATGGCTCAAAAGAGTGTTCTAGTTGTAGTCCAAGTGCATTTAAAACTTTAATAACATGGAGTCCTAGTCTTATAATCAAAGAGTGGTTTTAATATTGATTATTAGAGTCAATACGAATATATTTATAGCCAGAAATGAGTTATCTATCCGTCAATGATAAGAACTAAAAACACAAGGTGTTTTCTACGATTGTATTGAGTATTCGGCATGTATTCGGACGTATGATTGATTATGAAGGTTGACTAAGACCTCGATATGACAGAGATAAAACGGAATTAGTGTCTAAACTTGTTTAAAGGAGTTTGTCGTTGTACAAAGGTAAAAAGCTGAGACCATTGCTCAAAAGAGTGTTTTAGATATAGTACCAGTGTATTTTTATGTTGAATAAGATGGAGTCCTAGTCATATAATCGAAGAGTGGCTTTAATATTAATTATTAGAGTCAATAAGAATAAATTTATGGCAAAAAATGAGTCATCTATCAGTCAATGATAAGCACTGAAAGCACAAGGTGTTTCCTACGATTGTGTTGACTATTAGGCATGTTTCCGGAGGTACGAGTGATTATGAAGATTCACCAAGCCCTTGATATGGCAAAGATAAAAGTGCCTTAGTGTCTAAACTTGTTTAAAGAAATTTGTCGTTGCACAAAGGTGCAAAGCTGAGTCCATGGCTCAAAATAGTGTTCTAGATGTAGTCCTAGTGCATTTTTATGTTGTATAAGATGGAGTCCTAGTCATATAATCGAAGAGTGGCTTTAATATTGATTATTAGAGTCAATACGAATATATTTATAGTAAAAAATGAGTCATGTATCAGTGTATGATAAGAACTGAAAGGACAGGGTGTTTTCTACGATTGTGTTGAGTATTAGGCATGCATCCGGACGTACGATTGATTACGACGGTTCTGAAAGATTATGTGGATCATCCCGGGAAAAGCGCGAATGCGGAAGCGCGGTATAATTAAAAATTAAAATGGAATTTAAACATGCTTTTAAATTAAAAACACGTTTCAAAGGGTGTGCCTTTGAAATTTTCCCGGGCATTCGGTGTATCTCATGAACGTATAACATAAAATAAATCATGGAGGCCATAGGGTTGAAAATTAAAGAGGGACGAAAATTTAAAACGAGACCTACCCGTTGTCGTTTTCGTCTTCAACGGCTACACGCGTTGTTCCCCGTTTTGCACCAAGATCCCGTCCTTGAGACCCTCTAATTCGTGACACACGATCCACCCACGTATCTTGCACGTCGTGCTAGCAACGAACAAGTGTATAATTTTGGAGTGGATAAATCAATAACACATTATCAATTAATGGTATTGATTCATCAAGATTCTAATGTTCCAAGAACAAAAGAATCAAGAAAAACTATTTTCTTGAGAGAGAGAGAGGAGCGGACGAGAGAGATGGGAGAGAGAGAGAAACCGTGTGTGTGTGTTGTGTGTGTGTGTTGGAGTTTCATCATCTTGTAAATTGTAGGATGCTAGGGGTTTATATAGAAGAGGAGTTTAATCCTCTTTAAACTCCTCTTTCAAGAACTCTAATTTGATTAGGATTTTGACCTAGTCAAAGTCCTAGTCAAACTAGTGTTTTGACCTAGTCAAAACGATCCTAGCCATCCATCTCTCCCATTAATCTCAACCGTTGATTTAATTTAATTTAATGGAAATATTTAAAACCTATTTAAATGTTTCCAAGAGGCTAAAATATTATTTAAGCCCATTAAATAAATCCTTTTGATAAATCCAATTTATCAATTTAATTCCTTCTATCAAATAGAAAGAATTATTTCTCCAAGAAAAATAAAGGTCCCGATTAAATCTAATTTAATCATTCCTTCACTCCAATATTTAATTCCAAATTAAATATTTAATTGTGTGTGGATAGTGTGTGACTCTTTAGGTTCACCATTCATCTAGACTTGGTCGGATTCCTAGAATCCGTCCGTTACCATGGGTGGCCATCTAGCAACGGTCCATGGCACTAGAGACTAGGTGAAATATTCAGGGATGAACATTTAGGCTCTAACAGTACGCTTGTCCTTCTGTCTACGGTCTCAACACTTAGAGTCTAAGGCACGGAAAATGCAGGTACCCATTTTGGACCTAAGTGTCGGTCTGTCCACACTAAACGCCGCGAGGGAACCCTTCCCTTCTGTTCAGTCACTGTGGCCACAGTTTTTAGGGACAAGACCTAGAGCATACATGAGACTCAACTGTCAAAACCTATTGACAGGAGACAGATCCTTTCTTGGAAACTACTGTCACTTTGTACATCAGAACTGCACTAGACATGGCTTATGACTACCAAATGGAATTCTGGCAATCTCTCACCATATCTAAGATACAATCCTGATGTACAGGTAAACTCAGTAATTCCTCAAGTCAAAGGACTTTACCTGTACCGTTGGAACCGGGAATACACGTCATACCTAGCAGACCATACTCAAGGTCCTCCGTAAGACGGTTCCCGCGAGTCACCTCAGTCAGCTGCGTCCTAGCAGGCTAACCCACTAACACTGCTTAGACGATCCTCGTCACCCGTCGATGAAACACGACAGCAGATGCTTAGTGCAAGTCTCAAATGGAATCCCGGTACCCATTTTCGGGATTCCTTGACTTGGAGATTTCCGGACTGATTCGGGAAGACTGATTTCATGGACCTACCTCCAAGCGTAGTCCCAGTCCCCGAAATCGAATCTCAGTCCGTGGGCTCTGTTTGCGTAGTGAAAAGATATGGAAAAATAGGTGCAAGTGAACACAAACAAAGTAATGCCAAATGAAAATTCACTTCTTTATTCATTAATGATTTATCAAAACACCTATAATTGTCTAGACATAGGTTACATATACCCGCCAAAATTGGCTTACATGGTCACCTATTCTAACAATCTCCCACTTGACCTTTAAAGCCAATCACCCATATGCCTAATCCCCATCTTCTCAAGATGTTGCGTATGAGCACTTTGCGACATAGGCTTTGTCAGCGGGTCTGCTGTGTTGTCTGCTGAGTTGACTCGGTCCATCCGAACGTCACCTCTTCCTACCATTTCTCTAAGAAGATGGTAGCGTCTAAGAATGTGTTTGGAACGGTGGTGAGATCTCGGTTCCTTCGCTTGCGCTATTGCACCGTTGTTATCACAGAAGATGACAACGGGCTCGGCGATGCTAGGCACCACACCCAACTCTTGGATGTAGTTTCTCATCCAAACCGCTTCCTTGGCAGCTTCTGAAGCTGCTATGTATTCAGCCTCAGTGGTGGAGTCAGCAGTGGTTGCTTGCTTGGAACTTTTCCAAGCCACTACTCCTCCGTTGAGCTTGAATACATACCCCGATTGAGACTTGGCATCATCGTCATCAGACTGGAAGCTGGCGTCGCTAAAGCCTTCCAGAATTAGTTTTCCATTGCCATAGACTAAGAACATTTCCTTAGTCCTCCTTAGGTACTTAAGGATGCCCTTAACTGCATTCCAATGTGCCTCTCCTGCACAGGACTGATATCTGCTAGTCACGCTCAAAGCGTATGCAATGTCAGGCCTGGTGCAGTGGACCGCATATTGGATGCTACCTACGGCAGAAGCATAGGGGATGACTTTCATCTTTTCAAGTTCCTCATCAGTCTGCGGGGACTGTTTCTTGGACAACTTGATCCCATGCCTCATAGGAAGGAACCCTCGTTTGGAGTTGTCCATTCGATATCTCTTTAGGACTTTCTCCATATACGAGTTTTGGGTGAGCCCTAACATCCTTTTAGATCTGTCCCTGACAATCTGGATGCCTAGGATGTAGGATGCTTCACCCAAGTCCTTCATGGAAAACTTGGTTGACAGCCATGCTTTCGTGTTTCCTAACATTCTGATGTCATTTCCAATGAGCAGAATGTCATCCACGTAAAGCACTAGGAACACTATGGAGCTCCCACTGACCTTCTTGTATACACAAGGCTCGGATTCGTTTTTGATGAAGTCATAACCCCGTATTACTTCATCAAATCGAATGTTCCAACTCCGGGAAGCTTGTTTGAGGCCATAGATGGACTTCTGGAGACGACAGACCTTCTGTTCTTCTCCAGCGACCGTGAAACCCTCCGGCTGATCCATATAGATCTCTTCTTCAACGAAACCGTTGAGGAAGGCCGTTTTCACGTCCATCTGCCATATTTCATAGTCATACCATGCTGCTATGACAAGCAGGATCCGAATGGATTTAGCCATGGCTACTGGCGAGTAGGTATCCTCAAAATCGACCCCGGGTCGTTGAGTGTATCCCTTAGCTACAAGCCTAGCCTTGAAGGTAGTAACCTCTCCATCAACGCCGAGTTTGCGCTTGTAGACCCACTTACAGCCCACTGGCTTAACACCTTTCGGTGGATCTACAAGTCTCCAAACTTGGTTCTCGCTCATGGAGTCCATTTCGGTTTTCATGGCCTCAAGCCATTTCCCAGAGTCGATGTCTGACATCGCTTCCCCGTATGTCTTAGGATCGTTATCCAGAAGATCGGTCGCACCTAGAAATCCATATCTCACTGGAGGTCTGGATTCTCTAGTGGACCTTCGGAGAACGGGAACGTTAGTGGTAACTGTGGGCGCTGACTGTATCGGAGCCGGCGGTTCAGGGGCCGGGGCTGGCCTCCCTTGAGGTTGTCCTTCATGCCTAGCATGTTGGACTTCTCTAGGTAGGTCAGTCCTCCTAGTGTCTATCCTGAATCCTCTAGGTGAGGTTTCCGCGACTGTTTCTGATGGCTGAGTTCCATCACTTGATTCCTCAAGGATCAGCTCATCAGGTTGGATATCCTCCGGGAAGCCTTGCTCCAAGAATACTGCATTCCTTGAAACAAATACCTTTTGTTCCAAAGGGTCATAAAAGTAATAACCCGCAGTTTCTTTAGGGTATCCAACGAACCTGCATAGGCTAGACCTGGATTCTAGCTTATCTCCCACTAACCTCTTGACGTATGCGGGGCTACCCCACACTTTCAAGTAGTTGTAGGATGCAGGCTTGCCGTGCCATATCTCATATGGCGTTTGGGTCACTACACTAGTAGGCGCCAAATTCAATAACTTGGCTGCCGTTTCTAATGCATAACCCCAAAACGATAGGGGCAATTTGGTAAAACTCATCATGGAACGAACCATGTCCAACAGGGTTCGGTTCCTCCTTTCAGAGACGCCATTTAACTGTGGTGTTCCGGGAGGTGTCCATTCTGATATTATACCATGTTCCTTTAGATAATCTAGGAATTCGGCACTAAGGTATTCACCGCCTCGGTCTGACCGTAGGACTTTAATTTTGCAGTTGGTTTGATTCTCCACTTCAAGTCTGAATTCTTTAAACCTCTCAAGAGCTTCAGACTTGTACCTCATCAGGTAAACATAACCATACCGTGAATGATCATCGGTGAAGGTTATGAAGTAGGAGAACCCACCTCGGGCCTGCGTCCTTAGTGGTCCACACACGTCTGTATGGACCAAGTCCAACAGACCTGTGGCAAGCCTGCTTTGTCCTACAAAGGGCTTCTTGGTCATTTTTCCTCTTAGACAAGATTCACAAGTTGGTAGATCACTCAAGTTCCCAACCTCTAGGTTCTTTGAGTCTACCAACCTTTTCATCCTATCTTGGGATATGTGACCTAGCCTAGCGTGCCACAGACGTGCGTTCCCGTTATTATCTAATTTCCGTTTGTGTTGAGCGTTAAGAACGAAATTCGTTTGTTGCAAGATATAGAGCCCATTATGTAATGTACCAAGTAGATGAGCAATTCCACACCTCATCAAATAAAAGCAATTTTTATTGATTTTAAACTCATAACCATTATTGTCTAACAATGGAATGGAAATGATGTTTTTAATCATACTGGGTACAAAATAAACTTGCTCTAATTCTATGCTAATGGTATCACTAATAACTAAAGTGGCGGATCCTACTGCTTCTGCCGAGATGGCCTTGCCATTTCCGAGCTTCAGGATCATGTCCCCGCTACTTAGTTTTCTGCTTCTTTTCAACACCTGCAGATCATTGCAAATGTGAGCTCCACAGCCGGTATCCAATACCCAAGAGGCAGAATTAGTGACCATGTTAACCTCAATCACAAATATACCTTGGTTTGAGAAGAGTTTGGGGCACTCTCTCTTCCAATGCCCTTTCTCACGGCAGTTGATACATATGTCATATGCCTTTGACTGTTGCTTGGAGACAACCTTTCCCTTACCTTTGCCTTTCCCCTCTTTGGCAATGGGAACACTCTGAGTGTTCGTAGCTGCTATGACTACCTTTCCCTTCCCTTTCTTCCTTTTCCAACGTCCGGCACCCTTGCCTTTCGTCTTGGAAGTAGAAGCACCTCCAAACAATACCGAAGGCGTGGACTTCTTAGTCGTTGCCTCGTATTGCACCAACATATTGATCAACTCATGAATACCCTTCTCAAGTGCATTCATGTTGTAGTTGACAATAAATTGATCAAAGGAGGGTGGGAGTGACTGAAGGATCACATCTATGTACGTTTCGTTATCGAGACCTGCGTTTAGGTCCTCGAGCTTTTCCACTAGGGTAAGCATTTTAACCCCATGCTCTTGTACAGAGGATCCTTCTGTCATTTTAGTTCCAAAAAAAGCCTTGGTCGCGACATACCTAGTATGCCGGTCCGGGACTGCATAGCAATCCTTAAGGCGAGCCATTATGGAAGGGACATCGTCTAGCCTTTCATATTGCTTCTGAATCTCATTGGTCATTGAAGCAAGTATGATGCTACGAACCTTCCGGTTATCCTTATGCCAAGTCTCGAACGTCTCACGTTCCTCTGGCGTGGATCCTTCCGGTAAGGTCCTAGGGAGAGGCTCGTCCATGACGTAGCCTTGGTTCTCATAATCCAGGACTATCCTGAGATTGCGCAACCAGTCGTTGTAGTTGGTTCATTAAATTTGTTTATCTCAAGAATGGTTGAAAGTGGGTTCTTAGACATTTTAAAATCTACATGTAGAAAAACAACGCGCGATCAGCAGAAAGTAAAGACGGTGGTTTGATAAAAATAATTAAATGCTTGGTCTTTAGTCATTTAATCCTCCCACTATTTATACGAAAACACGGTACTCTCAAACGTAGTTTTCGGGAAATCCTTTCCTAGTGGGCTTGGGATCCACAGCGATTTTTCCCATACCCCGCTTTTACGATTCGCATGGAAAAGATCCTGTGGGAGGTATTCCATACCATTCTCGTTCCACGAGATTCCCAAGATTATTGCCTCACCCTTTTGCATGATCCCGAGGACTCCAAGCGAATCATGCTAATTAGGCGTTAGACCCGACCCAATCGACCGAGCCATGGACCCACTAGTACCCCCACGACTCGTGAGACAGGTAGCAGCAGCCCATTTTTCGTTCATGACATAGTGCAGCTTCTTTTAAGTATAATAACGTGCCACGACTCGTGAGACCACGCTATTGACCTAAGACAGCTTCCTCACTATGCCACGGATTGGAAGGCATGGACGAACTCCTAGAGTTCATGTCCACTTTATCTAGGGTCTAATATTTTAACATTGGTCCAACCAATGTGAGAGTAATAATGATCGAGATCTCATACTATATCCATACATTCATCCAAAAATGCATAAATGAAATTCATCCATAGCAGTTATACATGATAAATAAAACCAATTCATCCATCACAATAACCACATGCAAAATTAAAGCCTAGCACGCCCCTGTTGGATGATCACAAGCCCGAATCCTATGCGATCCACTGAGCCCGCAGTGGATCTATGGTCAATCTAGGGTTGGTCCTATACTATTACAATAATAGTAACCCAATCATCATTCTGATGGGCCTTGGTCTCTTTTTCTCTTTCTTCACTTCATGGAAAACGCCAAGGGACCTCCGGTCTGTGCTCTCCATGTGGTCCTTCCTTCTTCTCCACCAATTACAAAAATGGAAACCTCACTCCTAGTCTACTCTCATTACATATAAAAAATTAGAAACCCCAGCGAAAACCCGAGGGGAGTACATAAGGAGGGAGGTAGAAAGCCTTATTATTCCAAGGCACTAGAAAGAGAGAAGGAGAAAGCAGTTTAAAGAGGCACACAGGCCCAACAGTAAATTAAACCATACATTCGGTCTAGGGCTCGTGATCATCCATTTCCATCCAACACACATAATTACATGATCCAATCACATAATCATAATATTCCAACAACACATGATTTCCAATCACATCAATCCAAGATGAAAATAAATGAACATGTGCGTAACGTGTGAAAATAAAATATAAATATTGGCAATGTAAAATTTTTCGTTTTAGGAAAACCTTTCCTCATTATTCTAAGTAAAATAACCCCGGGATTCCAAATCCATTTATTTTACTCCTAAAATAATGTCTTTAGGAATTTAGGAAAAATTGAACCCAAAAAACGAATTTTTCAGAATTAATTTAAAATTAAAACTGAAAATAAATTTTAAAAATAAAATTACACTAGGGTTTCAAAACCCTAGCCAAGGAGCCACCGGCCGCCGCCGCCTGCAGCAGTCGGCCGCCGAGCGCGCAGGCACCGCCTTGCCGGGCGCGCGCGCGCGCAGGCCCTGCCTGTGTGCGCGCGCGCCTGGCCGGCATCATTCTGCGCGGCCTGGCGCATCGGCAGGCCGACGCGCGCGCAGGCTCCTTTGCCTGTGCGCGCGCGCTGGCCTGCTGGCCACCGGCCGCGTCCCTGTGTCGTGCGCAGAGCGCGCGCGCAGACGCGCACTGGGCGTGCCTGCCGGGCGCGCGCGCGCAGACGCCTCCGTCTGCGTGCGCGCGCGCCTGGCGGCGCGCCTGGTGCCCGTCCGCGCGCGGGCTCCTCCGCCCGCCAGCCTTGCGCGCGCGCGCATGGGCGCGCCTGCCGGGCGCGCGCGCGCAGACACCTCTGTCTGCCCGCGCGCGCCTGGAGGCGTTTCCATGCGCGCACGCCCGCGCGCAGCCAACCCGGCTGCGCGCTGCCCCTGCGCGGCCGGCAGCGCGCGCGCGCGCAGGCTTCCCATGCCTGCGCGCGTCTGCCCTGCCGGCAGCGCTCGGCTGCGCGCGGCCAGCCTTCCCGGCTGGCCGGCTGTGACGTTTTCTCGTTTTTCAGATTAATTCCCATCCCGATTCCCAAGAAAAACAGAAAATACCAATATTCAGCAATTCACACGAATTAAAAGCAATAAAATAACATGCTTCAAGAATCAAGAAATTCAAGATTTAATTACAACATGCTATTTCACGTTTCATGCTTAAAACGCACATAAACCCTAGGCCTATACACCGAACCGGGCTCTGATACCACTGAAAGATTATGTGGATCGTCCCGGGAAAAGCGCGAATGCGGAAGCGCGGTATAATTAAAAATTAAAACGGAATTTAAACATGCTTTTAAATTAAAAACACGTTTCAAAGGGTGTGCCTTTGAAATTTTCCTGGGCATTCGGTGTATCTCATGAACGTATAACATAAAATAAATCATGGAGGCCATAGGGTTGAAAATTAAAGAGGGACGAAAATTTAAAACGAGACCTACCCGTTGTCGTTTTCGTCTTCAACGGCTACACGCGTTGTTCCCCGTTTTGCACCAAGATCCCGTCCTTGAGACCCTCTAATTCGTGACACACGATCCACCCACGTATCTTGCACGTCGTGCTAGCAACGAACAAGTGTATAATTTTGGAGTGGATAAATCAATAACACATTATCAATTAATGGTATTGATTCATCAAGATTCTAATGTTCCAAGAACAAAAGAATCAAGAAAAACTATTTTCTTGAGAGAGAGAGGGGCGGACGAGAGAGATGGGAGAGAGAGAGAAACCGTGTGTGTGTGTTGTGTGTGTGTGTTGGAGTTTCATCATCTTGTAAATTGTAGGATGCTAGGGGTTTATATAGAAGAGGAGTTTAATCCTCTTTAAACTCCTCTTTCAAGAACTCTAATTTGATTAGGATTTTGACCTAGTCAAAGTCCTAGTCAAACTAGTGTTTTGACCTAGTCAAAACGATCCTAGCCATCCATCTCTCCCATTAATCTCAACCGTTGATTTAATTTAATTTAATGGAAATATTTAAAACCTATTTAAATGTTTCCAAGAGGCTAAAATATTATTTAAGCCCATTAAATAAATCCTTTTGATAAATCCAATTTATCAATTTAATTCCTTCTATCAAATAGAAAGAATTATTTCTCCAAGAAAAATAAAGGTCCCGATTAAATCTAATTTAATCATTCCTTCACTCCAATATTTAATTCCAAATTAAATATTTAATTGTGTGTGGATAGTGTGTGACTCTTTAGGTTCACCATTCAGCTAGACTTGGTCGGATTCCTAGAATCCGTCCGTTACCATGGGTGGCCATCTAGCAACGGTCCATGGCACTAGAGACTAGGTGAAATATTCAGGGATGAACATTTAGGCTCTAACAGTACGCTTGTCCTTCTGTTTACGGTCTCAACACTTAGAGTCTAAGGCACGGAAAATGCAGGTACCCATTTTGGACCTAAGTGTCGGTCTGTCCACACTAAACGCCGCGAGGGAACCCTTCCCTTCTGTTCAGTCACTGTGGCCACAGTTTTTAGGGACAAGACCTAGAGCATACATGAGACTCAACTGTCAAAACCTATTGACAGGAGACAGATCCTTTCTTGGAAACTACTGTCACTTTGTACATCAGAACTGCACTAGACATGGCTTATGACTGCCAAATGGAATTCTGGCAATCTCTCACCATATCTAAGATACAATCCTGATGTACAGGTAAACTCAGTAATTCCTCAAGTCAAAGGACTTTACCTGTACCGTTGGAACCGGGAATACACGTACCTAGCAGACCATACTCAAGGTCCTCCGTAAGACGGTTCCCGCGAGTCACCTCAGTCAGCTGCGTCCTAGCAGGCTAACCCACTAACACTGCTTAGACGATCCTCGTCACCCGTCGATGAAACACAACAGCAGATGCTTAGTGCAAGTCTCAAATGGAATCCCGGTACCCATTTTCGGGATTCCTTGACTTGGAGATTTCCGGACTGATTCGGCAAGACTGATTTCATGGACCTACCTCCAAGCGTAGTCCCAGTCCCCGAAATCGAATCTCAGTCCGTGGGCTCTGTTTGCGTAGTGAACAGATATGGAAAAATAGGTGCAAGTGAACACAAACAAAGTAATGCCAAATGAAAATTCACTTCTTTATTCATTAATGATTTATCAAAACACCTATAATTGTCTAGACATAGGTTACATATACCCGCCAAAAATTGGCTTACATGGTCACCTATTCTAACATTCAAGCCCTCGATATGGCAAAGATAAAAGTGCATTAGTGTCTAAACTTGTTTAAAGGAGTTTGTCGTTGAGCAAAGGTACCAAGCTGAGTCCATGGTTCGAAAGAGTGTTCGAGATTTAGTCCTAGTGCATTTGTATGTTGAATAAGATGGAGTCCTAGTCATATAATCGAAGAATGGCTTTAATATTGATTATTTGAGTCAATATGAATATATTTATAGCCAAAAATGAGTCATCTATGAGTCAACGATCAGGACTGAAAGCACAAGGTTTTTCCTACGATTTTGTTGAGTATTAGGCATGTTTCCGGACGCACAATTGATTATGAAGGTTCTCCAAGCTCTCGATATGGCAAAGATAAAAGTACAATAGTCTCTAAATTAATTTAAAGGAGTTTGTCTTTGTGCAAAGGTAAAAAGATGAGTCGATGGTTCAAAAGGGTGTTCTAGATGTAGTCCTAGTGCATTTTTATGTTGAATAAGATGGAGTCCTAGTCATATAATTGAAGAGTGGCTTTAATATTTATTATTAGAGTCAATACGAATATATTTATAGCCGAAAATGAGTCATCTATCAGTTAATGATAGGGACTGAAAAGACAAGGTGTTGCCTATGATTGTGTTGAGTATTAGGCATGTATCCGGACGTACGATTGATTACGATTCTCCAAGCCCTCGATATGGCAAACATAATAGTGCATTAGTGTCAACTTGTTTAAAGGAGTTTGTCGTTGCGTAAAGATACAAATCCGAGTCTATGGCTCTAAAGAGTGTTCTAAATGTAGTCCTAGTGCATTTTTATGTTGAATTAAATGGAGTCCTAGTCATATAATCGAAGAGTGGCTTTAATATTGAATATTTGAGTCAATAAGAATATATTTATAACAAAAAATGAGTCATATATCAGTCAATGATAAGGACTGAAAGCAGAAGGCGTTTCCTACGATTGTGTTGAGTATTAGGCATGTATCCAGCCGTATGATTGATTATGAAGGTTCTCCAAGCCCTCGATATGGCAAAGATAAAAGTGCATTAGTCTCTAAATTTGTTTAAAGGAGTTTGTCTTTGCGCAAAGGTAAAAAGATGAGTCCATGGCTCAAAAGGGTGTTCTGGTTGTAGTCCTAGTGCATTTTAATGTTGAATAACATGAAGTCCTAGTCTTATAATCGAAGAGTGGCTTTAATATTTATTATTAGAGTCAATACGAATATATTTATAGCCAGAAATGAGTCATCTATCAGTCAATGATAAGGACTGAAAACATAAGGTGTTTTCTACGATTGTGTTGATTATTAGGCATGTTTCCGGACGTACGATTGATTATGAAGGTTGACCAAGACCTCGATATAGCAGCGATAAAAGGGAATTAGTGTCTAAACTTGTTTAAAGGAGTTTGTCGTTGTGCAAAGGTACAAAGCTGAGACCATGGCCTAAAGGAGTTTTTTAGATGTAGTACCAATGCATTTTTATGTTGAATAAGATGGAGTCCTAGTCATATAATCGATGAGTGACTTTAATATTAATTATTAGGGTCAATACGAATATATTTATAGCCAAAAATGAGTCATCTATCAGTCAATGATAAGGACTGAAAGCACAAGGTGTTTCCTACAATTGTGTTGACTATTAGGCATGTATCCGGACATACGATTGATTATGAAGGTTCTCCAAGCCCTTGATATGGCAGAGATAAAAGTGTATTAGTCTCTAAATTTGTTTAAATGAGTTTCTCGTTGCGCAAGGGTACAAAGCTGTTTCCATGGCTCAAAAGAGTGTTCTAGATGTAGTCCTTGTGCATTTTTATGTTGAATAACATGGAGTCCTAGTCATATATTCGAAGAGTGGCTTTAATATTGATTATTAGAGTCAATACGAATATATTTATAGCCAGAAATGAGTCATCTATCAGTCAGTGATAAGGACTGAAAGCAGAAGGCGTTTCCTACGATTGTGTTGAGTATTAGGCATGTATCCAGACGTATGATTGATTATGAAAGTTCTCCAAGCCATCGATATGGCAAAGATAAAAGTGCATTAGTCTCTAAATTTGTTTAAAGGAGTTTGTCTTTGCGCAAAGGTAAAAAGATGAGTCCATGGCTCAGAAGGGTGTTCTGGTTGTAGTCCTAGTGCATTTTAATGTTGAATAACATGAAGTCCTAGTCTTATAATCGAAGAGTGGCTTTAATATTTATTATTAGAGTCAATATGAATATATTTATAGCCAGAAATGAGTCATCTATCAGTCAATGATAAGAACTGAAAACATAAGGTGTTTTCTACGATTGTGTTGATTATTAGGCATGTATCCGGACGTACGATTGATTATGAAGGTTGACCAAGACCTCGATATGGCAGAGATAAAAGGGAATTAGTGTCTAAAATTGTTTAAAGGAGTTTGTCGTTGTGCAAAGGTACAAAGCTGAGACCATGGTTTAAAGGAGTTTTTTAGATGTAGTACCAATGCATTTTTATGTTGAATAAGATGGAGTCCTAGTCATATAATCGAAGAGTGACTTTAATGTTAAATATTAGGGTCAATACGAATATATTTATAGCCAAAAAATGAGTCATCGATCAGTCAATGATAAGGACTGAAAGCACAAGGTGTTTCCTACAATTGTGTTGACTATTAGGCATGTATCCGGACATACGATTGATTATGAAAGTTCTCCAAGCCCTCGATATGGCAAAGAAAATTTGTGCATTAGTGTCTAAATTTGTTTAAAGGAGTTTGTCGTTGCGCATAAAAGCTGTTTCCATGGCTCAAAAGAGTGTTCTAGATGTTAGTCCTAGTGCATTTTTATGTTGAATAACATGAGTCCTAGTTATATAATTCAAGAGTGGCTTTAATATTGATTATTAGAGTCAATACGAATATATTTATAGCCAGAAATGAGTCATCTATCAGTCAATGATAAGACTGAAAAGCACAAGGTGTTTTCCTACGATTGTGTTGATATTAGGCATTTATCCGGACGTGATTGATGTATGAAGGTTTCCAATGACCTCGATATGGCCAAGTTAAAAGTGCATTAGTCTCTAAATTTGTTTAAAGGAGTTTGTCTTTGCGCAAAGGTAAAAA
This sequence comes from Sesamum alatum, assembly GCA_034509735.1. NCBI lineage: Eukaryota > Viridiplantae > Streptophyta > Magnoliopsida > Lamiales > Pedaliaceae > Sesamum > Sesamum alatum. The sequence continues at coordinate 52,961 of JACGWO010000018.1, forward strand.
GATGAGTCCATGGTCAAAAGGATGTTCTAGATGTAGTCTTAGAGCATTTTTATGTTGAATAAGAGGGAGTCCTAGTCATATAATCGAATAGTGGCTTTAATATTTGATTATTAGGAGTCAATACGAATATATTTATAGCCGAAAATTGAGTCATCTATCAATTAATGATAAGGACTGAAAGGATAAGGTGTTTCCTATGATTGTGTGAGTATTAGGCATGTATCCGGATACGATTGATTACGAAGGGTCTCCAAGCCCTCGATATGGCAAAGATAAAGTGCATTAGTGTCAACTTGTTTAAAGGAGTTTGTCGTTGCGTAAAGATACAAAGCTGAGTCCATGGCTCGAAAGAGTGTTCTAGAATCTAGTCCTAGTGCATTTTTATGTTGAATTAAGATGGAGTCCTAGTCATATAATGGAAGAGGTGGCTTTAATATTGAATATTTGAGTCAATAAGAAATATATTTATAACCAAAAAATGAGTCATCTATCAGTCAATGATAAGGACTGAAAGCAGAAGGTGTTTCCTACGATTGTGTTGAGTATTAGGCATGTATCCACGTATGGTTGATTATGAAGGTTCTCCAAGCCCTCGATATGGCAAAGATAAAAGTGCATTAGTCTCTAAATTTGTTTAAAGGAGTTTGTCTTTCGCAAAGGTAAAAAGATGAGTCCATGGCTCAAAAGGGTGTTCTGGTTGTAGTCCTAGTGCATTTTAAAACTTGAATAACATGGAAGTCCTAGTCTCATAAATCGAATAGTGGTTTTAATATTTATTATTAAAGTCAATACGAATATATTTATAGCCAGAAATGAGTCATTCTATCAGTCAATGATAAGGACTGAAAACAAAGTTGTTTTCTACGATTGTGTTGAGTATTAGGCATGTATCCGGACGCATGATTAATTATGAAGGTTGACCAAGACCTCGATATGGCTGAGATAAAAGGGAATTAGTGTCTAAACTTCTTTAAAGGAGTTTGTCGTTGTTCAAAGGTACAAAGTTGAGACCATGGCTCAAAGAGTGTTTTTAGATGTAGTGCCAGTGCATTTTTATGTTGAATAAGATGGAGTCCTAGTCATATAATCGAAGAGTGACTTTAAAATTGATTATTAGAGTCAATACGAATATATTTATAGCCAAAATGAGTCATCTATCAGTCAATGATAAGGACTAAAAACACAAGGTGTTTCTACGATTGTGTTGAGTCTATTAGGCATGTATCCGGATGTATGATTGATTATAAAGGTTGACCAAGACCTCGATATGGCAGAGATAAAAGGGAATTAGTGTCTAAACTTGTTTAAAGGAGTTTATCGTTGTGCAAAGGTAAAAGGTTTAGACCATAGCTCAAAAGAGTGTTTTAGATGTAGCAGCAGTGTATTTTTATATTGAATAAGATGGAGTCCTAGTCATATAATCGAAGAGTGGCTTTAATATTGATTATTAGAGTCAATACAAATATATTTATACCAAAAATTGAGTCATCTATCAGTCAATGATAAGGATTGAAAGCACAAGGTGTTTCCTACGATTGTGTTGAGTATTGGGCATGTATCCGGACGTACGATTGATTATGAAGGTTCTCCAAGCCTTCGATATGGTAAAGATAAAAGTGCATTAGTGTCTATACTTGTCTATAGGAGTTTATCGTTGAGCAAAGGTACAAAAGCTGAGTCCATGGGTCGAAAGTGTTAGAATAGGTGACCATGTAAGCCAATTTTGGCAGGAATATGTAACCTATGTCTAGACAATTCTTTGGTATTTGATAAAATATTTATGAATAAAGAAGTGAAAATTCATATGGCAATACTTTGTTTACGTTCACTTATCTGTATTTACATTTCTGTTCACTACGCAAACAAAGCCCACGGACTGAGTAACGTTTTCGGGGACTGGGACTACGCTTGGAGGTAGGTCCATGAAATCAGTCTCACCGAATCAGTCCGGAAATCTCCAAGTCAAGGAATCCCGAAAATGGGTACCGGGATTCCCTTTGAGACTTGCACTAAGCATCTGCTGTCGTATTTCATCGACGGGTGACGAAGGTCGTCTAAGCAGTGTTAGTGGGTCAGCGTGCTAGGAAGCAGCTGACTGAGGTGACTCGCGGGAACCGTCTTACGGAGGGCCTTGAGTATGGTCAGCAAGGTATGACGTGTATTCCCGGTTCCAACGGTACAGGCCAAGTCCTTTGACTTGAGAAACTGCTGAGTTTACCTGTACATCAGGTCTGTATCTTAGATATGGTGAGAGATTGCCAAAATACTCTTGAGTAGTCATAAGCCATGTCTAGTGCAGCTCGGGTGTACAAAGTGACAGTAGTTTCCAAGAAAGGATCTGTCTCCTGTCAAAAGGTGTTGACAGTTGAGTCTCATATATGCTCTGTGTCTTGTCCCTGAAATCTGTGGCCACAGTGACTGAACAGAAGGGAAAAGGTTTCCCTTGCGGCGTTTGGTGAGGACAGACCGACACTTAGGTCCAAAATGGGTACCTGCATTTTCCGTGCCCTAGACCCTAAGTGATGAGACCGAAGACAGAAGGACAAGTGTACTGTTAGAGTCTAAATGTTCATCCCCGAAAATTTCACCTAGTCTCTAGTGCCATGGACCATTGCTAGATGGCCACCCATGGTAACGGACGGATTCTAGGAACCAAGTCTAGCTGAATGGTGAACCTAAAGAGTCACACACTATCCACACACACACTTAGTATTTAATTTAGAATTAAATATTGGAGTAAAGGAATGATTAAATTAGATTTAATCGGGTCCTATATTTTCTTGGAGAAATTAATTCCTTCTATTTATAAAGGGAATTAAATTAATAAATAGGATTTATTAAAAGGGTTGATTTAATGGGCTTAGAATAAATTATAATATTTATTTATTATATTATATTTATTCTTTTAGCCTTTTGGAATATTTAATAGGATTTAAATATTCCATTAAATTAAAATCAACGGTTGAGATGGAAAGGGGAGATGGAAGGCTAGGATTCGTTTGACTAGGTCAAACACTAGTTTGACTAGGACTTTGACTAGGTCAAAATCCTAGTCAAATTAGGTTACTTAGAGTTTGAGTTTAAAGAGGATTAAACTCTTCCTCTATATAAACCCCTAGCTTCCAACATTTAAGAGATTGATGATTCTTGAAACACACACACAACACACACTCTCCCTCTCCTACCTCTCGTCCGCCCCTCTCTCTTTCTCTAGCAAGAAAATATATTTTTTCTTTTGTTCTTTTTGTTCTTGGAACATCAAGAACTTAGACGAACCAATACCGTTAATTGATAACGAGTTATTGATTCGTCCACTCCAAAAATAATACTTGTTCGTTGCTAGCACGACGTGCAAGATACGTGGGTGGATCGTGTGTCACGATTTGGAGGATCTCAAGAACGAGGTCTTGGTGCAAAACGGGGAACAACGCGAGTAGCAATTGAAGACGAAAACGACAACGGGTAGGTCTCGTTTAAGATTTTCGTCCCTCTTTATTTTTTTCAACTCTATGGCCTCCATGATTTATTTAATTGTTTTATGATCATGAGATACACCGAACGCCCGGTAACCTCAAGGGCACACCCCTTGAGCGTGTTCTTTAAATTAAAAGCATGCCTTTTATTTTTGTAAAATTTAATATGTTTAATTTTACCGCGCTTCCGCATTCGCGCAATTCCCGGGACGATCCACCGGATTTTCTTTCAGAAAAGAGTGTTCTAGATGTAGTCCTATTGCATTGTTATATTGTATAAGATAGAGTCCTAGTCATATAATCGAAGAGTGGCTTCAATATTGATTATTAGAGTCAATACGAATATATTTATAGTAAAAAATGAGTCATGTATCAGTCTATGATAAGGACTGAAAGGACAAGGTGTTTTCTACGATTGTGTTGAGTATTAGGCATGTATCCGGACGTACGATTGATTACGAAGGTTTTCCAAGCCCTCGATATGGCAAGGATAAAAGTGCATTAGTGTCTAAACTTGTTTAACAGAGTTTGTCGTTGCATAAAGGTACAAAGCTAAGTCCATGGTTCGAAAGAGTGTTCTAGATTTAGTCCTAGTGCATTTGTATGTTGAATAAGATGGAGTACTAGTCATATAATTGAAGAGTGGCTTTAATATTGATTATTTAAGTCAATACGAATATATTTATAGCCAAAAATGAGTCATCTATCAGTCAATGATAAGGACTGAAAGCACAAAATGTTTCCTACGATTGTGTTGAGTATTAGGCATGTATCCGGACGTATGATTGATTATGTGTTAGAATAGGTGACCATGTAGCCAACCTTGGTAGGCGAATTGTAACCTATGTCTGAACAATTTCGAGGTTTTAATAAATCATTAATGAATAAGAAGTGAAATTCATTTGGCATTTACTTTGTTTGTGTTCACCTTATCTGCTTTATATATTTGTTTACTACGCAAACAAAGCCCACGGACTGAAAACACATTTCAGGGACTGGGACTACGCTTGGAGGTAGGTCCATGAAATCAGTTCCGCCGAATTATTCCGAAAATCTCTAAGTCAAGGAATCTCGAAAGTGGGTACCGGGATTCCCCTTGAGACTTGCACTAAGCATCTGTTGTCGTATTTCATCGACGGGTGACGAGGGTCGTCTAAGCAGTGTTAGTGGGTTAGCCTGCTAGGGAGCAGCTGACTGAGGTGACTCGCGGGAATCGTCTTACAGAGAACCTTGAGTAGGGTCTGTTAGGTATGACGTGTGTTCCCGGTTCCAACAGTACAGGTCAAGTCCTTTGACTTGAGGAACTGCTGAGTTTACCTGTATATCAGGGTTGTATCTTAGATATGGTGAGAGATTGCCAAGAAGTACTTGAATAGTCATAAGACGTATTTGGTGCAACTCCGGTGTACAGAGTGACAGTAGTTTCCAAGAAAGGATCTGTCTCCTGTCAAAAGGTGTTGACAGTTGTGTCTCGCAAATGCTCTGAGTCTAATCCTTAAAATCTATGGCCACAGAACTGAACAGAACGGAAGGTTTCCCTTGCAGCATTTAGTAAAGGACAGACTGACACTTAGGTCCAAAATGGGTACCTGCATTTTTTCGTGCCCTAGACCCTAAGTGGTGAGATTGTAGACGGAAGGATAGATGTACTATAGAGCCTAAATGTTCATCCCCGTATATTCACCTAGTCTCAAGTGCCATGGACCGTTGCTAGATGGCCACCCATGGTAACGGGTGGATTCTAGGAATCCAACCAAGTCTAGCTGAAGGTGGACCTAAAACACTCACACACAATCCGCACACATAAAAGTATTTAATTTAGAATTAAATATTTGGAGAAATGGAGCAATTAAATTGGATTTAATCGGGTCCTTATTTTCTTGGGAAGAGTTAATTCCTTTTATTAGATAAAAGGGATTTATCTAATTAATTAGATTTATTAGAAAATTAATTTAATGGGATTAGAATAAATATTTATATTTAGTATATTTATTTCCCTTGGAATATTTAAATAAGATTTTCATATTCCATTAAATTAAATTAATGATTGAGATTAAAAGGGAGAGATCAATGGCTATTATTGGTTTGACCAAAAGAAGCTTGATTTGACTAGAATTTGACTAGGTTAAATCCTAGTTGTGAAAGAGTCTTCAAAGTGTGGGAGATTGAAGAGGAAAAGGATTCCTCTTCTATAAACACTCCTTAGCACACACATTGAAGGAGATGATGAATCTTGAAACACACACACACACACACACACACACACACTCGTCCTCTCCTCTCCCTCTCTCGGTCGTGCCTCTCTCTCCAAGAAAATAGTTTTCTTGTTCTTTTGTTCTTCAACAACTGAAAATAGGAGGATTGATCTCGTTAAACTAATAACGTTTGATCGATCCATCCTCTCCCAAAATAATACTTGTTCTTTCGCTAGCACGAAGTTCAAGATACATGGGCGGATTGCGTGTAACGAATTAGAGGGTCTCCCATACGAGATCTTGGAGCAAATCGGGGAACAACGCGAGTACCGGTTAGAAGGGGAAAACGACGAATCGGTAGGTTTCCGTTTACGTTTTTTCATCCTCTTTGTTTTAGAATCCTATGGCCTCCATGATTCTTGTGTATGTTTTTATTCATGAGATACACCGAACACCCGGGAGTTTCAAGGCCACACCCCTTGAACGAGTTTATTTTAGTATATGTTTATGCATGTTTAAATTTTCGTAATTTAAATTATACAGCGCTTCTGCATTCGCGCTACTCCTGCGACGATCCACAGGCCTACCCAAGGCTTTCATTATGAAGATTCTCCAAGCCCTCGATATGGCAAAGATAAAAGTGCATTAGTCTCTAAATTTGTTTAGAGTTTGTCTTTGCACAAAGGTAAAAAGATGAGTCCATGGTTCAAAAGGGTGTTCCAGATGTAGTACTAGTGCATTTTTATGTTGAATAAGATGGAGTCCCAATCATATAATCCAAGAGTGGCTTTAATATTGATTACTAGAGTCAATACGAATATATTTATAGCCGAAAATGAGTCATCTATCAATTAATGATAAGGACTGAAAGGACAAGGTGTTTCCTACAATTGTGTTGAGTATTAGGCATGTATCCGGACATACGATTGATTATGATGGTTCTCCAAGCCCTCGATACGGAGAAGATAAAAGTGCATTAGTGTCTAAACTTGTTTAAAGGAGTTTGTCGTTGCGCAAAGGTACAAAGCTGAGTCCATGGCTCAAAAGAGTGTTCTAGATATAGTCATAGTTCATTTTTATGTTGTATAAGATGGAGTCCTAGTCATATAATCGAACAGTGGCTTTAATATTGATTATTAGAGTCAATATGAATATATTTATAGTAAAAAATGAGTCATGTATCAGTCTATGATAAGGACTGAAAGGACAAGGTATTTTCTACGATTGTGTTGAGTATTCGGCATGTATCCGGACGTACGATTGATTACGAGGGTCCTCCAAGCCCTCGATATGGCAAAAATAAAGTGCATTAGTGTCTTAACTTGCACTAGATTTAGTCCTAGTGTATTTGTATGTTGAATAAGATGGAGTCCTAGTAATATAATCGAAGAATGGCTTTAATATTGATTATTTGAGTCAATACAAATATATTTATAGCAAAAAATGAGTCATCTATCAGTCAATGATAAGGACTGAAAGCACAAGGTGTTTCCTACGATTGTGTTTAAATATTAGACATGTATCCGGTCGTACGATTGATTATGAAGGTTCTCCAAGCCCTCGATATGGCAAAGATAAAAGTGCATTAGTCTCTAAATTTGTTTAAAAGGAGTTTGTCTTTGCGCAAAGGTAAAACGATGAGTCCATGGCTCAAAAAGGTGTTTTAGATGTAATAGCAGTGCATTTTTATGTTGAATAAGATGGAGTCCTAGTCATATAATCGAAGATTGGCTTTAATATTGATTATTAGAGTCAATACAAATATATTTATAGCCGAGAATGAGTCATCAATCAGTTAATGATAAGGACTGAAAGGACAAGGTGTTTCCTATGATTGTGTTGAGTATTAGGAATGTATCCGAACGTACGATTGATTATGAAGGTTCGCCAAGCCCTCGATATGTCAAAGATAAAAGTGCATTAGTGTCAACCTGTTTAAAGGAGTTTGTCGTTGCGTAAAGGTACAAAGCTGAGTCCATGGCTCGAAAGAGTGCTCTAGATGTAGTCCTTGTGCATTTTTATGTTGAATAAGATGCAGTCCTAGTCATATAATCGAAGAGTGGCTTTAATATTGATTATTAGAGTCAATACGAATATATTTATCCAAAAATGAGTCATCTATCAGTCTATGATAAGGACTAAAAGGACAAGGTGTTTTCTACGATTGTGTTGAGTATTAGGCATGTATCCGGACGTACGATTCATTATGAACGTTCTCCAAGCCCTTGATATGACAAAGATAAAAGTGCATTAGTTTCTAAATTTGTTTAAAGGAGTTTGTCTTTACGCAAAGGTAAAAAGATAAGTCCATGGCACAAAAGTGTGTTCTAGATATAGTCCTAGTGCATTTTTTATGTTGAATAAAATGGAGTCCTTGTCATATAATCGAGCAATGGCTTTAATATTGATTTTAGAGTCAATACGAATATATTTATAGCCGAAAATGAGTCATCTATCAGTTAATGATAATGATTGAAATGACAAGGTATTTTCTAAGATTGTGTTGAGTATTTGGCATGTATTTGGACGTACAATTGATTACGAAGGTTCTCCAAGCCCTCGATATGTCAAAGATAAAAGTGCATTAGTGTCAACTTGTTTAAAGGAGTTTGTTGTTGCACAAAGGTACAAAGCTGAGTCCATGGCTCGAAAGAGTGTTCTAGATGTAGTCCTAGTGCATTTTTATGTTGAATAAGATTGAGTCCTAGTCATATAATCGAAGAGTGGCTTTAATAATGATTATTTGAGTCAATACTAATATATTTATAGCCAATAATGAGTCATCTATCGGTCAATGATAAAGGACTGAAAGCACAAGGTGTTTCCTACGATTGTGTTGAGTATTACGCATGTATCCGGACATATGATTGATTATGAAGGTTCTCCAAGCCTTCGATATGGCCAAGATAAAAGTGCATTAGTCTCTAAATTTGTTTAAAAGAGTTTGTCTTTGCGCAAAGGTAAAAATATGAGTCCATGGCCCAAAAGGGTGTTCTTGATGTAGTCTTAGTGTTTAATGTTGAATAACATGGAGTCCTAGTCTAATAATTGAAAAGTAGCTTTAATATTTATTAATAGAGTCAATACGAATATCTTTATAGCCAAAAATGAGTCATCTATCAGTCAATGATAAGGACTTAAAACACAAAGTGGTTTCTACGATTTTGTTGAGTATTAGGCATGTATCCGGACGTATGATTGATTATGAAGGTTGACAAAGCCCTCGATATGGCAGAGATAAAAGGGAATTAGTGTCTAAACTTGTTTAAAGGAGTTTGTCGTTGTGCAAAGGTACAAAGCTGAGACCATGGCTCAAAAGTGTGTTTTAGATGTAGTACCAGTGAATTTTTATGTTGAATAAGATGGAGTCTTAGTCATATAATCGAAGAGTGGCTTTAATATTGATTATTAGGGTCAATACGAATATATTTATAGCAAAAAATGAGTCATCTATCAGTCAATGATAAGGACTGAAAGCACAAGGTGTTTTCTACGATTGTGTTCAGTATTAGGCATGTATCCGGACGTACGGTTGATTGTGAAGGTTCTCCAAGCCCTCGATGTGGCAAAGATTAAAGTGCATTAGTGTCTAAACTTGTTTAAAGGAGTTTGGCGTTGCGTAAAGGTACGAAGCTGAGTTCGTGGCTCGAAAGAGTGTTCTAGATATAGTCCTAGTGCATTTTTATGTTGAATAAGATGGAGTCCTATTCATATAATCGAAAAGTGAGTTTAGTATTGATTATTAGAGTCAATATGAATATATTTATAGCCAAAAATGAGTCATCTATGAGTTTATGATAAGGACTGCAAGTACAAGGTGTTTCCTACGATTGTGTTGAGTATTAGGCATGTATCCGGACGTACGATTGATTACGAAGGTTCTTCAAGCTCTCGATGTGGCAATGATAAAAGTGCATTCGTGTTTAAACTTGTTTAAAGGAGTTTGTCGTTGCGTAAAGGTACAAAGCTGAGTCCATGGTTCGAAAGAGCGTTCTAGATGTAGTCCTACTGCATTTTTATAATCAATAAAGACGGTGGTTTGATGAAATAATTAAATGCTTGGTCTTTAGTCATTTAATCCTCCCACTATTTATACGAAAACACGGTACTCTCAAACGTGATTTTCGGGAAATCCTTTCCTAGTGGGCTTGGGATCCACAGCGATTTTTCCCATACCCCGCTTTTACGATTCGCATGGAAAAGATCCTGTGGGAGGTATTCCATACCATTCTCGTTCCACGAGATTCCCAAGATTATTGCCTCACCCTTTCGCATGATCCCGAGGACTCCAAGCGAATCATGCTAATTGGGCGTTAGACCCGACCCAATCGACCGAGCCATGGACCCACTAGTACCCCCACGACTCGTGAGACAGGTAACAGCAGCCCATTTTTTCGTTCATGACACAGTGCAGCTTCTTTTAAGTACAATAATGTGCCACGACTCGTGAGACCACGCTATTGACCTAAAACAGCTTCCTCACTATGCCACGGATTGGAAGGCATGGACGAACTCCTAGAGTTCATGTCCACTTTATCTAGGGTCTAATATTTCAACATTGGTCCAACCAATGTGAGAGTAGTGAATGATCGAGATCTCATAATATATCCATACATTCATCCATAATGCATAAATAAAAATCCATCCATAGCAGTTATATGATAAATAAAAGCCATTCATCCATCATAATAACCACATGCAAAATTAAAGCCTAGCACGCCCCTGTTGGATGATCACGAGCCCGAATCCTATGCGATCCACTGAGCCCGCAGTGGATCTATGGTCAATCTAGGGTTGGTCCTATACTATTACAATAATAGTAACCCAATCATCATGCTGATGGGCCTTGGTCTCTTTTCCTCTTTCTTCACTTCATGGAAAACTCCAAGGGACCTCCGGTCTGGGCTCTCCATGTGGTCCTTCCTTCTACTCCACCAATTACAAAAATGGAAACCTCACTCCTAGTCTACTCTCATTACATATTTAAAAAATAATAGAAACCCCAGCGAAAACCCGGGGGGAGTACATAAGGAGGGAGGTAGAAAGCCTTATTATTCCAAGGCACTAGAAAGAGAGAAGGAGAAAGCAGTTAAAGAGGCACACAGGCCCAACAGAAAATTAAACCATACATCCGGTCTAGGGCTCGTGATCATCCATTTCCGTCCAACACACATAATCACATGATCCAATCACATAATTACAATATACCAATAATTCATGATTTCCAATCATAATTATCCAAAACAGAAATAAATGATCATGTGCGCAACGTGTGAAAAATAAAAACAAAATATTGGTAATAATATTTTTCTCGTTTTAGGAAAACCTTTCCTCATTATTTTAAGTAAAATAACCCCGGGATTCCAAATTCAATTTATTTTACTCCTAAAATAATGTCTTTAGGAATTTAGGCAAAATTGAACCCAAAAACGAATTTTCAGAATTAATTCAAAATTAAAACTGAAAAGTAAATAAAAAATAAAAAAAAATAATACTAGGGTTTCAAAAACCCTAGCTGTAGCAGCCGCCGGCCGCCGCCACCGGCAGCAGCCGGCCGGCCGTGCGCGCAGGGCAGCAGGCCCAGCCTGCCGCCCCTGCGCGCGCGCAGGCACTGCCTGGCCGGGCGCGCGCTGCGCGGCCTGGTGTTCCGGCAGGCCGTCGCTCGCGCAGGCTCCTCTGCCTCGCGCGCGCCGGCCTGCTGGTCGCCAGCCGCGTGCCTGCGCTGTGCGCAGTGCGCGCGCGCAGACGCGCACTGGGCACGCCCGCCGGGCGCGCGCGCGCAGACGCCTCCGTCTGCGTGCGCGCGCGCCTGGTGCCGTCCGCGCGCGGGCTCTCCGCCCGACAGCCTTGCGCGCGCGCGCGCGCATGAGCGCGCCTACCGGCCGCGCGCGCGCAGACACCCTCGTCTGCTCGCGCGCGCGGCTGGAGGCGCCCCCTTGCGCGCGCGCTGCCCCTGCGCGGCCGGCTGGGCGGGCGCGCGCAGGCTACCCTTGCCTGCGCGCGTCTGCCCTGCCGGCAGCGCTCGGCTGCGCGCGGCCAGCCTTCCCGGCTGGCCGGCTGTGGCGTTTCTCATTTTCAGTTCAAATTTTCCCCCGTTTCCCAAGAAAAATAGAAAATACCAACATTTAGAATTTCACACGAATTAAAAGCAATAAAACAACATGCTTTAATAATCAAGAAATTCAAGATTCAATTAAAACATGCTCAAAACACGTTTCATGCTTAAAACGCACATAAACCCTAGGCCTATACACCGAACCGGGCTCTGATACCACTGATAGGAATTGTGGATCGTCCCGGGAAAAGCGCGAATGCGGAAGCGCGGTATAATTAAAAAATAAATGCGGAATTTAAACATGCTTTAAATTCAAGAACACGTTTCAAAGGGTGTGCCTTTGAAATTCCCGGGTGTTCGGTGTATCTCATGAATAATAAAACATAAAAGAATCATGGAGGCCATAGGGTAGAAAATTAAAAGGGACGAAAAATTAAAACGGGACCTACCCGTCGTCGTTTTCGTCTTCAACGGCTACACGCGTTGTTCCCCGTTTTGCACCAAGATCTCGTTCTTGAGACCCTCCAAATCGTGACACACGATCCACCCACGTATCTTGCACGTCGTGCTAGCAACGAACAAGTTTATATTTTGGAGTGGATGAATCAACAACACGTTATGAATTAACGGTATTGATTCATCAAGTTCTAATGTTCCAAGAACAAGAGAACAAAGAAACAATTTCTTGGAGTGTGAGAGAGAGAGGGGGCGGACGAGATGGGGGGAGAGAGAGCCGAGTGTGTGTGTGTGTGTTGTGTGTGTTGGAATTTCATCATCCATCAACTTGTAGGATGCTAGGGGTTTATATAGAAGAGGAGTTTAATCCTCTTTAAACTCCTCTTTCAAGAACTCTAATTTGACTAGGATTTTGACCTAGTCAAAGTCCTAGTCAAAGTAGTGTTTTGACCTAGTCAAAACAATCCTAGCCATCCATCTCTCCCATTGATCTCAACCGTTGATTTAATTTAATTTAATGGAATATTTAAAACCTATTTAAATATTTCCAAGAGGCTAAAATAAATATAAATATTATTTAAGCCCATTAAATAAATCCCTTTGATAAATCTAATTTATCAATTTAATTCCTTATATCTAATAGAAGGAATTATTTCTCCAAGAAAAATAGAGGACCCGATTAAATCCAATTTAATCATTCCTTTACTCCAATATTTAATTCCTAATTAAATATCTAAATGTGTGTGGATAGTGTGTGACTCTTTAGGTTCACCTTTCAGCTAGACTTGGTCGGATTCCTAGAATCCTTCCGTTACCATGGGTGGCCATCTAGCAACGGTCCATGGCACTAGAGACTAGGTGAAATATTCAGGGATGAACATTTAGGCTCTAACAGTACACTTGTACCGTTGGAACCGGGAATATACGTCATACCTAGCAGACCATACTCAAGGTCCTCCGTAAGACGGTTCCCACGAGTCACCTCAGTCAGCTGCGTCCTAGCAGGCTAACCCACTAACACTGCTTAGACGACCCTCGTCACCCGTCGATGAAACACGACAGCAGGTGCTTAGTGCAAGTCTCAAATGGAATCCCGGTACCCAATTTCGGGATTCCTTGACTTGGAGATTTCCGGACTGATTCGGGAAGACTGATTCCATGGACCTACCTCCAAGCGTAGTCCCAGTCCCCGAAATTGATTCTCAGTCCGTGGGCTTTGTTTGCGTAGTGAACAGATATAGAAAACAGATATAAGTGAACACAAACAAAGTAATGCCAAATGAAATTCACTTCTTTATTCATTAATGATTTATCAAACACCTATAATTGTCTAGACATAGGTTACATATACCCGCCAAAATTGGCTTACATGGTCACCTATTCTAACAGAGTCCTAGTCTTATAATTGAAGAGTGGCTTTAATATTTATTATTAGAGTCAATACGAATATATTTATCACTAGAAACGAGTCATATATCAGTCAATGATAAGGACTAAAAACACAAGTTGTTTCCTACGATTGTGTTGAGTATTAGGCATGTATCCTGAAGTACGATTGATTATGAAGGTTGACCAAGCCCTCGATCTGGCAGGGATAAAATACAATTAGTGTGTAAATTTGTTTAAAGGAGTTTGTCGTTGTGCAAAGGTACAAAGCTGAGACCATGGCTCAAAAGAGTGTTTTAGATGTAGTGCCAGTGTATTTTTATGTTGAATAAGATGGAGTCCTAGTCATATAATCGAAGATTGGCTTTAATATTGATTATTAGAGTCAATACGAATATATTTATAGCCAAAAATAAGTGATTTATAAGTCAATGATAAGGACTGAAAGCACAAGGTGTTTCCTACGATTGTGTTGAGTATTAGGCATGTGTCCAGACGTAGGATTGATTACGAAGGTTCTCCAAGCCCTCGATATGGCAAAGATAAAAGTGCAATAGTCTCTAATTTTGTTTAAAGCAGTTTGGCTTTGCGCAAAGGTAAAAAGATGAGTCCATGGCTCAACAGGGTGTTTTACATGTAGTCCTAGTCTTATAATTGAAGAGTGGTTTTAATATTTATTATTAGAGTCAATATGAATATATTTATAGCTAGAAATGAGTCATCTATCAGTAATTGATAAGGACTGAAAACACAAGGTGTTTCCACGATTATCGTTGCGTAAAGGTACAAAGCTGAGTCTGTGGCTCGAAAGTGTGTTCTAGTTGTAGTCCTAGTGCATTTTTATGTTGAATAAGATGGAGTCCTAGTCATATAATCGAAGAATGACTTTAATATTGATTATTAGAGTCAATCGAATATATTTATAGCAAAAAAAGAGTCATCTATCAGTCTATGATAAGGACTGCAAGGACAAGGTGTTTCCTACGATTGTGTTGAGTATTAGGCATGTATTCGGACGTACGATTGATTACGAATGTTCTTCAAGCCCTCGATATCGCAAACATAAAAGTACATTAGTGTCTAAACTTGTTTAAAGGAGTTTGTCTTTGCATAAAGGGACAAAGATGAGTCCATGGCTCGAAAGAGTGTTGTAGATGTAGTCCTAGTGCATTTTTATTTTGAATAAGATGGAGTCCTAGTCATATAATCGAAGAGTGACTTTAATATTGATTATTTGAGTAAATTCAAATATATTTATAGCAAAAAATGAGTCATCTATCAGTCAATGATAAGGACTGAAAGCACAAAGTGTGTTTTCGATGATTATGTTGAGTATTAGGCATGTATCCGGACGTACGATTTATTATCATTGACTGATAGATGACTCATTTTTTGCTATAAATATATTCGTATTGACTCTAATATTCAATATTAAAGCCACTATTCGATTATACGACTAGGACGCCATCTTATTCAACATAAAAAATGCACTAGGACTACATTTAGAGCACTCTTTGGAGCCATGGACTCAGCTTTGTACCTTTTCCCAACGACAAACTCCTTTAAACAAGTTTAGACACTAATGAACTTTTATCTTTGCCATGTCGAGGGCTTGGAGAACCTTCGTAATCAATCGTACGTCCGGGTACATGCCTAATACTCAACACAATCGTAGAAAACACCTTGTGCTTTCAGTCCTTATGATTGAATGTTAGATGACTCATTTTTGGCTATAAATATTTTCGTATTGACTATAATAATCAATATTAAAGCCACTCTTCGATTATACGACTAGGATTCCATCTTACTAAACATAAAAATTCACTAGGACTACATCTAGAACACTCTTTTGAGCCATGGACTCAGCTTTGTACCTTTGCGCAACGACAAACTCCTTTAAGCAAGTTTAGACAATAATGTACTTTTATCTTTGACATATCGAGGGATTGGAGAACCTTCGTATTCAATCGTACGTCCGGATACCTGCCTTATACTCAACACAATCGTAGAAAACACCTTGTACTTTCAGTCCTTATCATTGACTGATAGATGACTCATTTTTTGCTATAAATATATTCGTATTGACTCTAATAATCAATATTAAAGTCACTATTCGATTACATGACTAGGACTCCATCTTATACAACATAAAAATACACTACGACTACATCTAGAACATTCTTTTGAGCCATGGACTCAACTTTGTACCTTTGCGCAACGTCAAACTCCTTTAAACACGTTTAGACACTAATGCACTTTTATCTTTGCCATATGGAGGGCTTGGAGAACCTTCGTAATCAATCGTACGTCCGGGTACATGCCTAATACTCAACACAATCGTAGAAAACACCTTGTACTTTCAGTCCTTATCATTGACTGATAGATGACTAATTTTTTGCTATAAATATATTCGTATTGACTCTAATAATCAATACTAAAGCCACTCTTCGATTATACGACTAGAACACCATCTTATTCAACATAAAAATGCACTAGGACTACATTTAGAACACTCTTTTCAGCCATGGACTCAGCTTTGTACCTTTTCGCAATGGCAAACTACTTTAAATAAGTTTAGACACTAATGCACTTTTATCTTTGCCATATCGAGCGCTTGGAAAACCTTCATAATCAATCATTCGTCCGGATACATGCCTAATACTCAATACAATTGTAGGAAACACCTTGTTCTTTCAGTCCTTATCATTGACTGATAGATGACTCATTTTTCGCTATAAATATATTCGTATTGACTCTAATAATCAATATTATACGACTAGAACGCCATCTTATTCAACATAAAAATGCACTAGGACTACATTTAGAAAAACTCGTTCGAGCCATGGACTCAGCTTTGTACCTTTACACAACAACGAACTCCTGTAAAAAAGTTTAGACACTAAAGCACTTTTATCTTTGCCATATCGAAGGCTTGGAGAATTGGTTTTCTGAATATTCTGTTGTTGCGAACCGTATTTGGCTTGCTTGGAATGAAGATGAACTTGAGGTAGAGGTTCTAATGGTACACTTACAATTCATACACTGTAAGTTGTTTATTCGTAGACATCATTTATATATCCTTGTTACAGTTGTCTATGGGTCTAATGAGGTTGGGACTAGACGTGATCTTTGGCAGGAACTCGGTAGGATTTCCTTGGGAATGTCTAATCAGCCATGGCTGGTTCTAGGGGATTTTAATACGATGGTGGACATGAGCGAGGTATGTGGGCGGTCGGGTGACATCCGTGTCGCTATGGAGGAATTTCGGAGGTGCCTGATGGATACTGGACTTATTCACCTACCCATGCAGGGGTGTACGTTTTCATGGCACAATTGTAGTGATGATCACCGGAGTCTATGGAAGAAACTTGACCGTATGCTTGTCAATGACAGTTGGTTCCGACAATGGCCGGATAGCTGTTACCATAGTCTTAACCCCTGGACTTCGGATCATTCCCCTTTGGTACTTCAAGGTACTTCCTTTATCCCGCAGGCTGGCATGTTCCGTTTTGATAATTTTCTGGCTTCTTCTCCGTCCTTTATTCCTATAGTTCGGAATGTCTGGCGTCATCAGATAGAGGGTACGGCTATGTATGAGGTTACACATAAACTTAAAGCACTTAAACCTATTTTTCGTGCTGAGAGGAGGAAAAAAAGGAGACCTAGCCCAAAACGTCAAACTAGCGGCAGAATTTCTTGCATTAGCACAATCGGTGCTACAGTTGGATAGGCACAACTCTCTTATTCTACATTTGGAGTATTGTTGTCGGGTGGTTTTCTCGAAGGCCACTAAATTGGAACAAAGAATGTTGCAGCAACGGGCAAAGATTCAATGGCTAAAAGGAGGGGACCAATGTACTCGGGTTTTCTTTCGTAAGGTGGCCAAAAGGCATGCGTCTAAACGTATTTTTCAGATCAGCACTTCTGATGGCCAAATTAAGATGGACTACCAAGTGGTTGTTGACGAGTTTGTGAACTATTACAAGGGACTTCTTGGAGGAGATCGTCGGATTAGGCATATTGATATTCGCTATCTCCGCCCATGGGCACGACATATTCTAACAGATTACGAATCCTCCCAACTTTTGATGCCTGTCACTAGGGCAGAGGTGAAAGAGGCTTTCTTTGACATTGCGGAGGATAAGTCTCCAGGGCCAGATGGCTATTTAGCAGGGTTCTACAAAGCGGCATGGCCTATTATTGGTGACGAGGTTGCTAAGGCGGTGATTGATTTCTTCAATCATGGACGATTACTGAAGCAGGTTAATGCTACTTTGCTTGCACTTATCCCAAAAGTTCAATCCCCGGTCACTGTGGCTGATTTCCGCCCTATTTCGTGTTGCAACGTGTTGTATAAAGCGATCACGAAGATTATTGTGCAGCAGCTTCAGCCGTTGCTGGATAGGTTGATTAGTTCGAATCAGAATGCTTTTGTTCCACGCCGATCCATTAGTGATAATATCTTGTTGGCTCAAGAGCTTTTTGATGGGTACAATCAACAGCGAACACCTCCGAGATGTGCCTTGAAAGTGGACTTGAGAAAGGCTTATGACACGGTTGAATGGGACTTCCTATTAGCAACTTTGGATCTGTTCGGTTTCCCGCATCAATTTCGGAGGTGGGTGGAGGAGTGTGTTACAACGACCTCCTTTTCGGTGTGCCTTAATGGTAGCATATATGGTTTTTTTACCGGAGCACGAGGGTTAAGACAAGGTGACCCAATGTCGCCTTACCTTTTTGTTATGGTTATGGAGGTTCTTCGGATGCTTATCCAACATCTTATTGAACAGGATGAAGGATTTCGGTTCCACTGGAAGTGCCAGGAGATTGGACTTTTCCAGTTGAGTTTCGCCGACGATCTGCTGTTATTCAGTAGTGCTGATGAAGGGTCGTTGGGAGTATTCCATAGGGGCCTTCAAATTTTTTTGGGTCTTTCTGGATTATTTGCCAACCCTGCTAAGAGTCAGATTATTATCTCGAAATCAGCCCAGGACAACAAGGATGCACTCCTGCAGTTAATGGGATTCCATGAGGGCCTATTGCTGGTTAGATACCTTGGTCTGCCACTTCTCTCTTCGCGTCTTAAAATCTCAGATTGCCAGCCTCTATTGCTGAAAATTGAGAAGCGGATTAAAAGTTGGGAAGGTGTACAGCTAACATTCGCAGGACGTGTTCAGTTGATTAAATCAGTCCTCATGGCCTTTAACACTTACTGGACCTTGGCATTTATTTTTCCAAAAGGGATTATTCGGCGCATTGGGCAGTTGATGAGAAACTTCCTTTGGAAAGGATCCTCATAGACGGGATACGCGAAAGTTGCTTGGTCACAAGTATGTCTACCTAAGGAGGAAGGTGGTCAAGGTATTCGAGATGTTCAGATACTTAATTATGCGTTGATGAGCAAACACCTGTGGTCGATTATTCACCATAGTACTTCTTCTTCTATCTGGGTGGCGTGGATCTACCATTACAGACTTCGTGGTAAATCTGTTTGGACGGTGGGCGACAAAGCGGGATCGTGAGCATGGAGGAAGCTTCTCCGACTGCGACCTATTTTGAAGCCTCGGATTGAATACATTATTGGTGATGGTGGCTCCACATCTCTATGGCATGACCCTTGGCACCACCTAGGCCCTCTTATTCAGCAGATACCAAGGGGTCCTGGCTTGACTGGAACATCCAGTACTGATTTATTGAAATCTGTCATTCTTGAGGGGGAATGGAATTGGCCACTTATCACAGACATGGAGTGCTTGGTTATTTTACAGTCCTTGCCCACCATTCATGGTGGACATGATCGGATTCTCTGGAGAGGGACAGGAACAGTTTTTTCTACATCGGAGGCATATACAGCTTTACGGGCATCCTCACCAAAAGTGGTTTGGTCTTCACTTCTTATGGGGCCTTTTAAAATCCCACGCAACACCTTTATCCTATGGCTTGCTATCCTTGGACGATTATCCACTATGGATAAGCCTTGGTTTGTTCACTTGGACACTACTTGTATACTATGCATTGACGGACAATCTGAAACTCATGCTCACATGTTCTTTGATTGTCGGTTTTTCACGTCAATGCCTTGGAGCCATCAGACGCCGAGTCCGG
Organism: Sesamum alatum; assembly: GCA_034509735.1. Lineage (NCBI taxonomy): Eukaryota > Viridiplantae > Streptophyta > Magnoliopsida > Lamiales > Pedaliaceae > Sesamum > Sesamum alatum. Next base: position 72,631 of record JACGWO010000018.1, read on the forward strand.
TTTCCATGGCTGAACCGAGAGTGGAATACGGATGTTACTTGGGCAGCTACAAGGTGGAGAGGACGGCATGTTATTAATGCGGCATATAGAGCTTTGTTGGCCTCTTTTATCTACCACCTTTGGCAAGAACGCAACCATAGGAGGTTCCAAGCAACCGAGCGTACTGCTGATACGATAGGGAGATTAGTGGTTGAGAAAATCCGACAACTTATTTTGAGTTCTGATCTTCCTTGTAATATTAGCAATATAGCATTATTTAGACTGTGGCGGATCCCTTGGACTCATTTCCAAGGTTCCAATTGATTGACATGTACTTTTTGTAAATCTTTTCTATTTTAATGAAACTTACCTTTACCGAAATACTCAACACAATCATAGAAAACACCTTGTACTTTCAGTCCTTATCATTGACTGATAGATGACTCATTTTTGGCTATAAATATATTCGTATTGACTCTAATAATCAATATTAAAGCCACTGTTCGATTATATGACTAGGACTCCATCTTATTCAACATAAAAATGCACTACGACTACATCTAGAACACTCTTTTGAGCCATGACTCAGCTTTGTACCTTTGCGCAATGACAAACTCCTTTAAACAAGTTTAGACACTAATGCACTTTTATCTTTGCCATATCGAGGGCTTGGAGAACCTTCATAATCAATCGTACATTCGGATACATGCCTAATACGTGCCACAATCGTAGAAAACACCTTGTGCTTTCAGTCCTTATCATTCGCTGATAGATGACTAATTTTTTGCTATAAATATATTCGTATTGACTCTAATAATCAATACTAAAGCCACTCTTCGATTATACGACTAGAACGCCATCTTATTCAACATAAAAATGCACTAGGATTACATTTAGAACACTCTTTTGAGCCATGGACTCAGCTTTGTAGTTTTTCTTTTTTTTTTTAGGTAAATGTAAATTTCATAAATAAAAGGAGTGATTACAACAATGACAAAGGCAAAACCGCCCTGTCCGGAGAGTGCTTCCAGGAAGGCAACAGAGGTTCAGTGATCCTGGGCACAAAGCAACAACTACAAGCCAATCCCAACAAGGGCAAAAGAGGAACCACAAGCAACAAGCCATTCCAAATCAGAATCACTGGCAAATGAAACAAAAGAACAGAACAATCACGGCAGCAAGCCGGCCCAAAAACAACAAGGGGAAATAACAGCAAGTCAGCCCCAAAAGCAGCAATCAACAGTCAACAACAATCAACAATCAACAAGAACCAGCATTATTCAACAGGGTGGCTCCATGGGATACGCCAAAGGCGGAAGAGGGCAAAAGTTTGAAGCGTGGGCTTCAAGTCATCTCCGCAGATGCGTGTGCGTACCTGCTCAAGAACAAGATCCACCAAAGCATTGACTGAAAGGGATGAGTTTTGGAATCTACGAGTATTACGCTCACGCCAAATGTGATAAACAAGCGAGGCAAGGGTGGCACGGTATGCTGCATTAATGAGATGTTTCCCGCGCCATCGAATGGAGGCCCATCTGATGCCTAAACTCCACGAAGGATGAGGCCATTAGATTTTGGTATGCTGTCTAAGGAGGGAAAGGCATCTCCGGGAGAAAGTGCATTCGAAGAAGAGGTGAGCGTGGCTCTCAGCCATTCCAGAGTTACAGAGGACGCACTCCCAAGAATCCGGTGGGCACCAAGGCTTATCCATGGTAGAGAGACGCTCTCTAATAGCAAGCCACAGAATAAAAAGATTTCGGTGAATGCGGAAAGAGCCATGGAATAAGGAAGACCACTCCACCTTCGGTCCGAGGGGTTGGAAGATGCTTAGAGCGTCCGAGTTAGAGAGTGTACCGTTAAGGGAGCTCCAAAGAATCCGAGATGGTCCAGGGGAGATCTGAGGGAGAGCAGCCAAGACATCAAAAAGCTCAAAATTTGTGATAGACCAGTTACATTGCCCCGATCGGATGACAGACCCCAAAGATGCATCGAGTGGGATGCCGGTGATGGCGGGACCCCGGGGGAACCGGTGAATGAGAACACCCAGGGGGTGCCAAGGGTCCTGCCAAAGTTGGAATTGAGGGTCCAACCCAATCTGAAAACGAACCCCATTCATTAGGAAATGACGAAGTCGAATCATTTTACGCCAACTCCAAGACCCAATAGTCGGGGAGATGGTCCAAATAGTTGCTTTCCTAAGTCGATATTGCCAAATCCATTGAGCCCAAATTGAGTGGGGGAGCGCTGAAGGACATCCCATAAATGCCGGATCATAAGGGATTGGTTTAAGGGAGCAATAGGTCGAATTCCAAGACCTCCCTCATCTTTTGGCCGACACACTTGATCCCAAGCAACTTTTGCATAACCTCTATCAGAATGCCCTTGCCATAAGAATTTATGGAATTTCTTCTCAATAATTTTAATGACTTCTTTTGGAAGGAAGAACGCCGAGCTCCAATAGTTGTGAAGAGAAGAGAGGACCGATTTAATGAGTTGGACTCTTCCTGCAAAAGAGAGGGGGATACCCGCCCAGCCCGCGATACGCTTGTCAATCTTTTGGAGCAAAGGTTGACAGTTATGTAAAGTGAGACGGGAGTGCAGGAGGGGAAGACCAAGGTATTTGAGAGGGAGAACTCCAGCTTGAAAACCAAGAATATGATGGAGATCTGGGCGCAGGGGTTCAGCTGACTTGGAGAGGATAAGTTGACTTTTGTCACGATTCACCTGAAGGCCTGAGGCAATAGATAACCATTCCAGGGCATCGCTGAAAACCTGGATCGAGGGGGCTTCCGCACGGCAAAAGAGGATAAGGTCATCAGCAAAGGAGAGACAGAGGAGGCCAAGTTCCTTGCATTGCGGGTGGAATGCAAAGGGTTTTTCAGCAATGGATTTTTGGAGCTGGAGATGAAAGACTTCCATGCATAAGACGAAGAGGTAGGGGGAGAGTTGATCTCCCTGTCGAAGTCCCCTACTACCTTGAAAAAATCCGTGGGGCTCACCGTTAAGGCAAATGGAGAATGAAGTGGTGGTAATGCATTCCTCAATCCATGTAATGAGGATATCTGGGAATTGGAATAGTCGAAGTACAGCAATAATAAAGTCCCACTCGAGAGAGTCAAAAGCTTTCCGAAGGTCAACTTTAATTGCGGCTCTGGGGGGACCATTTTTCCGGTTGTACCCGCTGAATAGTTCTTGGGCAAGAAGGATGTTGTCTGAAATTCTTCTTCCAGGAACAAAGGCATTTTGTGACGGGCTGATAATGTGTTCAAGGACTGGCTTGATGCGCTGAACAATGATCTTAGAGATGACCTTGTAGAGGATATTACAGCAAGAGATTGGGCGAAAGTCGTTCACAAACCCCGAGAGTTGAACTTTTGGGACAAGTGTAATGATGGTGGCATTGATTTGCTTAAGAATTCTACCGGAGAATAAGAATTCCCGAACAGCAGCAACAAATTCATCACCAATAATGGGCCAAGCAGCTTTGAAGAAGGCAGATGAGAAGCCATCAGGACCAGGAGATTTATCATCCAGAATGTCAAAGAGAGTCGATTGTACTTTTTCGCAATGACAAACTACTTTAAATAAGTTTAGACACTAATGCACTTTTATCTTTGCCATATCGAGGGCTTTGATTGTCGGTTTTTCACGTGTTCACATGTTCACATGTTCTTTGATTGTCGGTTTTCACGTCAATGCCTTGGAGCCATCAGACGCCGAGTCCGGTTTCCATGGCTGAACCGAGAGTGGAATACGGATGTTACTTGGGCAGCTACAAGGTGGAGAGGACGGCATGTTATTAATGCAGCATATAGAGCTTTGTTGGCCTCTTTTATCTACCACCTTTGGCAAGAACGCAACCGTAGGAGGTTCCAAGCAACCGAGCGTACTGCTGATACGATAGGGAGATTAGTGGTTGAGAAAATCCGACAACTTATTTTGAGTTCTGATCTTCCTTGTAATATTAGCAATATAGCATTATTTAGACTGTGGCGGATCCCTTGGACTCATTTCCAAGGTTCCAATTGATTGACATGTACTTTTTGTAACTCTTTTCTATTTTAATGAAACTTACCTTTACCGAAATACTCAACACAATCGTAGAAAACACCTTGTACTTTCAGTCCTTATCATTGACTGAGATGATTCATTTTTGGCTATAAATATATTCGTATTGACTCTAATAATCAATATTAAAGCCACTGTTCGATTATATGACTAGGACTCCATCTTATTCAACATACAAATGCACTACGACTACATCTAGAACACTTTTTTGAGCCATGGACTCAGCTTTGTACCTTTGCGCAACGACAAACTCCTTTAAACAAGTTTAGACACTAATGCACTTTTATCTTTGCCATATCGAGGGCTTGGAGAACGTTCATCATCAATCGTACATTCGGATACATGCCTAATACTTGCCACAATCGTAGAAAACACCTTGTGCTTTCAGTCCTTATCATTCGCTGATAGATGACTAATTTTTGGTTATAAATATATTCGTATTGACTCTAATAATCAATACTAAAGCCACTCTTCGATTATACGACTAGAACACCATCTTATTCAACACAAAAATGCACTAGGATTACATTTAGAACACTCTTTTGAGCCATGGACTCAGCTTTGTACTTTTTCACAATGACAAACTGCTTTAAATAAGTTTAGACAGTAATGCACTTTTATCTTTGCCATATCGAGGGCTTGGAGAACCTTCATAATCAACCATACGTCCGGAGACGTGCCTCATACTCAATACAATCGTAGGAAACACCTTGTTCTTTCAGTCCTTATCATTGACTGATACATGACTCATTTTTTGCTATAAATAAATTCGTATTGACTCTAATAATCAATATTATACGACTAGAACGTCATCTTATTCAACATAAAAATTCACTAGGACTACATTTAGAACACTCGTTCGAGCCATGGACTCAGCTTTGTACTTTTACACAACGACGAACTCCTGGAAACAAGTTTAGACACTAAAACACTTTTATCTTTGCCATATCGAGGGCTTGGAGAACCTTCATAATCAATCGTACATCCGCATACATGCCCAATCCTTTTATCTTTGCGATATCAAGGGTTAGGAGAACATTCATAATCAATCATACGTCTGGATACATGCCTAATACTCAACACAATCGTAGGAAATACCTTGTGTTATCAGTCCTTATCATTGACAGATAGATGACGAATTTTTGGCTATAAATATATTCGTATTGACTCTAATGTTCAATATTAAAGCCACTCTTCGATTATACGACTAGGATGCCATCTTATTCAACATAAAAAATGCAATAGGACTACATTTAGAGCACTCTTTCGAGCCATGGACTCAGCTTTATACCTTTTCGCAATGACAAACTCCTTTAAACAAGTTTAGACACTAATGCACTTTTATCTTTGCCATATCGAGGGCTTGGAGAACCTTCGTAATCAATCGTATGTTCGGATACATGCCTAATACTCAACACAATCGTAGAAAAACACCTTGTGCTTTCAGTCCTTATCATTGAATGTTAGATGACTCATTTTTTTACTATAAATATATTTGTATTGACTCTAATAATCAATATTAAAGCCACTCCTTTATTATAATACGACTAGGATTCCATCTTACTCAACATAAAAATTCACTAGGACTACATCTAGAACACTCTTTTGAGCCATGGACTCAGCTTTGTACCTTTGCGCAATGACAAACTCCTTTAAACAAGTTTAGACATTAATGCACTTTTATCTTTGACATATCGAGGGATTGAAAAACCTTCGTAATCAATCGTATGTCCGGATAGATGCCTAATACTCAACACAATCGTAGAAAACACCTTCTACTTTCAGTCCTTATCATTGACTGATAGATGACTCATTTTTTGCTATAAATATATTCGTATTGACTCTATTAATCAATATTAAAGTCACTGTTCGATTATATGACTAGGACTCCATCTTATTCAACATAAAAATGCACTAGGACTACATCTAGAACACTCTTTTGAGCCATGGACTCAGCTTTGTACCTTTGCGCAACGACAAACTCCTTTAAACAAGTTTAGACACAAATGCAATTTTATCTTTGCCATATCGAGGGCTTGGAGAACCTTCGTAATCAATCGTACGTCCAGATACATGCCTAATACTCAACATAATCGTAGAAAACACCTTGTGCTTTCAGTCCTTATCATTCACTGATAGATGACTAATTTTTGACTATAAATATTTTCGTATTGACTCTAATAGTCAATACTAAAGCCACTCTTCGATTCTACGACTAGAACGCCATTTTATTCAACATAAAAATGCACTGGGACTACATTTAGAACACTCTTTTGAGTCATGGACTCAGCTTTGTACCTTTTCGCAATGACAAACTTTTTTAAATAAGTTTAGACACTAATGCACTTTTATCTTTGCCATATCGAGGGCATGGGGAACCTTCATAATCAATCGTACGTCCGCATACATGCCTAATACTTTTATCTTTGCTATATCGCGGGCTAGGAGAACATTCATAATCAATCGTACGTATGGATACATGCCTAATACTCAATACAATCGTAGGAAACACCTTGTGTTATCAGTCCTTATCATTGACTGATAGATGACTCATATTTTGCCATAAATATATTTGTATATACTCTAATAATCAATATTAAAGCCACTCTTCTATTGTACGACTAGGACGCCATCTTATTCAACATAAAAATGCACTAGGACTACATTTAGAACACTCTTTCGAGCCATGTACTCAGCTTTGTAACTTTTCGCAACGACAAACTCCTTTAAACAAGTTTAGACACTAATGCATTTTTATCTTTGCCATATCAAGGGCTTGGAGAACCTTCATAATCAATCGTACGTCCAGATATATCACTAATACTCAATACAATCGAAGGAAACACCTTATTCTTTCAGTCCTTCTTATTGACTGATAGATGACTCATTTTTGGCTATAAATATATCCGTATTGACTCTAATAATCAATATTAAAGCGAGTCTTCGATTATATGACTAGGACACCATCTTATTTAACATAAAAATATACTAGAACTACATCTAGAACACTCGTTTGAGCCATTGACTCAGCTTTGTACCTTTGCGCAACGATAAACTCCTTTAAACAAATTTAGACACTAATGCACCTTTATCTTTGCCATATCGAGGGCTTGGGGAACCTTCATAATCAATCGTAGATCTGAATTCATGCCTAATACCCAACACAATCGTAGGAAACACCTTGTGTTATCAGTCCTTATCATTGACTGATAGATGACTCATTTTTGGCTATAAATATTCGTATTGACTCTAATAATTAATATTAAAGCCACTCTTCGATATACGACATTTACTGACGAAGACGAAGAGATGATGAGCCAGAACACAGAACACTCAGATCCTATGCAATTAACTCTAGGTCCTCTCCATACTCCCCAGGTGTACCTTACTAATGATTCTTTATCATTAATCCTTTGTTTAAGTATTCCTCCTTATCTTACATCGGAGGCATCGGTCCGCTCAGATATTCCTAATGTCTTCTGGGAAAGGAAAAAACATGTTGTCTCTTTACCTTATGAGGCTGATTTTAAAGAAAATCAGATGGTATTATACCATATCATCTCTATACCTATGGTGATCTTGCTTCAGAAATCGTAGCTGAAGGAATGTGTTTGTGTGTAATGAAATAAAATTACATAAGCAAATTCAAAAGGAGAAAATTTATGGAAAAAGAGTTTTTGGAGACTTCTGTGAACAAATAGGGTTAACACCCAGTAAACCACTAGATAAGAAGAAAAGAGGTTATAAAACCTCTAATAAAAAACGCTATTATAAGAGAAGGATACTAATGTAGAAGGAAATCCTCCAAGAAAAGAGTATAGGAAAAAGAAAAAAGAAAATTCTCCTAAACAAAAAAGAGTTCCAATATGTTGGAAATGTCGTTTAAGGCCAGAAGAAGTCCTCGTCCCTGGTCTCGGCATAAGGATCTTAAAGATCCTAAAGGTACGTGTATGTCTTCATATACTTCTTACAAAAGTGTTGTTATTCTGGCATACCGTGATTATTATATTCCAAAGGGTAATTATTTATCCACGCTAAAGTTAAAAATTGAGTACACCAAAAGATATATTAAATACCTAAAAGATTAGATCAATCAAAGTATTCGGCCTGAATACTACGAAAAGGAACTTAAAACGGTAAAATCTTCTTTAAAGTCTTTTGAAAAGCAGGTAGAAATATTATTAGCATAAGGGTCTAGTTTGTCATACAAACCTAAAAGCTAAAACTTTACTGATTCATAGGAATCTTCCTTTGAAACCCGGGCACTTTGCCTTAAGTCGCGTAGCCTGTTTATGTTCCTGTTGTTTGCCTAGAAAGCTGTTAGGAAATCCTTAGGCGTAAATCGTTGACAGTGATAGGGAAGATCAAATGAATAGGTTCAGTCGAGTTTTGTCTTTAGCTCTAATGACGATTTAGATCAACAAGAATTTACTAATAAGAATAAGGAAATTGTTATTAATGATAACATTGATAAAAGTTTAAATGACTGGAAAATGCCTGTTTATCCAACAGGAAAAATTTACAAGAGTACGGGAAGTGTTATTAGAAGAACTGATTATATCATTAAGACAGTTGAACAATCAATTCCTTTATCTGAAGGATATAGTACATTCCATTTATTTTCTAAAAGACTTATGGCCTTGCATAGGCAAAAATACAAATTCTTGCATATTGGAATGGTTCAAATTGCCTTAAGACCAGCCACAAGACTAGGTTTAAATACTTCGGCATTGATTGCAGTAAGAGATAAGAGGCATAACAAATTCCATGATTCCTTGTTAGGAATAGTAGAATCCAGTTTATGTGATAGACCCATATACTTCTCATGTTTTCTTGATTTTACTGTTTCTTTAGCAGATCCAAATTTGAAACATGCTTTATGCTTAGATATAAAATCAGATGGATTTGATATGATGCCTGGAACTCAAAACGTTTTTCTTATTTTTAGACTTTATTACAAGGTCATGAATACAGTGGTTCCTGATATGAGGAAATTTATAAATCAAAATCCTAGGACTACAACCATGTTCGTAATTGACATATCCAAGAGTAATGTTGTAATCCCCAAGACTATTACTTGGGATCAAGTTAATCTTCCTGAGAAATGGATCCTTGAGGAAGGCAATAAACCTGTAAAACAGGAAAATAAAAGGTTAGAAGAAATTATAGAATATCCAGATGGAGATGTAGAGATAAGATTCTCTAAAGATCGAGTTACTCGCCTTAATATAAGGGAGAATTCTAGGAAAGAAGAAATAATGTCTGGTAGATGTTCTACATCTTCAATTCCCCTATCACGATTTGAAAAGGAACAAGTTATATTAAAAAATACATCGGATGGGTTAGTCAACCGGAATATAAAGTGGAAATCTCTTCTTCGTCACGGGCTAAATCACCTACCCCCTCCGACATGGGATATGGTTTGAAGATGAAAGAAGTGTTTTTGGTTTAAATACCTTAATCGTAGATAAAAATCTAGAATTTTCCTTTGGAGGGAGGCTAAGAGAATTATTCTATTCTCCAGAAAATGAAATTAAGAGAAAATGGTTTTATTTAAAATCAACAAAAAGCCAAGAGAAGTGGTTTAAAACCTATAAGAAATTTTTAAGAAAAATGAAGGAAGAAATGGACTTCTTTGAAGTCATGAATATTTTCTATAAGATCATACCGAGTTGCCTCAAACTAGTAAGACTATTGAAAAGGAAAAGGTTTTATTCAAACCATTACCTTCTGAAAAAATTAATGTTAAAATTAATAAAGCCTCTAAAGATTCTGAGGTTCTGGAAGAAATATTAAAAAGGTTAAAAAACCTGGGATAAAAGACAAAGATATAGCCCCTCTTATTGGAGCACAAGAGAATAATTCCGAAAAGGAAGATGGGAATTCTGATCAAGAAATAGATCAGATAGAAGAAATGTTCAGAAAAGAATTACAACAAGGACCGTATGAACTCAATAAAATTGATTTTGGAAATAACAATAATAGAAAGCCTTATTATCATAGGCCGACCCCAGTGGACCTTCTGATAGAAGAACAAGAAAATTATTTATCTGGGGCTTCGTTTGACGGAACTTCCATTCATGAATGGAATATTGATGGGCATACTGAGTATCAAATACAAACAAAATTACATTATATCACTATGTATGCTACTGCTTGTCGCCTTAAAGGAAATGCTGACTCTGAAATAGCTAAAGCTATAATTCAAGGATTTACAGGTCAACTTGAAGGTTGGTGGGATTTTCACCTATCAGATGAAGCAAAATTGCATATATTAAATGCAATAAAATTAGAAAACAATAGCCAAGTAACAGATTGTGTTAACACTTTGATTTATACTATAGCTAAGCACTTTATAGGAAGTACTTCATTACAATTAGACAAAACTCAGGAACAACTTATGAACTTAAAATGTCCCAGTTTATCCCATTTTAAATGGTACAAAGATGTCTTTTTCTCTAAGATATTTACTAGAGAAGATAGTCAACATGAGTTTTGGAAAGAAAAGTTCTTATTAGGACTCCCTCATTTCTTTGCAGAAAGGGTTAAAAACCGCATAAAACAAAAACATCAAGGTATTATACCATATCATCTCTATACCTATGGTGATCTTGCTTCAGAAATCGTAGCTGAAGGAATGTGTCTGTGTAATGAAATAAAATTACATAAGCAAATTCAGAAGGAGAAAATTTATGGAAAAAAGAGTTCTTGGAGACTTCTGTGAACAAATAGGGTTAACACCCAGTAAACCACTAGATAAGAAGAAAAGAGTTTATAAAACCTCTAATAAAAAACGCTATTATAAGAGAAAGGATACTAATGTAGAAGGAAATCCTCCAAGAAAGGAGTATAGGAAAAAGAAAAAAGAAAATCCTCCTAAACAAAAAGAGTTCCAATATGTCGTTCCCCAGGACATTATGCTAATAGATGTAAGATGAAAAGAAGAATTCTAAATCTTGATATAGATGAAGATCTTAAAACCGCATTACAAAAGCTTCTTATAGAAGAATCAGAACTAGAAGATAAAAATTTGAAATTATCTGTTATAACAGAAATAAATTCTGAAGATGAAAACAATGAAGAATCTGATAAATCAGAAAATGAAGGATCAGAAAACGATGAATCCAATAGTTGTGAAGGAAATTGTGACTATTATAAAGCTTTATGTCATGCTAACGGATTATTTGTATTAACAAAAGAAGAAAGTTTTATTCTAGATCTTATAGATAAAGTTCCTGATCCAGACGAGAGAAAGAAAATGTTACAAAAATATTTAGAATCTTATAAAGACCGAAAACCTGAGAAAAAATTAAAAATAAAAGAGCCGGAAGCTTATAATTTTAAAGAAATAATGAATAGAGTTAAAAACTCTAATGTATCTACTTCTACAACTACAGAAGCCTCTACGGCAGAATTAAGACATGAAGTAAAAATTCTAAAACAAGAATTACAAGAACTAAAATCTAGAGTTTCTGCTCTTGAGATTAAATCTCATAATTATTCATCTAGTGATAATGAGGAAGAAATAAGAATTGAAAAGGAAGAATTATTGCAAAAAGAAGAGTTAAACTCTTTAACTTTTGTTAATATGATTGACAGAGTTATAACCCATAAATGGCATACCAAGGTTACTATTGTTGTGCATAAAGAGTATTATTTTTCGGCTATTGCCATGATAGATTCAGGAGCAGATTTAAACTACATTAATGAAGGGTTAGTACCCTCTAGGTATTTTTCAAAAACAACTGAAGTCCTTGACGCAGCAAATGGAAGGAAATTACTAGTGAAATATAAATTACAAAACGATGTTGTTTGTCATAAAAGGTATTTGTCTAGAAATGCCATTTATAATGGTAAAAATCTCTCTCGTGACGTGATATTAGGAAATCCTTTTCTTCACATGCTTTATCCAATCAAAGAAGTATCCAAAGAAGGAATTACAAGTGTAGTAAAAGGAAATGAATTAAAGTTCAATTTTGTCACTCAGCCAAAATATCATGAGATAGACTTAATTCAGAAAACAATTGAAAGAAAGAAAAACTTTTTAAACTCTTTATCCCAAGAGATTAGTTATAAGAAATTAAAATAAAAAATTTCTTCTCCTTATTTACAAAATAAAGTCAAGGATTTACAATCTTATACAGAAAAAACAATCTGCTCAGATATTCCTAATGCCTTCTGGGAAAGGAAAAAACATGTTGTCTCTTTACCTTATGAGGCTGAATTTAAAGAAAATCAGATTCCCACTAAAGCTAGACCCATTGCCATGGGTCCTAGACATTTAGAAATATGCAAAAAGGAAATAGAGGAGTTATTACTTAAAAAACTTATAAGGCCATCCCATAGACCTTGGAGTTGTCCTGCCTTTTATGTAGAAAATGCAGCAGAACTTGAAAGAGGGGTTCCCAGGTTAGTTATAAACTACAAACCTCTAAACAAAGCTTTAAGGTGGATAAGATACCCAATTCCAAACAAAAAAGACCTTTTGAATAGGCTTTATTCAGCTAAAGTTATGTCAAAATTTGACATGAAATCAGGATTTTGACAAATCCAAATAAAAGAAGAAGATCGTTATAAGACAGCTTTCACTGTCCCTTTTGGCCATTATGAATGGAACGTTATGCCTTTCGGACTTAAGAATGCCCCTTCTGAATTTCAAAGGATTATGAATGACATATTTAATGCTTATACGGCATTTACAATAGTCTATATTGATGATGTTCTAATATTTTCAGAATCTATTGAACAACATTTTAAACATCTAAAAATATTTGTAGATGTTGTTGTGAGAGCAGGATTAGTTGTTTCTGCTAAGAAGATTAAACTCTTTCAGACTGAAATAAAATTTCTAGGGCATATTATTAGAGAGGGGACTATCTTCCCTATAGATAGAGCTATAATATTTGCTGAAAAATTTCCTGATGAAATCAAGGATAAAAATCAACTACAAAGGTTTCTTGGAAGTCTAAATTATGTTGCTGAATTTTATAAAGATCTGGCTTATGATGCTAAACCATTATTTGAAAGACTCAAGAAAAACCCTCCAATTTGGAGCACCGAACACAGTAATGCTGTTAGAAAAATTAAAGCAAGAATTAAAGAAATCCCTTGTCTTGCAATTTCAAACCCAGATGCCTTCAAAATTGTTGAGACCGATGCCTCCGATGTAGGATATGGAGGAATACTTAAACAAAGGATTAATGATAAAGAATCATTAGTAAGGTACACCTCGGGAGTATGGAGAGGACCTAGAGTTAATTACTCTACGGTTAAAAAGGAGATTTTGTCCATTGTTCTGTGCATTCAAAAATTCGAAAGTCATTTATTAAATCAAAATTTTTTATTACGAGTAGATTGCAAATCTGCAAAAGAAATATTACAAAAGGATGTTAAAAATTTAGCCTCGAAACAAATCTTTGCTAGGTGGCAAGCCATATTATCTGTATTCGACTTTGATATTGAGTTTATTAAAGGATCACATAACTCCTTACCTGGTTTTTTAACTCGTGAATTTTTGCAGGGAAAGCGATGAACAAAGATAGAGCGTCATCCAACAAAGGTAATATTAACCTAAATAAATTTCAACCATATAAACTGGCCTTTGAGAAGGACAGTAAAACATTAAGAGAAGAAGCTTTAAAAGCTGTTCCTGAAGAAGAGAGGCTCAGAGAAGATGCCTACAAAATAGCAGTAAAATCTGCTTCTGCGAAAGAATATGTTTATCCCTATATTCCGATCTCCACTAATTGGGTATCTTCGATTGAAGGAAAATATATGCATTTGTCCTCAGAGGAAGTAATGAACTTCTATCTAAAAAATTTTAAAGACCCTTTCCTCTATCTGAAAGACTTCTTGTATTATCAAGAAATATTAACATATACTGGATCAGTGCAATTTGATTCCACCATAAGATCTGGTGGAGAATGGGCTTTCTCAAAAGCTTATATTATCAAAGTTATAACTCCTGAACAATGGGAAGGAGATTTGTATCGATTTAAAGAAATTGTGCTTGATACCAAGTATCCTCATAGGAATAAGTTATATTTCAATTATTTTGATTATATCAAAGCATGGGACATCGCCCTCTGCTACGAAAATAGACAAAGAAAACATAGCTGGTTTCTACAGTTCAAAGAACTTAAGACACCTAATTTCCTCAATGGTTCATATGTTGGTTTGCTAATTGGGGATTATATCCTATTATTTTACCACATAAAATTAGATTGATTTATGAAGACTTTGTCAAAAGACCAATGTGTCCATGAAAGCTCATGGGCTTATGTTTGCAGCTCTTTATCAAATACCATGGATTATTCGGTGGGATGTAGTTGTATCAAAAAGAACATTTCAGAAGTTAGGAGAAAGTCTTGAAAATATTCCTTATGTAGGAAGAAGAATACTTATTAAATGGTGGGATAAATTTGAATCCTTCAAAGACTCAGTCTTCTCTGTATGAGGGATTATTGACTTGGAACCGATTACACTGACTAAATCAACAAAGTCCAAAAAGGAAATCTCTGAAGTATTGAAGGAATTGCTTTCAAGTGCATCAAAGAAGGACTTGAAAAATCAAACCAAAGAATTGCTCGAGTCATCAGATGACGAAGACGAAAAGATGATGAGCCAGAACACAGAACACTCGGATCCTGTGCTAGATGCTCAGGATCCTTATCAGTAGCACAAAGGCCAACTTCATTACAAAAAGTCCATGATTGAAGACAAACTACTGTTCAGCAACAGTAAAGATTCTCTCCATTGACATAAAGATAATGGGAAGTGACTTAAAGTAGATTCTCATATCTTTAAAGATAAGATTTTCTTATCTTTAGATATCTTCAGGAGATTCATCCTGACCTCCCGAGTATTCTCCCCTCCTTATAAAAGGAGAGTAGCATAGGTCCGAGAGAGGCATCTTAGAAAACTCAGCCTTGTTACTATCTTTGTAATACTACTTTCATAAGTATTGTAAGCTTTGTTTCTTGTGATAATAAAACCTCTCTTTATCTATAACTATCTCTTCCTGCTTCCTAACTATTTGGTACCCTAGTATCACACTAATCCGCTGTGAACATACTCTTTGCCATCGTCTGTGACCGTACTCTTCGCTTTCGTTTTGGTAGCTGGTACCCTTGTGGTATCTTTCATAATCAATCGTGCGTCCGGATACATGCCTAAAACTCAACACAATCGTAGGAAACACCTTCTGTTATTAGTCCTTATCATAGATTGATAGATGACTCATTTTTCCTATAAATATATTCGTATTGACTCTAATAATTAATATTAAAGCCACTCCTCGATTGTACGACTAGGACGCCATCTTATTCAACATAAAATGCACTGGGACTACATTTAGAACACTCTTTCGAGCCATGGACTCAGCTTTGTACCTATGCGCAACGACAAACTCCTTTAAACAAGTTTAGACACTAATGCACTTTTATGTCTGCCATATCGAGGGCTTGGAGAGCCTTCATAATCAATCGTACGTCCGGATACATGCCTAATACTCAATACAATCATAGGAAACACCTTGTGCTTTCAGTCCTTATCATTTACTGATAGATGACTCATTTCTGGCTATAAATATATTCGTTTTGACTCTAATAATCAATATTAAAGCTACTCTTCGATTATACGACTAGGACGCCATCTTATTCAACATAAAATGCACTAAGTCTACATTTAGAACAATCTTTTGAGCCATTGACTCAGCTTTGTACCTTTCCGCAATGACAAACTCCTTTAAACAAGTTTAGACACTAATGTACTTTTATCTTTGCCATATCGAGGGCTTGGAGAACGTTCGTAATCAACCGTACGTCCGGATGCATGCCTAATACTCAACACGATCGTAGAAAACACCTTGTGCTTTCAGTCCTTATCATTGACTGATAGATGACTCATTTTTGGCTATAAATATATTCATATTGACTCTAATAATCAATATTAAAGCCACTCTTCGATTATATGACTAGGACTCCATCTTATTCAACTTAAAAATGCACTAGGACTACATCTAGAACACTCTTTTGAGCCATGGACTCAACTTTGTACCTTTGCGCAACGAAAAATTTCATTAAACAAGTGTAGACACTAATGCACTTTTATCTTTGCCATATCGAGGCTTGGAGAACCTTCATAATCAATCGTACGTCCGGATACATGCCTAATACTCAATACAATCTTAGAAAACACCTTGTTCTTTCAGTCCTTATCATTGACTGATAGATGAATCATTTTTGGCAATAAATATATTTGTATTGACTATAATAATCAATATTAAAGCCACTCTTCAATTATATGACTAGGACTCCATCTTAATCAACATAAAAATGCACTAGTCCTACATCTAGAACACTCGTTTGAACCATTGACTCAGCTTTGTACGTTTTTTTAAAGACAAACTCCTTTAAACAAGTTTAGACACTAATGCACTTTTATCTTTGCCATATCGAGGGCTTGGAGAACCTTCATACAGGCCTAATACTCAATACAATCGTAGGAATCACCTTGTGTTATCAGTCCTTATCATTGACTGATAGATGACTCATTTTTGGCTATAAATATATTCTTATTGACTCTAATAATCAATATTAAAGCCACTCTTCGATTATACGACTAGGATGTCATCTTATTGAACATAAAAATGCACTAGGACTACATTTAGAACACTCTTTCGAGCCATGGACTTAGCTTTGTACCTTTTCGCAACAACAAACTCCTTTAAATAAGTTTAGAGACTAATGCACTTTTATGTCTGCCATATCGAGGGCTTGGAGAACATTCATAATCAATCGTATGTCCAGATACATGCCTAGTACTCAACACAATCGTAGAAAACACCTTGTGCTTTAAGTTCTTATCATTGACTGATAGATGTCTCATTTTTTGCTATAAATATATTCGTATTGACTCTAATAATCAATATTAAAGCCACTCTTCGATTATATGACTAGGACTCCATCTTATTCAACACAAAAATGCACTGGTACTACATCTATACTACTCTTTTGAGTCATGGACTCAACTTTGTACCTTTGCACAACGACAAACTCCTTTAAACAAGTTTAGACACTAATTCCCTTTTATTTTTGCCATATCGAGGGCTTAGTCAACCTTCATAATCAATCGTACGTCCGGATATATGCCTAATACTCAACACCATCGTAGGAAACACCTTGTGTTTTCAGTCCTTATCATTGACTGATAGATGACTCATTTCTAGCTATAAATATATTCGTATTGACTCGAATAATCAATATTAAAGACACTCTTCGTTTATAAGACTAGGACTCCATGTTATTCATCATTAAAATGAATTAGGACTACATTTAGAACACTCTTTTGATCCATGGACTCAACTTTTTAGCTTTGCGCAAAGGCAAACTCCTTTAAACAAATTTAGACACTAATGCACTTTATCTTTGCCATATTGATGGCTTGGAGAATCTTCATAATCTATCGTACGTCTGGATACATGCCTAATACTCAACACAATCATAGGAAACACCTTGTGCTTTCAGTCCTTTTCATCGACTAATAGATAACTCATTTTTTTCTATAAATGTATTCGTATTGACTCTAATAATCAATATTAAAGCCACTCTTCGATTATATAGCTTAGACTCCATCTTATTCAATATAAAATGCACTAGGACTACATCTACAATACTCTTTTGAGCCATGAACTCAGCTTTGTACCTTTTCGCAACAACAAACTCTTTTAAAACAAGTTTTGACACTAATGCACTTTTATCTTTCCCATATCGAGGGTGAGGAGAACCTTCATAATCAATAGTACGTCCGGATATATGCCTAATACTCAACACAATCGTAGAAAACACCTTGTATTTTCAGTCCTTATCATTAACTGATAGAGACTCATTTCTGGCTATAAATATATTCGTATTGACTCTAATAATCGATATTAAAGCCACTCTTCAATTATGCGACTAGGATGCCATCTTATTCAACATAAAATGTACTAAGTCTACATTTAGAACACTCTTTCGAGCCATGGACTCAACTTTGTACCTTTTTGCAACAACAAACTTTTTTTAAAAAGTTTAGAAACTAATGCACTTTTATATCTGCCATATCGAGAGCTTGGAGAACCTTCATAATAAATCGTACGTCCGGATACAAGCCTAATACTCAACACAATCATAGGAAACACCTTGTGCTTTCAATCCTGATCATTGACTGATAGATGACTCATTTTTTTGCTATAAATATATTCGTATTGACTCTAATAATCAATATTAAAGCCACTCTTAGATTATATGACTAGGACTCCATCTTATTCAACATAAAAATGCACTAATACTACATCTAGAACACTCGTTTGAGCCATTGACTCAGCTTTGTACCTTTTGCGCAACGATAAACTCCTTTAAACAAGTTTAGACAGTAATGCACTTTTATCTTTGCCATATCGAGGGCTTGGAGAACCTTCATAATCAATCGTACATCTGGATACATGCCTAATACTCAACACAATCGTAGGAAACACCTTGTGCTTTCAGTCCTTATCATTGACTGATAGATGACTCATTTTTCACTATAAATATATTCGTATTGGCTCTAATAATCAATATTAAAACTATTCTTCGATTATATGACTAGGACTCCATCTTATTCAACATAAAAGTGCACTAGGACTACATCTCGAACACTTTTTTCGAGCCGTGGACTCAGCTTTGTACCTTTGCACAACGAAAAACTCCTTTAAACAAGTTTAGATACTAATGCACTTTTATCTTTGCCATATCGAGGGCTTGGAGAATCTTCATAATCAATCATACGTCTGGATACATTTCTAATACTCAACACAATAATAGGAAACACCTTGTTCTTTCAGTCCTTATCATTGATTGATAGATGACTCATTTTGGCTATAAATATATTCGTATTGACTCTAATAATAAATATTAAAGCCACTCTTCGATTATATGACTAGGACTCCATCTTATTCAACATAAGAATGCACTAATACTACATCTAGAACACTCGTTTGAGCCATTGGCTCAGCTTTGTACCTTTGCGCAACGAAAAACTCCTTTAAACAAGTTTAGACACTAATGCACTTTTAAATTTGCCATATCGAGAATTGGAGAACCTTCATATTCAATTGTACATCTGGATACATGCCTAATACTCAACACAATCATAGAAAACACCTTGTGTTATCAGTCCTTATCATTGACTGATAGATGACTCATTTTTTGCTATAAACATATTCGTATTGACTCTAATAATCAATATTAAAGCCACTCTTCGATTATACATCTAGGACGCCATCTTATTCAACATAAAAATGCATTAGGCCTACATTTAGAACACTCTTTCGAGGCATGGACTCAGCTTTGTAGCTTTTCGCAACGACAAACTCCTTTAAACAAGTTTAGACACTAATGCACTTTTATGTCTGCCATATCGAGGGCTTGAAGAACCTTCATAATAAATTGTACGTCCGAATACAAGCCTAATACTCAACACAATCATAGGAAACACCTTCTGCTTTCAATCCTTATCATTGACTGATAGATGACTCATTTTTTGCTATAAATATATTCGTATTGCCTCTAATAATCAATATTAAAGCCACTCTTCGATTATATGACTAAGACTCCATCTTATACAACATAAAAATGCACTAGCACTACATTTAGAACACTCTTTCGAGCCATGGACTCAGCTTTGTAACTTTGCGCAACGACAAACTCCTATAAACAAGTTTTGACACTAATGCACTTTTATCTTTGCCATATCGAGGGCTTGGAGAACCTTCATAGTCAATCGCACGTCCGGATATATGTCTAATACTCAACATAATCGTAGGAAACACCTTGTGCTTTCAGTCATTATCATTGACTGATAGATGACTCATTGTTGGCTATAAATATATACGTATTAACTCTAATAATCAATATTAAAGCCACTCTTCGATTATATGACTATGACTCCATCTTATTGAACATAAAAATGCCCTAGGACTATATTTAGACTACTCTTTTGAGCCATGGACTCAACTTTGTACCTTTACGCAACGACAAACTCCTTTGAACAAGTTTAGACACTAATGAACTTTTATCTTTGCCATATCGAGGGCTTGGATAACCTTCACAATCAATCGTACGTCCGAATACATGCCTAATACTCAACACAATCGTAGGAAACACCTTGTTCTTTCAGTCCTTATCATTGACTGATAGATGACTCATTTTTGGCTATAAATATATTTGTATTGACTCTAATAATCAATATTAAAGCCACTCTTCGATTATATGACTAGGACTCCATCTTATTCAACATAGAAATGCACTAATACTACATCTAGAACACTCGTTTGAGCCATTGACTCAGCTTTGTGCCTTTTCGCAACGACAAACTCTTTTAAACAAGTTTTGACACTAATGCATTTTTATCTTTGCCATATCGAGGGCAAGGAGAACCTTCATAATCAATCGTACGTCCGGATAAATGCCTAATACTCAACACAATCGTTGAAAACACCTTGTGTTTTTAATGCTTATCACTGACCGATAGATGACTCATTTCTGGCCATAAATATATTCGTATTGACTCTAATAATCAATATTAAAGCACTCTTCGATTATACGACTAGGACGCCATCTAATTCAACTTCAAATGCACTAGGGCTACATTTAGAAACACTCTTTCGAGCCATGGACTCAGCTTTGTAGCTTTTTACAACGACAAACTCCTTTAAACAAGTTTAGACACTAATGCACTTTTATGTCTACTATATCGAGGGCAAGGAGAACCGTAATAATCAATCGTCCATCCGGATACATGCCAAGTATGCAACACAATTGTAGGAAACACCTTTTGCTTTTAGTCCTTATCATTGACAAATAGATGACTCATTTTTTGCTATAAATATATTCGTATTGCCTCTATTAATCAATATTAAAGCCACTCTTCGATTATATCACTAGGACTACATCTCGAACACTCTTTCGAGCCATGGACTCAGCTTTGTAACTTTGCGCAACGACAAACTCCTATAAACAAGTTTGGACACTACTGCACTTTTATCTTTGCCATATGGAGGGCTTGGAGAACCTTCGTAATCAATCGTACGTCCGGACACATGCCTAATACTCAATATAATCGTAGAAAACACCTTGTGCTTTCAGTCCGTATCATTGACTGGTAGATGACTCATTTTTTGCTATAAATATATTCGTATTGACTCAAATAATCAATATTAAAGCCACTCTTCGATTATATGACTAGGATTCCATCTTATTCAACATAAAAATGCACTGGGACTACATCTAGAACACTCTTTTGAGACATGGACTCAGCTTTGTAACTTTGCGCAACGACAAACTCCTTTAAACAAGTTTAGACACTAATGCACTTTTATCTTTGTCATATCGAGGGCTTGGAAAAACCTTCGTAATCAATCGTACGTCCGGATACAAGCCTGATACTCGACACAATCGTAGGAAACACCTTATGCTTTCAGTACTTATCATTGACAGATAGATGACATCATTTTTTGCTATAAATATATTTGTATTACCTCTATTAATCAATATTAAACCCACTCTTCGATTATATGACTAGGACTCCATCTTATTCAACAAAAAAATGCACTAGGACTACATCTCGAATACTCTTTCGAGCCATGGACTCAGCTTTATAACTTTGCGCAACGACAAACTCCTTTAAACAAGTTTAGACACTAATGCACTTTTATCTTTGCCATATCGAGGGCTTGGAGAACCTTCATAATCAATCGTACGTCCGGATATATGCCTAATAGTCAACACAATCGTAGGAAACACCTTTTTCTTTCAGTCCCTATCATTGACTGATAGATGACTCATTTTTGCTATAAATATATTTGTATTGCCTCTATTAATCAATATTAAAGCCACTCTTCGATTATACGACTAGGACGCCATCTTATTCAACATAAAAATGCACTAGGACTACATTTAGAACACACTCTTTTGAGCCATGGACTCAACTTTGTGCCTTTTCGCACCGACAAACTCCTTTAAACAAGTTTAGACACTAATGCACTTTTATGTCTTCCATATCGAGGGCAAGGAGAACCGTCATAATCAATCGTACATCCGGATACATGCATAATACTTAACACAATCGTAGGAAACACCTTATGCTTTCAGTCCTTATCATTGACAGATAGATGACTCATTTTTGGCTATAAATATATTTGTATTGCCTCTATCAATCAATATTAAAGCCGCTCTTCGATTATATGACTAGAACTCCATCTTATTCAGCACAAAAATGCACTAGGACTACATCTCGAACACTCTTTCGAGACATGGACTCAACTTCGTAACTTTGCACAACGACAAACTCCTTTAAACAAGTTTAGACACTAATGCACTTTTATCTTTGTCATATCGAGGGCTTGGAAAACCTTCGTAATCAATCGTACGTCCAGATACAAGCCTGATACTCAACACAATCGTAGGAAACACCTTATGCTTTCAGTACTTATCATTGACAGATAGATGACATCATTTTTGGTTATAAATATATTTGTATTGCCTCTATTAATCAATATTAAACCCACTCTTTGATTATACGACTAGGGCGCCATCTTATTCAACATAAAAATGCACTAGGACTACATTTAGAACACTCTCTTTTGAGCCATGGACTCAACTTTGTGCCTTTTCGCACCGACAAACTCCTTTAAACAAGTTTAGACACTAATGCACTTTTATGTCTTCCATATCGAGGGCAAGGAGAACCGTCATAATCAATCGTACATCCGGATACATGCCTAATACTTAACACAATCGTAGGAAACACCTTATGCTTTCAGTCCTTATCATTGACAGATAGATGACTCATTTTTGGCTATAAATATATTTGTATTGCCTCTATCAATCAATATTAAAGCCGCTCTTCGATTATATGACTAGAACTCCATCTTATTCAGCACAAAAATGCACTAGGACTACATCTCGAACACTCTTTCGAGACATGGACTCAACTTCGTAACTTTGCGCAACGACAAACTCCTTTAAACAAGTTTAGACACTAATGCACTTTTATCTTTGTCATATCGAGGGCTTGGAAAACCTTCGTAATCAATCGTACGTCCAGATACAAGCCTGATACTCAACACAATCGTAGGAAACACCTTATGCTTTCAGTACTTATCATTGACAGATAGATGGCATCATTTTTGGTTATAAATATATTTGTATTGCCTCTATTAATCAATATTAAACCCACTCTTTGATTATACGACTAGGACGCCATCTTATTCAACATAAAAATGCACTAGGACTACATTTAGAACACTCTTTCGAGCCATGGACTCAACTTTGTGCCTTTTCGCACCGACAAACTCCTTTAAACAAGTTTAGACACTAATGCACTTTTATGTCTGCCATATCGAGGGCAAGGAGAACCGTCATAATCAATCGTACATCCGGATACATGCCTAATACTTAACACAATCGTAGAAAACACCTTATGCTTTCAGTCCTTATCATTGACAGATAGATGACTCATTTTTGGCTATAAATATATTTGTGTTGCCTCTATTAATCAATATTAAAGCCACTCTTCATTTATATGACTAGGACTCCATCTTATTCAACACAAAAATGCACTAGGACTACATGTCGAACACTCTTTCGAGCCATGGACTCAACTTTGTGACTTTGCACAACGACAAACTCCTTTAAACAAGTTTAGACACTAATGCACTTTTATCTTTGTCATATCGAGGGCTTAGAAAACCTTCGTAATCAATCGTAGGTCCGGATACAAGCGTAATACTCAACACAATCGTAGGAAACACCTTATGCTTTCAGTACTTATCATTGACAGATAGATGACATCATTTTTGGCTATAAATATATTTGTATTGCCTCTATTAATCAACATTAAAC
The DNA here is from genome assembly GCA_034509735.1 of Sesamum alatum. NCBI lineage: Eukaryota > Viridiplantae > Streptophyta > Magnoliopsida > Lamiales > Pedaliaceae > Sesamum > Sesamum alatum. Next base: position 96,600 of record JACGWO010000018.1, read on the forward strand.
CCACTCTTCGATTATATGACTAGGACTCCATCTTATTCAACACAAAAATGCACTAGGACTACATCTCGAATACTCTTTCGAGCCATGGACTCAGCTTTATAACTTTGCGCAACGACAAACTCCTTTAAACAAGTTTAGACAGTAATGCACTTTTATCTTTGCCATATCGAGGGCTTGGAGAACCTTTGTAATCAATCGTACGTTCGGATACATGCCTAATACTCAACACAATCGTAGGAAACACCTTTTTTTTAGGTAAATGTAAATTTCATAAATAAAGGAGAGTTTACAGCAATGACAACGGCAAAACGCCCTGTCTGGAAAGTGATCCCAAGAAGGCAACAACGATCCTGCAATCCTGGGCACAAAGCAACAACAAACCAATCCCATCAAGGGGGGCAAAAAGGAACTACATCAAGAAGCCAACCAGTCCAAAAAACAACAAGGGGAAAATCAACAAGCCAACCCCAAATTCAGCAATCAACAGTCAACAACAATCAGCAATCAAACAAAAATCCGCAATCAGCAATCACTCAACATGGAGGTTCCATGGGATACGCCAAAGGCGGTAAAGGGCAAAAGTTTGAAGCGAGGGCTTCAGGTCCTCTCCGCGGATGCGTGTGCGAACCTGCTCAAGGACAAGATCCACCAAAGCATTAACTGTTAGGGAGGAGTTTTGGAATCTACGAGCATTACGCTCATGCCAGATGTGATAAACAAGCGAGGCAAGGGTGGCACGGTAGGCTACGTTAATGATATGTTTAGCCCGCCATCGAATGGAGGCCCATCTAATGCCTGAAATCCATGAAGAGTGAGGCCATTGAAGCTTGGCACGCTGTCTAAGAAGGGAAAGGCATCTCCAGGAGAAAGTACATTCAAAAAAGAGGTAGGAGTGGCTCTCAGCCATTCCAGAATTACAGAGGACGCACTCCCAATGATCCGGTGGGCACCAAGACTTATCCATGATAGAGAGACGTTCTCTAATAGCGAGCCACAGAATGAAGAGGTTTCGATGAATGCGGAAAGGGCCATGGAATAAGGAAGACCACTCCACCTTCGGACCGGGGGGTTGGAATATGCTCAGAGCATCCGAGTTAGAGAGGGTACCACTATGGGAGCTCCAAAGAATCCGAGAGGGTCCAGGGGGGATCGGTGGGAGAGAAGCCGAGATATCAAGAAGTTCAAAATTTGTGATAGACCAGTTCCATTGCCCGATCAGATGACAGACCCCAAAGATGCATCAAGAGGGATGGCGGTGATAGCGGGTCCCCGAGGAAACCGGTGAATGAGGACACCCAGAGGGTGCCATGGGTCCTGCCAAAGTTGGAATTGAAGGTCCAAGCCAATCTAAAAACGAACCCCAGTCAGCAGGAAGTGACGAAGCCGGATCATTTTGTGCCAACTCCAAGACCCAATAGTCGGGGAGATAGTCCAAATAGTTGCTTTCCGAAGCCGAAATTGCCATATCCATTGAGCCCAAATTGAGTAAGGGGAGCGCTAAAGAACATCCCATAATGCCGGATCATAAGGGATTGCTTTAAGGGAGCAATAGGTCTAATACCAAGACCTCCCCCATCTTTCGGCCGACACACTTGATCCCAAGCGACTTTTGCATAACCTCGATCGGAATGCCCTTGCCAGAGGAATTTACGGAATTATGACTCCTTTCGGGAGGAAGAAGGCCGAGCTCCAGTAGGTGTGAAGAGAAGAGAGAACCAATTTGATGAGTTGGACTCTTCCTGCAAAGGAGAGAGGGATACCCGCCCAGCCCGCGATACACTTATCAATCTTTTGGAGTAAAGGTTGACAATTTTGTAAAGTGAGGCGGGAGTGCAAAAGGGGAAGACCAAGATATTTGAGAGGGAGAACACCTGCTTGAAAACCAAGGATATGGTGGAGGTCCTGGCGTAGGGGCTCGACTGACTTAGAGAGGATCAGTTGACTTTTGTCACGGTTGACTTGAAGGCCCGAGGCAAGAGATAACCATTCTAGGGCGTCACTGAAAACCTGGATCGAAGGGGCATCCGCACGATAAAATAGGATAAGGTCATCAGCAAAGGATAGACAGAAGAGGCCCAGTTCTTTGCATTGCGGGTGGAATGCAAAGGGTCTTTCAGCAATAGATTTTTGGAGCTGGAGATGAAAGACTTCCATGCATAAGACAAAGAGGTAGGGGAGAAAGCGGATCTCCTTGTCGAAGTCCCCTACTAGCTTGAAAAAATTGTGGAGCTCACCGTTGAGGCAAATGGAGAATGAAGTGGTGGAAATGCATTCTTCAATCCATCCAATTGAAGGACAAGCGGATCCGCCCGTGAGCGTGAGCGGAAGCGAGAAAAGCGAGAAAAGTGCGTAAATTTAAATCTAATTTAAATAAACGAATCCCAATGGGTGTACCCTTGGGTGCTCAACCGGGCGTTCGATGTAGAATGTGTAAATATTGAAAACATATATTTAAACACATAGAGCATAGATATATACAATAAATCAATCAAAGCGTAAGGAGACTTTTACCTTCGATTGTTAAGCGTATGCTCCCAGCTACTTGCGTTGTTCCTTCTCCGGAATGCTCACGAAATCCAAATGTATGGATTCTCCAAAGGTGATCCACACCACACCGGAAGAAACACACGTTCTTCTTGCTAGAAAAGAACGGGTTTAATAAGGAAGCGGTTTAAGAGAAGAACACTATGAATTAGTGCTCTCTTAAACTTACTTTGTTCTTCTTCTTGATTCAAAATCAAGTGAAGAACACAAGTGTGAGAGAGGGAGAGAGGCCGAGAGTTGAGAGAGAGGAGAGGGATTTTTGTCTTCTCTTTTTTCTAGAAAAAGATGAATAATGAATCACTTATGCTTGGTGTTGTATATTCTAATATATATACATATATATTGTGATTATTGGAATGTGTCTAGGTTCATCCAAAGATGTCTAGATTCATTCCAATCAATCACCATCAATTCTTCAATCAAGCCTACCAAAATTTATGGTATGATCAAATCATACCAAAGGGAAGAGCTTGATTGGAGTTGATTTGTCTGTTTCCAAAAGAGATAAGTCAACATACCACCTAACATGAAACATGGCTGATTTTGCTTCCTCCAAGGGAGCATGTCGGCCATGTTTAAATAAGGGAAGAAGTCCAACTTCTTTCTATTCCAAAATAGGAATTATTTCTCCTCTCTAGTAAATTTAACGGACCGGGTTTTATCGTAATCCAATTACCACGAACCCAACATTAAATCCAATTTAATGTCCATTTAAATTATTCCCGTTGATTTTTTTAATCCAATTAAAAGATCCAACGTCTCAACGTCTCAACTTTCCATATTTAATCGAAAATCCAATTTACCGATTAAACGAAAGCTCGATACAATATCGGCCCGTCCATCCAATGGACTTTCCCTTAAATAATCCAATTACTTATTTATCCTTCGAGATTGACTCCAAGTCAATCTCTTAACCTCCTCGGTGATTTGTGTGTGACCCTTTAGGTTCACCCTCAGCTAGACTTGGGCCCGTGTCCCACAAGGGCCCGTTACCATGGGTGGCCTCTAGCAACGGTCCATGGCACTAGAGACTAGGTGAATTGGCGTGAACATTTAGGCGTCGATTCCGTACAGGTACGATCCTTCCGTCTACCGTCTCCCAGCCTTAGTCTAGGGTATGGAATTGGGCGTCGGTTCCCATCCTTGACTAGGCATCTATGCTTAATACTCAAGACCACGTATGCTTCATTGCGTCGACACAGGAAACCATTCCCTATTCGACCAACCACTGTGGCCACAGCTTTAAACAACATGAACGTGTCTCTGAGTGCATAGGAGATACCTCTGTCACATACTGACAAGGGACGGATCCTCTTCTTGGAATCCACCGTCCTCGCTACACATTCCGACTGCACTAGACAAAGGCTTATGATGATCATCTTACAGATGATCACCTCTCGCCAGATCCAAGATACAGTCGTCCTGTGCACGCGACTGCCATGATTCCTCAAGTCTGAGGATTACTCCCGTACTATCGGAACCGGGAAAAACCAATCATACCGACCAAGCCTCCAAGGCTTCCATATGATGATCCCCGCGAGTCATCTCCAATAATGGGCCAAGCAGCTTTGAAGAAAGCAGATGAGTAGCCATGTGGACCCAGAGATTTATCATCCGGGATGTCAAAGAGAGCCGATTTGACGTCGTCGTGCGTAACTGGTCGGATCATTCTAGAGCTTAGCTCAGCGGGAATAGAATAGCGGAGGAAAGGTACCAAGTGGCTCAGTGAGATGGTGGATCATCTTCTAGGGCCCCCTAACGAGGCGCTCATAAAAGCTCACGAATTCGGACTGCACCTCATTCCGGGAAGTGAGAAGAGCCCCGTCATCATTGTGGATATTCAAGAAAGGTAGCACGAGCAACAAGGATTTTGCACAGGCGCTCAATCTGCATGAGGAGAGCCTGATGGCGTAGTCGGATCAAGTGTGTCTGCACAATGGATAAGAATTTCATAGCCATTTTGACATTGGCTGATAAGTCACCCTTTTCCTTCCTCATACGACAGAAAATAGGCTTAAGGAGCTTAAGTTTCCTCGTGACTGAGTACAAAGAAGTCCCGTGAATAGGAGCAGCCCAAGCCTTACAACTTCCAAGAGAAAACCATGACAAGTTGTAAGGAAGTTGTCAAATCGGAACATGGTAGACGGGGGGGAGGAGCATGTCCCTGAAGAACAAGAGGAGAATGGTCTGAAGTCCGGGGAGTGCCGCATAAAACAGATGATCCAGGCCATTTGGAAATCCATTCATCATTAGCCAAAGCACGGTCAAGGCACTTCCAAAGGCTGCGAGCCCCGTCACTACAGTTATGCCAAGTGAAGCGCGCTCCAGAGGTGGGAAGATGTAATAAACCAGAGCAAGAGATGCAGTTGCTAAAATCCTCCATACCCATTCGAATGTCCCCCGAAACGCCACAGAGTTCACTCAAGTCAACCACAACATTGAAATCACCAAGGACAAGTCAAGGAAAATCAACAACAGAAAGAGAGAGTTCATACAGTTTAGACCAGAGATCGCGGCGAGCGATAGAATCATTTGCACTGTAAGCAAAGGTAATAAAGCAGAAATCATGCGAGCAACGCATGGTGACATGGTAATGCACAAATTGGGGCACAGAGTCAACAACATCAATATCAAGTTCAGAATTATTCCACGCAATCCATAAACGGTTACCGGGCCCAAAATACTCAATAAACCAGCTCCAGTTGGGGAGTAACCGTACCTTAATTCGATTAATATTGGGGTGGGAGACCCATGTTTCAAGGAGACCAATAAGGTGGAGCCGAAATTCATGGACAAGCGAAGCAACAACTTGTCGGTGGTCTTGGCGATTAAGACCCCGCACATTCCAAGCAGCTGCTCTAATCATTTGTAACCTTGCGGCGGGCTGCGTCTGTTAGGGCCCGGAGAGGTCAAATCAGTGTCAAGAGGTAGCTCACCGAGAGCATCAAAAGGATTATGGGTGGGGATGCTCTCAATGTTCCCATCTAGGGAAGGAGCAAAGCCGTCAGCGGAAGCCCGAAGGGGGCGATCAGAAGGTGCAGGGGAATGCGCAAGAGTGCAAGTCGAAGAATCCACATGAGATGAGGCCCGAGGGATGGGGGGAGCAGCCGGGTGTTTCTGAAGTGTCTGTTCAGGAATGGTGCTCACCGGAGCATTTTCGGAAGCTGTGGTCCGAGGAGGGGCTTGTTTCGGAATGTAGATAGCGGACGGTTGTTTTGTCGGCTTCTTCAATGAAGGACAAGCCTTTGCCAAATGGCCGAGGGAGCAACATGTTTGACATTTAGGAGGGATCCATTCATATTCAATATCAATTCGGCATGGGGATTCCGATCCGTCCTCTGAAGGGATCATGATGATAATGTGCTTGGGAAGAGTAGAGGAGTAATCAAGCATAACGCATACACGAGCGAAATCCAGTCTCATGCATGCCCTTGTGATAGCATCGCTGTAAAGTGGTTTGCCAATACCGCTAGCAATGGTGCTCAAACCCTCATCTGTCTATAGTTCAACAGGAAGGTGCCAAATGCGGATCCAAACGGGGACTTGAGTGTGGCTTTACTTTCTTAAGACCATTTGTGGTTCCCATCATTGAAGAACAATGGGCTGTCCTTGGAAGATCCAAGGACCGATCTCAATAATCTCATCCATAGTCGAAGCATTTTCAAAAGTGAAGAAGAAAAAACCGTTGGTAGTGGCTGTCACTTCTTTGATACCGGGCCAATTTGCATGAATGAAGTCTCGGAAGGGAAAGAAAGGAGGTTTGCGACCAAGGAGATAACCAACCGCTATAGTTTCCCACCTTTAGAACCATTTTTTATCATGTCAAGAGAGGGCCTAACAATAACTTCTCCGTTTTGGAGTTCCGGTGGAATAAACCGTAAGGATTTCTTTTTCGATTGCTCACAAGAGGAAGCGAAGGCATCATGATGAGTATTCAGCCCTAAAGACATATTAAGACCACTCGGAATTTTCAATTTAGAAGATGAATGAGGCAAGAACGGCGCAGCCGAGTCCAAATCTTTAGATGCATCAATACAAAGGTCCAGAGCAAACGGAGAATCAGCAATAACAACCGGGGCAGTCGGTGACATAGCATTAATCAAGTCATTAGGAATAACCGGAGCAACTGGAGCACTTTTTCCAGCCAAAGTGATAGACAAATCTTGAACGTAAGAGGAAGGAGAGGCATGATTACCTTCATTTTCAGCATGAGTGCTGGTTGGAGGTGAGTTATGAGCTGAATCGAGAGCCGAAGGCTGATTAATGTGAAGAGGTGAGAGAAAGCGGGCATGAGAGAACCATTAGCCTTGTCCGGCTGCAAGGGAGAGTTCCTATGTGTATAGTTGCTGGAGCAGCCCCTAAGAGCATCAAGGTATGAAGGAGATGCTGCTGGTCTAACGCTCAAAGACGGAGATGGAGACTCCATGCACGGTGGCGCGGGAAGGGAGCAAACAGCCGGCGAAAATGAACCATTTTTCTGGATGATTTCAGCATGAGAAATGGAGGTGAAAAGGCCTCCAACAGTCCCCAAAGAAGGCGAAAAGGCACCATGTTCAGCAGCCAAAGGATTGGCCTCAAAAACCCTAGCAGGTGGCGGTGGAATATGAAGAGTCGCCCGCGAGTTCGCCGGCAGAATGTGACAGAGATTTCGTCTAGCACACCTTAGCTCAAGAGGGAGGCGATATGGAGTGAATTCATGCTCGGAGGTGGGCTTGAGGGCTGGTGGAGCCACCAAAATCCGAGAAGATTTTGGCGGAAGGGAGCCAAACTTTGATTGCCATGATTTTTTTACAAGTTTCAAAGCTTCTAAGCCATGAGAGTCATCTTTGTCAATGATTCTAGCCGCAAGAGAAAAAAATTCAGCCGAGTTAAAGTCCTTTCGAAATCTCTCAAGATCCTCCTCCAGCGTTGAGGATTCCATGGGGGTTGCGCCCTCATCACAACCGGCGACATGATCATCTTCTTCCTCGCCTAGTCCTCCTTCAATGGCGGTGGAGGAAGAAGGTGGAGAGTGTGTTTTGTGAGAGAGGGAAGTGTGTGAAGTGCGTGAGAGAGGTTGGAGAGAATTTTTTAGCCATTTTAGTACAAACTCTTCAAAATCCGAGGAAACACCTTGTCGTTTCAGTCCGTATCATTGACTGATAGATAACTCATTTTTTGCTATAAATATAATCGTATTGACTCTAATAATTAATTTAAAGCCAGTATTCGATTATATGACTAGGACTCCATATTCTTGAACATAAAAATGCACTAGGACCACATCTAGAACACTCTTTTCAGCAATGGACTCAGCTTTGTACCTCTGTGCAATGACAAACTCCTTTAAACAAGTTTAGACACTAATGCACTTTTATCTTTGTCATATCGAGGCCTTGGAGAACCTTTATAATCAATCGTACGTCCGGATACATGCCCAATATTCAACAAAATCATAGGAAACACCTCGTGTTATCAGTCCTTATAATTGACTGATAGATGACTCATTTTTTGCTATAAATATATTCGTATTGACTCTAATAATCAATATTAAAGCCACTCTTCGATTATATAACTAGGACTCCATCTTATTCAACATAAAAATGCACTAAGACATAATCTAGAACACTCTTTTGAGCCATTGACTCAGCTTTGTACCTTTGCACAACGAAAAACTCCTTTAAACAAGTTTAGACAATAATGCACTTTTATCTTTGCCTCGAGCTCGGAGTCAGACATCCCGGAACTACCTAATCCCATAGGCACTGAGTCAGAAGGATAAGGGTTTGGTTGGTTGCCCGAAGGGCTATCTGATCCGATCAACTGCCTAAGCCGTAGCGCGCTAGCGCGCGTACTCTTCTTCTATGAGCGAGACTCTATCCAGATCTGCCACTCGTTGGGCGACGCCTTCTTTTCTATTTCCTTCCATTGGCTGGTTCAAATTCAATACGGATGGTGCTGCAACGGGACATTCTGGTAAGTCGGGTGCTGGTGGCCTTCTCCGAGACTGTTCAGGAACATGGATCTATGGGTATATCTGCAAAATAGCTTTCTCTACGAACCTACAAGCTTCACTTTGGTTTAGCTTCCAACTAAGGCTAAGGGAGTTGTTTCCCGCTCGTATATTCTTTTGATATAGGCGTCGCTACGTCAACGTGGTTTAAAGATAGGACTTGAGCCTGGGGGCGCCCCGCGAGTACGACCGTTCACGTTTACGACGAGTACTTTGGGCAGCTTCACTCGATCGACCTATGATATCATAGAAGAATATAGTGTAATATATGGGGCCCTTCTAGTCTAGGAGGAAGAGAATCTAACAAGAAAGGTTACAGGTTTTATGTGCGAGTGTCAAGGGTCATTACATTTACAACACACTTCTTCACCCCGATAACATCATTTATATGGATTACATATTTATTGGAACTGACTTAGCTTCCACTTTCTCAAGGTGAGCTTCGGCTTGAGGCAGCAATGCGAGATTGCCTAAAGATCGAACTCCTATTCATCCGGGCCCACCGGCTTTTTTTTTCGTACTTTCGAACGGCTCTTGAAAGTCCCATAGCTTAGGGGTTCCTCATAGTGTGAAGTAGCTCTTGCACAATTCTAAGTGGTCACCTCTAATTTATTCATCTCTAAGCCTTTATGTTATTCAAGCCCACGGAATCTCCATAGCCAATTTTCCATTTTTGATAGAAGGTGCTGCCTTTGGTACTACTCTTATTTTACACAATCCAGGAACTTCCATAACGTTGGCGTGATTCAGTTTGAGCAACGGATCCTGACGTGATACATCTTCGCCTCTATTTATATAGAAAGGATCCCGACCAGCATTTCCAGTTCCAGGTTATCTTCTTATTCTTTAAGGTAATCCAGACAGACATGAAGCGATTCAAGTCTCATTTTGTTCTAACACTTCGTTTAGTTTAGTAGGACCACTTCCCCTTTTCCGTGTGCCCAAAAGCCCGGTTTATGAGCCCCTTTCCGATTCCCTCACCCAATCTCATGAGAAGCAAGCCCAGCAGGCCTTAGAGTTACATTTAACCTGAGCAGGAATTCTATTGCCATTGATTCTTTCAATCTAGTACAGGTTCTACATCTCACTCTGTCTGTAATTCTATACCTCTCATCGATATCAGTGTACTCTGTCTCATCGCGAGAAGAGGCTATCAGTGACTTTCTAGAGCCGACTGTAACTTATCCGAAGCGGAACATTCCAGGTTTGTCAACTAAACTAAAGACGTCGTGACACACAATGGATCATAGGTTGCTCCTTTGAAGGTGAATTCCCAACATCAGATGGCCGAGAAAGAATCCCCATAGGGAGCGCCATGTCAGCTTTCGTTCCACTACTTAGTCAAATAATCACTTCAAGTAGATCATGGAGTTTGACCG